>CM076572.1:726445059-726762973 GCA_034641835.2 Pinus albicaulis | reverse complement strand
GAGAGGGTCAATGGGATTTTAGAGGAAATGTTGAGAATGTATGTTATGCATTAGTAGCAGAAGTGGGAAGAGTATCTTCCACTGGTTGAGTTTTCTTAAAATAATGGGTATCAAGAATATTTGAGGATGAGTCTATTTGAGGCATTGTATGGGAAAAGTTGTAATACTCCTTTCAATTGGAGTGATCCAATTAACATGGTGTTGATTGGAACAGACATGTTCAAAGAGATGGAACATGAAATGTAGGTTATCAAGAAGAATTCAAAGGTATCACATGATAGGAAGAAGAGCTATGCAAATGAACACACGGTATTTCAGGAGTTCCATGTTGGGGAGCAAGTCTACTTGCACATCAATCCCAAGAATACCTACTTGAGTATTGGATCATGTGTCGAGCTAGAACCTCGATATTGCGGGCCTTTCAAGATTCTTGAAAGGATTGGATCAGTAGCCCATCGACTTGCACTACCTATGACAGTGAAAGTACATGATGTTTTCCATGTGTCATTACTTAATAAGTATGTGAAATATGTTGATCATGTGATTGAATGGTATGTATTGTAGGTAGAACCAGACGGAGAATTACATTTGGAACCTCAGTGCATTTTGCAGTGAAATATGCTCATGCTTCAGAATCGAGCAATCAAGAAAGTTAAAGTGCAGTGGAAGCACTTTGGGCCTGATGAAGCTACATGGGAGATGGATGATCAGATGTGGGCTATGCATCCTTCTCTATTCGTTGGTTGAGCAGATCTATTTTGGTATATGTTGTGGTGTTGTATTTTGGTTATGTCTATATATGAATATGTATGATGTAAATATTACATCAAGTTGTGTTATAAATCTCCAATAAGTGGTATGGTGTTCATGATATGTTGTTTTTGTTTTCATCAGTATGATAGGATGTAAATGTTGCATCGAGATGTGCTATAAATATCCATGGGAAACATGTGTTTTGTTTTTTTTTAAGTGTCATTGAACACTGAGGACAATGTTACCCCAAGGGGAGGCTTATGCAACAACCCCGGTTAAAAATACATGCAATAAAGTTAATAAAGGAAAAAAAAATACCAAGGTAATGGGACACATATTCGAAGTTGAATATTGGGAAAAAACATAGTGATGGGTATCAATGGTGATTAATTAATGGCTATGGAAATTGGAAAAGGAAAAGAGGCATTAATTGGCATTTTATTTATGAAAATAATGGAAGTTAGGAGAAAAGGAAGGTGAAAGGTCACAAAATTGCATGTGAGGAGGAAAATGAAGGAAAATAATGGAAATTGAAGAAAATAGAGGCCTTAATGATAAAAAGGCTTCTGAGGATCAGTTCATGGATTTTTTTTTATTTTTCGCTTGGATCTCTCTTTATATTGTCTCTCTCTCATACTCTTGTACACTTAGAGTTTTCTTGGAACACTCTTGGAGTATTTTGGTCATACTTTGGATTTGGATCAAGAAGGAAAAGGAAAAGAAAGAAAGCATAAGGGAACAATAAGATCATCAGTTACAACGGGTTTAGTTTCAGATACCAAGTTGCATGTATGATTTCCTTCCTAGTTTTGGGATGCATGGCATATGCATGTGGTTATTTGGTTATGATATGTCATTGGCATGGATGATTTCCTGGATTGATAATGGCTTTTCCTAGCCTTTCCATTTTCTGGATAGCCATAGTGTTATGGGTTTACCCTTATGTTTTCTGATTGGTGCTCATATTCCTTATGTTTGTGGGTTCAGTTACTAGTTCCTGGAAGCCATGGTTGGAAAAAAACTCTAGAAGCCCTGTAATAAATTAGGTTGAGTTGCTAGTATTGTAAGCCTTGGCTGGAAAAATGCTTTGGAGCCCTTGGTGGTTTGAGGTAAAAGTCTTAGAACCCTTGGTTGGGAAAATGCTTTGGAGCCCGACGAAAAATATGGGGTGAGTTACTAGTCCTGGAAGCCATGTTGCAACAAATTCTCTACAGCCCTGGATAATGTTGGTAGAGATCGATCTAGTGATGGTTAGTGATGTCCAACTGTGAGGTGGAATCATTGGTTGAGGGTTCAGGTGGTTTCACGTCTGGAATCCCTCGTTTTATTTTTCTTTGTTTGCTCTGTGAGATCCCACATTCATGCTTGGAATATGGAACGAGGGTGATTGGTTGAAAGAGATATTTGGTTCAGCCCAATCTATGGTTAGGTGGTACGTGGAGGTCCCTGACTTGGCTAGATTTTGCATATGTTAATAAGATTTATTTCCTCTTTCATTTTATGAGTAAATGTACTTGTTATTATGTGGCTTTAATGGTTGTTCCATTCATTGATATTTCTCTGGTTATATGATGGTTATAAGCATGGTTTTATGAAAGACATGAGTTATGGCTATCCTTATGTTTTGTTTAATAAATTAGATGTTAATGAATACATGACCTAATAGGTGATGTTGAAGCTATTATGAGAGGGAATCAAACCTTATTGATGATTCTTAGATAAGTATGAGACCCATATGTTCATATGTGTATTTATGACCTACACATTACATGTTTGGGATGTGTTTGATGGAATGTCTATCATATTTATGCTTGCTTAGTTCAAGTTCTTGACTAAGTTTTGTGTTAGAAGCTTTGTAATTGTGCCATTTATGGTTTGGAAAGTTTCATAAAGTTTTGGTAAGTGAACTGGAGTCTAGCCCTGAAAATCTGGCACAGATGTCATGGTAGCATGCACAAAACTATGAAATTGAGACTGCAGTCACACCCTTGAAGGCTTATTCATTCGTCTGGATGGCTATAGTAACATGGATGCAGACTTGTGCATGTAACTAGAAGTTCAGGTCAGTGAAAAATAAATTTAGCTAAGGTTTTGGGCTCCTGGAAGGGTGGTTTAGCCCTTGGGGGTCCTGTAGCACCTGAGGAAAGCCAGCAAGTTCTTTTTTTCTATTGCACTTCCTTAAGGTGATCTAGAAGGTTCAATCATATCACAATAATTCTTCATCACATATTTACCACAGTGGACCAATTAACTTGGGTAAGTGTGGGAGGAGGGTGTTAAAATATTTTTATTATTGTGTCCCATAGAAACCCACTATTGTTATTATTGAGCACTTACATTATTATTTTTCTGTAGGACATAATTATATTTTTACCCTTTAGACTCCTATATATACCAAGGAGGTATTTTAATTTCAATCATCCAATAATTATTCATTTATGTGATGTAAAAGGAGGTATCCCCATCGAAGAGGCTTATTTTCAATTTGTATAACTATATTTTTTCTATTTTGTGATCTGGTTACATACCATAATTTATGATGTCACTAGTCATAGACCAGAACAAAGTCACCTTCACAAAACACATGAGTTTTAATAGATTTTTCCTATTGAAGTTTCACTCATTTTTTATGGGACTCATTCACTAGTAGAGAGTAATGACATTGTTCACTGAGCCTAGACAAATAAAGGAGGTGTTATCCTTACCCTAAGCGTTACGTATCAGTTCAATGGAAAGTTTCGATTAAGGGATTTTCAATTCAATTGGAAACACCACTTCCATTGCATAAAAAAATTGGAAATGAGTAAATCTCATGGATGTATTCACCAAGGTTTGATAGGCCGAAAGGGGTGAAAGGAGAATTAGGTTCTAATTCCATTTTTGGTTCTCTACCATGGATTGGATCATAGTTTTCAAGATGTGATTAATTTCGTTGACATTGTTAAATCCACTCTAGTTTCCCAAGGCTGAGAAAGGAAGCTAAAGGGTTAACCACAAACCAGCTTTCAATTTGGTAGCTAGCCCTTCCAAATCAAAGAGGGCTCTCGCTATGTCAAGATCATAATCAGTGAAGTTGCTGGAGTGACAAATAGATCTTAGGCTAGATATTCAGCTCATTATGGTTTGATTTAGGGTTTTCTAGATCAAGATCATAGATCTAGGAACTAGGTCGGGGTTTCAAATGATTAATTGTAGGGATTAAAATGAGGAAAAGTAGGTATGTTTAGTGACATATTTGGGCTATAATTGTGGTATAAGGTTGAAAAATTAAGGATCAAAATGAGCATATGACTATGAATTCATTCATCAGAAGAAATGAAACACAAACATGAAGATATCACCAGAACCGATCATAAAACTTATGCATTATTCTTAAAATTGAATGAGATTATCACAAGAGAGCATAAATATGGTTGTAAGGAGAAATAAACATTCAAAATGATGATAAAATTGAGAAGCAATGTCAATAAGCATACAATAAGAATCGCAAAATAATTCTGCAATTTTCATTGATATCATTGTAAAAAGGTGTATACAAGCTCCACACTATTATTATCAAGTATCCAACCCTCACAATTAGTTGAATTTGAGTACATATAGAAAAATAAACATCATGCCAGCTCCATGGGTTGAAAAATGATCCAAAACAACTAATTATTTCAGCTAATGACTCATAACTTGATTTCTAGGGGATTTAGAAACAACTTCCCCTTTTTAGCGAACAAGTTTGAGTCTTTGTCTCAAGTCATTAAATACAATATCCTTTAAAAATGATGAACATAAATAGGCTCATTACACATGAAAAAACTCGTGGGACAACTGTTGCATAGAACAACTTTGACCTTTGACCTCCATGTGTCCGCTCTCTCAGAAATGTAACGAATTTTAGTAGAAGCGTAGCGAAATTTGGAGGGTGATTTGGATGAATTTGAGGGATATTTAAGATAAAATGAAGATTGGTACTGGTAGCTGAGGATGCCCTATATATCACTGAAGCTTGAAACTAGAAAAAAACTTCTCCAAAACCACTTAAAACTCAATTTTCCACAACTAATCTAGAATCGTAGTGCATGCCTTTAAACTGTGGCAGAAGTGTGAAAAATTGATGGTTTTTTACCCTTAATTGCAAATTTATGAGTTGTAAAGAAACACAAAGTGATTTATGAGATTTACAAGTTAATAGAAACTTGCACATGCTTACCATTTTTCATTTGAGGCACCTAATAAAAAGTTCAGCGTGGCCATGTTGCGTTTCTGTGCATCTATTTTTCTTGTATTACCAAGAAACTCAAAAATGATCAAAATTTTCCCAAAATTATCTCATTTAGCATTTTCCAGTCATGGCTTCAAGAAACTAAGGATGAATCATCCAATATGCTAAGGCTATCCTTCTTCTTGAGCTTTATTAGGGTCTTATTGAGCTTTTTCTTCATGTCCCTAACCCTAATCTTGAAAATCATATTTCTTGTGTAATAGTGCCTTGTGATGTGTTAGAGGAAAAATGACCTCCTCATCAGCTCAGAGGAGAAGGTAACATGGAAGGAAGAAAATGACCTAGACAAGACCCATTTTTTCCAAGGTAACGCACCCCAGAAATAGCTAGGCATAGTTATAATGCACCCGAGCCATGCAAAGGAAGCGTTAATGCCTAGGTTAATGCTCTATCTGGCCCAAGGGGCAGTGTTATCTGTGTTTGAATGTGAAAAGGGAAATATCTTGCAGAAAATTGACTGGCATTTCAATATTTTTCTCAAAAGGAATGAGTTCAAAATAGAAACTAAATGGCAAAAACCTTTTATTAGGTATTACCAAACATAATTGAACTCCTATGGAAGGTAAAAGAAAATAAAAGTGAGGACACATCTAGATATTTCCCGATTTGAACAGGTTGAAAGAGTTGGCAAGGTTTGTCCTCTCCATCTCCTATAAATTGGAGCTATGGGCTCTTGGTCTAAGGTTGAAGGTTTGATTATATGTGGAGTAGAATTTCATTATTGTAGTGTGAGGCTTGAATATCAGTGAAGTTAATTGATAGATTTCTTCCTTGAGTATCACCACACTTGAAGATAGAGAAAGGGAGAGAAGAATTGGGAGATTGAGGAGGGCTTGGTACAACTGACGGTTGTAATCCTCCTTTTTATAAATCAATAGAACTGTATCTGTTTTTTCCATTCGATGCAACAGTGTCACAACTATTGTTCAATCGTCTATGTAGCATGATATGAATGGATTAGATAGGCATTTTTTTATGTTTCTTATATGCTAGTTTAATTGATAAGAAGCTATACTGTTGTAGATATTACGCGGGTGATTTGATTGACTGTAGGATTTGGACTTGGAGCCAGTGAAGAAGGACCTCTACTTCGTTGCTTGGTGTTCTCCATAAGATCTGTTGTCCACAAATAGGTAATCTCTTCATCTCTCTTTTTCAATTATATATATTATCATGAACATGCATGCACCATCTTTGGAACTTTATAGCTAATCTGACAGTCTGCCTCGGGCATCGCAAAGCCTTGAGAGGGATACCTAATAACCACCACCCAAACATATTACCCTATAGCAGAATTGGCGACTCCACTGGGTATTAAACCCCAAGTTTCTGGGTTGTTCCTATAACTTTACCTTTTTCCTTCTGTTCACATATCCTTCCGACCAATTTATATGCTAAGTAATCATCTCAAAAGCTCATAGAGTCTAGATTAGACCCTGCTTAGCCATATGTGCAAAGTTACCGTGAGTAATGCTTCATCTGTAAGTGTTTCAGTGTGTTATAACGCTGCTTCTGCTCAGATATAGTGCGTTATTCTCAATATTAACGCTCTGTAGCTTCTGCTTGCCAGCGTTACCCAGCCAAAATCTGTTGTTTACACCTCTGTTATGTTTCCCTTTAGCTATGGAGTTATTGGCCATCATATTAGTTTCTTTTGCCGGATCCCTGTGTTGGTTTACCAGTTAGAATTTTGTCTTTAGTTCTTGTTTGAAAAGTTAATGTTAGTCGCATCTGCTTTTTGAAGAAGAATTTTTTTTTTTAGTTTTCTGAACTTAGCTGAACTAATTCTGAATTTTTTTTGTTAAAAATTTGTTAAGATAATATAGATAGATGTCTGAATATTTAAATTTGAACTGTGTTATTTGAATGTTTGGTGCACGGATGTTGAAAGAATCTCTCCTTGTAGAATAAACTCTTCATTGAATTGAATATTTAGAGCATGTTTCTACATGGTTTTTGAGTCAAAGTCTCATCAAATTTCACACGTCCAATCCCCCTCCGCAAGACTAATAATCAAGTACACTAAGAATAAAGAGATAATAAAATTAATCATATAAATTTTTCTAAGCTCACACCAACAGTAGTTCAGGCTAGGATCTTGGGGTAGGAGAAGCGAGAAAATCACCCAAGATCTCAAAACTTGAAACTAGAGTCATTAAAAAGTGAAATCCTACTGCACTCATATTATCTGGACCACTCCACTACCACTGGAGTTAAGTGCGAGACAACACCAGGGTGCATGAGAAGGTAGCCCACCTTTGAGTGCATTTAGTTGGCATGCTATATATTGGGGTTCCCTTCGGGGATGTTGAAACTAGATCAGGGATCTAGGTGTTTTTCCCATATAGTGTGCTATCTATGACCGTGACCCGCCTAATGATGTCTATGATTTGAGGTATCTTTAGCTGCCAAACCTTTTAGGGACTTACACGAGGTGACTGGGACGGGATGTACTGGTACCTAAAATAGACGGACCTACTCTATCTTCAGTCTTTAGGAGGGTACTCATCTTCATGAGAGTGCTTACACCTATTGTCTGACGTTCGGGCGAACCTCTAGAGTAGCCATAACTATGTTTATGACTAAAATTCTCTGTATGCTATTGTGATACTGGGTTTCATCTCTAGAAAATGGTAGTACTCAGACGGGGCGACCCTATTCTGGCTGCTTGTTGATTGATTTTAGAAAGTCCTTTTTTTCTTTTTTCTTTTTTTAGGTGTGTGGTTACTATCACTGAGACTTTATAATACATCACAACTAATTAAAATTTGATCAAAATAAACAGGTCACTTTGGCATCTTTTGACCCTCACCGTCTGTCTCGACGACAGTGAGGTCTCCCTCCATTAACACCAGAGGAGGAGTCGAGTCTCGGTGAGCCCATGCCTTCTTTGGAAGATTAGTCTCCTATGACAACCCCTGATTTTCACATAGCCCCATATCACACGGAATTTCCAGAGGATTCTTTTACGGAAGGATTCATGCCTCCTTTAAATCCTCCTCTCACTGACCTGTCGGTGCCAGTGTTAGTTCAGGTTACACCAAACCAATATATGTCTTCAGTTGCACCAACATCTGTTTCACAACCGACACCCATGGGGTCGATGCCAATGGTAACCAACACATCTTCCTCGCTGGTAGTCAGTTCTACACCAATGATTGGAAACCCCAGTAGCCAGGCTATACCCGGTCCCAGCATTACAGTCACCACCACTGTCAGTGGACCTTCGAATCCTTCGGGATCTGCTCCTACTGTGACTGCATCGAGACCCATAGTTTCCGCCCCCACTAGTAGGGTTACTTCGGTTCCTTTTAGCAACCCTTGTGGTTGGAACCCTTTGTTGAGATCAAACCCTTTGGCCACCATGCCAAGGGTAGTGTCACCAACACACATATAATGAGGGGCACTTCGGTACCCCTGTATTCATTAGGACAAACATGACATCCTATTGTTAATGTTGTTCCTTTGAGTGGTCACACTTTCAATGTAGGGTCTATGCCGTTTCTTAACTATGAGAAAAGAAGTATGCCTTTAGCTAGCTTTATTGCATCCATATGGGCAAACCAACCCCAAAATCAATTTGGGCAAGGGGGTAACTTTTACACTGGGGGAAACCAACAGTTCACCCCCTAGTACAACATACCCTATGGACAGAAACCATACACCCCTACACCCCCACCCGGAGGGAAATTTTATCAACAAAGTCCTACTTATTCCATTGGTAACACATTGATGGGTGGACCCTACAGTCTGAATGGTTAGACAATACTTCCTTGGCTAGATCTGGGGGAAAACACGCAATTGCCATTTTTAGCTCTAGACATCCATGAAATCTACAAAATGACCAATGATCCCATCAACCACAACCCACTCTAGCCTCCAGTACCGCACAAGAATCCTTCTGACATCCCTAAATTCGATGGGAAACAAGAGGACGATCCAGTGACACACGTCACCACCTTTCATCTATGGTTTGTTTCTAACTCAATGGTGGATGACAGTATCCGGGTTCTAATTTCCCCCCGCACTCTCACAGGCAATGTTTCCAAATGGTACATTGAGTTACCACGTGGGGCCGTCAACACTTTTGGCGCCTTAGCTATGGAATTTCTTAAGAAATTCCAATTACCTATTAGATATGAAACCTGTTGGAAATACTAAGAGGGGGGGTGTATCAATATTCCTTTCAATTAGAGCATTAGTTAATATTCAATTATTATCAGTGTTTGTACAATGATAGCAGTAAACAAAAGGAACACAAATGCACACAGTTTTTAAGGTGGAAACCCACTCTGGGACAAAAACCACCTAATACTTTTCTAATAATTCTTTAATATTCAACTCCAATTGAAAATAAAGCTCTAACTTCCTAGAATCTAGAAAAGCATACTTCTCTAGCTCGCACTGGATGGAGGCTCCAACGCTCGAGATTCTTCAGTATTAAAATGAACGGATTCCCCAACACCCAATGAGCTACAACTCACCCTAGCACCACCCTACCAGCCTATAGAAGAATAAAAGAAGAATGGACTCCCATACCAGGGAAACTGTTCCACTTTAAAATGATATAGAATGATGTAGAAGAAGAAGATACACTAGATCATAACCCCAACTTTGACACAACCACCTAATGATGATCCTATACCATCCAACATTGCCTCTTCAACTCTTAGCAGATAGACACTAGTACAATTTGTACATTAATGTATTTACAATGACTAAGTACAATGATACCTTTACAATGATTGTATGCAGTGTTGCCCACTTGAAGACTTCATGTGATGAGCTTCTTGTTGTTGTTCCACACCTTGGTTGTTGCTCTTGTCATGCTAACCTCTGCTGCACCTTGCTTTTCTTTGTTTCCCTAGAAAGTCTGGTCCTTTGCAGCCGTTGACAACACATGATCTAGCTTTTTCTTGCCTTCTAGGAGCTCGATATTGAATCTGGTGTATCTCTGTTATTTCAAATCCCTAATATCTAATTTCTTGTCTTGTAGTAGTCCTTTGAGTCTTCTTTCCAATGGAATATGTTTTACCTAGTTTTGATTCTTCAAGAGAGAGTTTACCCAATCTCTCATAATGCCCTAATTATGGACTGTTTCAGTAGAGTGAAATTGTACGGCGTGACACATGTCCTTTTTTCTTTATTTGGCTCTAAAATTGATAGATAAAACACTAAATTCTATGCACCATCTGCCACTTTTTACAGAATTCCAATCCGATACTCAAAGAGAGAGTTATCACGATTTTACCAAGGTCACTTCTTTGAGATGAATTTTAGGGGCCTACAAAAACCCTAACTTCCATAGATCATATCTCCGAAAATATTGCGCACCTTTATCTGAAATTATCACAGACACTTCCTTAGGATTTTGGCTTCACCTCATAAAAATTTCAGCTTCTGAACCTTCGTAGAAAAAAATTTAGAGCAAAAAATCCACGATGACCCGTTTCAGATGGCGAAATCCCTTGCATAAGGAGGAAATGAGGATCACAATTTATATAAATTCTTAGGTTGAGAGGAGCTTCAACAAGTGAATTTCAGAGGGATTTTAGGAGCTTAAAAAATATTAATTATGACTTTTCAATGACCCATGCCACAACCCCATGGGGTTTTAGCCCACTAACTGGGGGTACAAACTTCAAACATGAATATCTCTCAAACCGTGAAGAATTACATGGCGTACCATATATCAACGGAAACATCTCGACAAGTAGAAACCATAAAAAGCATTATTGACCCAGAATATATTAATTTGGTAGGTCAAAATTCCCATGCAATATTGGGTTAGCCCCTGGTGCTGCTTGGGTTGACATCAATGACAACCGCTGATCAACAATCTCCCCCTTTGGCATTGATGGCAACACAAGTACTCCCCCTACGATCATGACACCTCTTCCTACAACATTATCTCCCCCTTTGACATCAATGGCAAAGGGTAACTCCCCCTGAAACACAACCATCCTACGGACCTGTACACACTTCCACTCCCACTAACACACAACTGTCCTGCAGAACTGTAATCTAATGAGAACTTGGGAGAATCCCAAGCTTTTGATGAAGATATTCAAATGCTTCACGAGGTAAAGGTTTAGTGAAGATATCAGAAATTTTTTCTTTTGTACAAACATACTCAAGTTTGATATTCTTTTCAGCGACTTGTTCTCTAACAAAATGATATTTGATCAGAATGTGTTTTGTTTTTGAATGCATGACAGGATTCTTGGAGATGCTGATGGCACTCATGTTGTCACAGAATATGGGAATAGGCTCACTGAGTTGTACTTGAAGATCTTGCAAAGTTTGTTTCATCCAAAGGACTTGAGTACAACATGATGCTGCTGCAATGTATCCTGCTTCCACTGTAGATAACGAGATTGAGGTTTGATTTTTTCTCAACCATGATACGAGACAACCACTTAGATAGAACGCTACTCTACTAGTACTATTATGATCATCAATGCTTCATGCCCAATCTGTAACTGTAAAGGCTTGAATAATGAGATTGCTACCCTTGGGATACCACAAGCCATATTCTTTTGTGCCCTTTACATATTGAATAATTATTTTGATGACAATAATATCTGATTCTTTTGGTGCTACTTAGAATCTTGCTACTTGTCCAACTACGTGCATAACATCTGGCCGAGAGTCTGTTACATATAGAGGAATACCAATCATAGATATGTACAACCTCTGATCCACATCCTTAGATGAGTCATCTATGCTCAATTTGCAACCTCTTACCATCGGAGTAAGGACGGGTTTGCAATCTTCCATTTTGAATTTCTTGAGCATTTACTTGATGTACTTGGATTTACATATAAATATTCCTTTCTTTTGCTAAGATATTTGAAGCCCTAAGAAGTATGTCAGCTCACCAAGTAAAGACATCGAACTCACTTTGCATCTTTGTAGAAAAGTTCTTACTTAGTCGATCATCACTGCTACCAAATATTATATCATCCACATATACCTCAACGATTTTTAAATTATCTTTATCTATTTGTACATAAATATTGCTATCAACAATACCTTTCTTGAACCCTTGTTGACATAGATATCCATCAAGACGAGCATACCATGCTCTGGGAGCTTGCTTGAGACCATATAGAGCCTTCTTTAACCTACAAACATAGTCTTCTTTTTCTGATAGTAGAAAACCTTCAGGTTGTTCGATGTAAACTTATTCTTCTAATTCTCCATTCAGAAATGATGACATAACATCCATTTGGTAGACTTTGATTTTTCTTGAACATTCATAGGCGAGAAACATTCGGATGGCTTCCATTCTGGCAACTGGTGCAAATGTTCCGTCGAAATAAATTCCTTCCACTTGTGCATAGAATTTGCAAACAAATATTTCTTTGTTTCTGGTAACCTTCCCATATTCATTCATTTTGTTCCTGAAAACCCATTTAGTCCTAATGAAATTTTTATGTTTTGGTCATGGAACTAATTCCTAGGTGTTATTTTTCTCAATTTTATCCAATTCTTCATTCATAGCTGCTACCCAATGTTTATTCTGGCTGGCCTCCTCAAAACCACTAGGCTCAAAGGTTGCTAGAAAAGCAATGTGAGCTTGTTGTGATGAATGAAGCTGTCGACCTTCATTTATGTCACCAATGATTTGATTTGATGGATGGTTCTTTTGAATCCATTCTTTTGTTCTCCTTGGAGGAGCTTCTTCTTGTTGTTCTGGTATATCTTGATGATCATTGTTTACTTCTTCCTCGTTGATAGTTGCTTCTTGTTCTACAATTCTATCTATGTCTTTTTCAGCCTCAGTCTCAAGTTTCAAAGATTCTAGATCCTCATCATTATTCGCTAGAACACCATCTTCGTCAAATGTAACATTTATGCTCTCCACTATCTATTTTCATCTTAGATTATAACATTTATATGCCTTTCTTTTGCGTGAGTAACCAACAAAGATACCTTCATCAACACGTGATTCAAACTTACCCAAATTTTGATCTTCTCTTTTGATATAACATTTACTTCCGAAGATTCTAAAATATTTTACATTAGTTGGTTTTCCTTTCCATAATTCATATGGAGTCTTGTTGCAATTATTTCTAAGAAGACTTAGGTTGATAATGAAGACTTCTGTATCAATTTCTTGAACCCAGAATTTTTCATCCAATTTTGAGTCCTTCAACATTGTTCTACCCATTTCCTATATGGTTCTGTTCTTTCTTTCAGCAACTCCATTTTTCTGAGGTGTTCGTGCTATTGAAAATTGTCTTTTTATTCCATTTTCGTCATAGTATTGCTGAAATAATTTGGAAGTGAATTCTCCACCATTATCTGATATTAGACACTTTATTTTCAAATCAGTTTCATTTTCAACCAACTCCTTGTAGATCTCAAAGCACTCAAATGCTTCAGATTTTTTATATAGGAAACTGATGGCTGTCATCCTAGTATAGTCATATATCAGTAACATGAAATATAATTCTCCATCTAAGCCTTTTGTTATCACAGGACCACACATATCAGTATGTATCAATTCCAATGGATGTGATGCAAAGTGTTCTTTTGTTTTAAATTGGACTTTTGTCTGCTTGCCATGTCGACAGGCCTCACATAGTGTGTTGGAATGTTTTGAGAATTTCGGCATTTCTCGTACTGCTTCCTTTCTTCTTATCCTGACAATATTGTCAAAGTTTATGTGACCCATTCGTTTGTGCCATAACCAGCTTTCATCTTCTTTAGCTAGTAGACATGCTTTAGTTGCTTCATCCAGAACATATATGTCATTTGGAGCTCGACTTGCTATAGCCACAATTTTACGATACCTATCTTTCCTGATTTCACATTTTGTGGAGTTGAATAGCATTGTGTTTCCTTGATCACACATTTTTCCAACACTGAGCATATTTTGATTCATGTTTTTAACCAATAGAACATTCTTTTCTATAACATATTTTCTTCCGAGAGTGACGGTACCTGATCCTATAACATTTGAAGATCCATATTTTCCAAACGATACAGTTCCATCCTTCTTCTCTTTCAGAGATAAAAATTTCCTTCTATCTCCAGTCATATGCGTTGAGCAACTGCTATCAACATACCACACATCTTTGTTGTTTTGAGCCTTGAAAGCAAAAGCACAATTATCAGTCTTCTTCTTCTTCCATGTTCGTTCATTTTGTGGCTTCGAAGATTCTTCTGGAGGATTTTCAAGTCTGCAGTCTATAGCTATTTGTCCAAAGTTCTGACATTTGTAACATTCCATATTATTTCTTAAATGTTCAAATCTATTGATGTTTTGTTGAGCCTTGGGAGATTCATATTTGAAGGATCTCCTAGAATTGTATTGGTTCCTAGGGTACGTGCGACATTATATAGCTTTATGACCAAATTTTCCACATGAATAACAATAGCCATGAAAAATATGTTGGTACCTGGATGGAAATATTTGCCGAGGAATCATCTTCCAAGGATGTGCTTGCGAATCTTGTCCAATGAAGTCTACATGTATGTCAGATCTCATAGGTTCATTGTATTTTGTTGTAGAAGGTCCCATTTATTCTTCTTTGTAACCGAGGCCAGTTCTGTCATTGTAAGATCGTTGTTTGTTGATGAGTTCTTCCAATTCCCTTGAGCTATTGGCATAGTTTTGGACAGTTTTTCCCTTCTTCACTTCCTTACGCAGCGAGACTACTTCAACTTCTAATGCTTCCCTTTCTAAGTTGCTTTCTTCCAACTTCTTTTGAAGTGACTCTTTAATACATTTTTGTTCTTAAACTTCAATTTTGAGACCTTGAACTTGTCCTTCAAGAGTATTGGTACGGATCTTCTCAGCATTGAGCTCTTTTATAAGCTTGATTGCCTCCTCATAAAATTATTCTATGGTCAACCCTTATTATTCATTGTTTGATACTTCTTGTTTATTGTGCTTGGCCATAAACAATACTTTCTCATTGGCTTCTTCTTTGCTGTCACTTTCTTCATCGGATGATGAGCTATCTTCTTTAGAGAGAAAGTTCCTTTTGGATCCTTTCTTTTTGCCTTGCTTGTTGAATTTCTTAAAGCCTTTCTTTCCTTTTGAGTTTCCATCACTTTTGTTCAGAAATTTTGCTACGAAATGCCCAACCTCACCACAACCGAAACATATCAATGGAAGTTTACCTTTGAATTTTCCCTTACCAGTTTTTAGTTTTCTCGTAAAGTAAGCATATTATTCATCCGAAAGACCTTCTCCATCATCTCCCTTTTCTTCACACTTGCAGGTGCATGTCATTTCAATTGAAGGTTGTTTGTCCTTATTTGTTTTCTTAGATGCAATGAACGCAGTTTCTAGTTTTGAAGTACCCTCTTCTTCATCAAGTCTCATTTCATATGCTATGAGAACTAAATGTAATTCCTCTTTGCTGAGTTTGTCTAGATTTTCACTGTATTCTAAGACCGATACCTTTGGGTTGAATATCCCTGGTAACATTCTAAGAATCTTCCGTATAATAGTCTTCTTGTCAAATGGCTCTCCCAATCCTTCCAAAGTATTGGTTATTTCACCAATGTATTGGAAGTATGCAGCAATGTTGCAATCTTCTTTCATTCTAAGTTGCTCAAATTTTTCTCTATAGATTTGAAGCTTCGCTTTGACATTTGAGTCACCTGCATATATATTCTCAAGCTTGTCCCATACATTTTTGGCAGTTTTACAACCCAACACCTTATGATAAGCAGATTCAATAATTCCACTGATAATAATATTCTTTGCTTTTGCCCCATTTACCAAATTCTTCTTACCTTGTTCATCCGCGGTTGATGTAAATCCATTTTGAACAGTGTCCCATACTTCGTAACCTTGCGCCAAGAGATAGACCTCCATTCTTCCTTTCCAGAGTGCATAGTTATTTTCATTGAATAGAGGTACACCATTCTTGGTATGCTCCATGACCTCCTTCCAACTGTTAAGTTGCTATTGAAGGAACCAAGCCTACGGTAGTGTTGGAAATAAGGAGAGGGGGTGGATAAATTATTCCTTTTTCAGTGCGACATTAGTTAATCTTGGAATTCATTATCAGAAGTGTTATGATAAGCGATAAAAAAAAACACAAATACCCAGTTTTATAGGTGGAAACCCACTGAAGAAAAAAACACCTAATGGCACTACAATAATTCTTTAATGTTTCAACTCCAATTGAAATAAGCTCAAACTTATAGAATCTAGAAAAGCATTCTTCCAAATCCTTTGGATGGACGCTCAACGCCCTAAGATTACTTTAGTATTCAAATGAATGGATACACAACACCAGTAGACTCTGACTCAACATCCACACCCTACCACTATAGAATAAAAAATGGAAAACAAAGCCATGAAATAGTCCATACACAATGATATATAATGATGTATAAGAAGAAATCCTGAGTCTGCTTCTTTGACACAACCACCTAATGGTAGTCCTAGGCTGCTCGGCCTGCCTCTTCAACTTTTGGTAGATACCTATGGTACAGTTTGTTGTGTGTATTTACCAATGACAAATTACAATGATACCTTTATAGCGGTGTATACGATCACCCATGAAAGACTTATACTTATGATGAGCTTCTTACTTACATTTCCACCTTGGTTGCTGTCTGTCAGTTCTGCCTTTGTTGCACCTTGCTTCCCACAGCCGCTACCTAGAAAAGTACGGTCCTTTAGGACCTTCATGCTTGCAATCTGGCTGCTACCTTCTAGGAGCTCGGTATTGAATCTGGTGTATCTCTGTTATTTCAGATCCCCAATATCCGATTTTTTGTCTTGTAGTATTCCTCTGAGTCATTTTTCATATGGCACAGGTCTGACCCAATTTTGATTATTCAAGAGAGAGTTATACCTAATCTCTCACAATGCCCTAATTATGGACTGTTTTAGCAGAGAGAACTTGTACGACGTGCCACGTGTCACTGTTTCTTCATTTGGTTTTGAAATTCATATAGTGAAAACCAATTTATGTGAAAAATCTGTCACTTTTTATGGAATTCCAATCCAATACTCAGAGAGAGAGTTATGACGATTTTACCAAGGTCACTTCTTTGAGATGAATTTCGGGAGCCTGCAAAAATCCTAACTTCCACAGATCATATATCTGAAAATATTGCACACCTTGATCTAAAATTTTCACAGAAGCTTCCTCAGAATTTTTGCTTCACCTCATAAAAATTTTAGCTTCTGAACCTTCGTAGAAAAAAAGTTAGAGCAAAAATTCCATGATGACCTGTTTCAGATGGAAAAATCCCTTGCATAAGGAGGAAATGAGGATCACAATTTATATAAATGATTAGGTGGAGAGGGGCTTCAACAAGTGAACATGGGAGGGATTTTAGGAGCTTAAAAAATATTAATTATAAATTTTCAATGACCCATGCCACAACCCCATGGGGTTTTAGCCCACTAACTGGGGGTACAAACTTCAAACATGAATATCTCTCAAACCGTGAAGAATTACGTGGTGTGCCATATATCAATGGAAACATCTCGGCATGTAGAAACCATCAAAATAATTCTTGAACCAGAATATGGTAATTTGGTAGGTCAAAATTCTCAATCAATATTCGGTTAACCCCTGGTGCCACTTGGGTTGACATCAATGACAATCGCTGATCAACAAAACCGACACGGAACTCTTAACCTCGCTGCGCCAAGACACTACCACCCAAATCTCCGATCACATTCATGAATGGAGACGTAGGAGGAGGCTAGCCAAAGCACCAATCACAGATCATCTCTTATCCAATTGGTTTTGTAAGTCACTCTTACCAACCCTAGCTAAGGACATTTTTTTGTCCGGTGCGGTCACAGAAGATCAATCCATTCATCGTGCAAAGCATTTAGATATGATCTATTTGCAATATAACATGCTATATGATTTACTCCCCCATGCCCCTGGTAATCCAAATCCTCCCGCTACTCAAAAACTTGGAGTCCACGCTGACGGCCTCGTTGGTGCGATCTCCGGCGTAGCCATAAAACAGCCTAGTGGGAAAACCCCCCAGCTATCTTCGGCTGCCACTTCCCCTAACCAATTGACTACTCTTCCTACCGCTGAGGTAAATTCTGTGAAATTTTCACAAAAACCTACTGGGAAGAACAATAAGAAAAAGAAAAATACCTCTTCTTCTGAATAGCAGTAAGATACTTAGAATAATTCCAATAAAAAAAACACTACTAAAAATGAAAAAGGAAAGGAGAAACCCATGAAATTTCCTTGCAGAATCTGTACAGAGGACCACTTGACATACAAATGTCCTCGGCTACAGGAATGCACATATTTTATCACAAACAAGGACTCTGGGAGGACACCTGTCGTTCTTCATAATCCCTTCACTAATCCATAGCAGCAACAACAACACATGGTTGTGAACCCACCACAACCCCTGCAAAGGGGCAACGGTGGTACACATCCTTCCAGTGAAGGATTGTCCGCCATTTATGGAATTGAAAGTGTTGAACTCCAAACACGAGCCAAACTCTATGGAAATCCTGTCATTGATGCTCAGGAACCGGGTACCAGTTTGAATCCACTGCTGCCCAACGATTTAAATATCAAAAGGCCTACTGCTGACCCTATGATTCGTCCCCCCAAAAGGACACTTCGATGCACGACTCATAACACCTCTGCACGTGCTACCCAAAACGACAATATTGTAGAATATTTGGCACAAGTACCATCAACGATGTCTGCACTCAAAGTATTGCAAACTTGTCCAGCGCAAAGGAAAGCTTTGCTTTCGGCCACTGGTGGAATCGACCCCCAGGATTCTACGCTATCCATATTTGACATGGAGAAATATAAACCTGGCCTTTCACACCAACTTGCATTCCAAGTGCAAGTTGTGTCGAAAGGGAGACCAATCCATCACACTGTCATAAACAAAGGTGCTTTGACCTGCATTATGTCAACTACTTGTTGGCTCACTTTGGGTTCTCCTACTTTGTCTCCACCATCGAATTCCTTAAAGCTTTTTATGGCCACACTTTCCTCCCAAAAGGCTACCTTTCTAGCTTTTCCATTTTTCTTAGTGGGAAAATGATAACGGTGGACATAGAAGTCGTAGATCGTCATCTTGAATATAATCTGTTACTGGGTCATAGTTGGTCTTACGCAATGACTGCCATTGTTTCTTCGGTCTTCCGGCTTATCCTCTTTCCATTGGAAGGGAAAATAGTCACAGTAGATCAGTTATCCTTTTGTACCCCCGATTATTCCATGTTACCAAGTAGCACTGTACCCCTAATCGGAGGCATTCCTGACTCGTACGTTAGTATTGGTACCGGTCTTCTAAAGGCATCTTCCCTGATGGGTTTTTTTCCTCTCCCGCCACTAGAGGTTCCACATATGATTGCAATGATATCCACCATTTTAGATGGATCTATCGATTGATGGTTCGTACTGGCGCCTTCAGACATTGATTCCTACAGAGATCAGATGCCGCTATCACTGGCAGAGTTGGATTATCAAGCTATCCAAATCACATCTGAACCCTCCACAGATTTGGTTTCGACCAATGGTACCAACCTCCCGCCCATCATGGTTCTTTCTAAAGATCTCCTCAATGAATTCCTTCCTATGGATGAATCTATTCGCTAAGTAATGTCTCTAGAAGAACAACCTTGGGGAGAGTTCCATCATCATGCTTCGATGTTCGATTTAGATGCAAAAAATACTCAAATACCATCTTTTGACCCACATGAGATCGTTCCTTCAGTTTACATGACTATTCAAACTATCGATTCAGAAGGGAACGTGGGAAGTATTTCTAAGACTATGCTCATTGATATCTCGGTCAAAATGGGTATCGTGGAAAACATTCAGATTAGATTTGATTGCAATCCTGATGAAATTGCACACTTCACATCCCTTTTTAAGGAATTCCGTGATGTGTTTTCTTGGTCTTATGACGAAATGCCCGGCATAGATCCATCTATTGTCGAGCACGAAATCAAAGTTTATGACAATTCCAAGCTTGTTCGACAAAGGCTTTGACTTGTCCACCCTTGCAAAGCAGCTGCCATTAAGACTGAATTCAAAAACCTGTTACACGCGGGTTTCATCTATCTCGTTCCTTTAACATAATGGGTTTCCAATCCGGTTCTCGTAGATAAAAAACAAGGCACCATCCAGGTCTGCGTTGACTATCGTGATCTGAATGCCGTTTGTCCAAAAGATAATTATCCTATGCCGTTTATAAATTAGATTATTGACGATTGTGCCAGATGTGAATATTTCTCCTTTATGGATGGCTTCTCGGGCTACAACTAGATTGCGATTAAAAAATATTACAAGCATAAAACCGCCTTCATCTATCCTTGGGGTACCTTTGCATATCATAAACTCCCATTCGGTCTAAAGAGTGCAGGAGAAAATTTTGAAAGGGCCATGGACTATACCTTTCATGATATTTGACATATTGTATAGGCTTACTTGGATGACCTTCCGTCTCACTCCAAGAAGCGCACCCACCACCTTACGCATCTGAAGCAAATCTTTGCTCAGTGTAGGTTCTAAAATATACATCTAAATCCACATAAGTGCATATTTTTTGTTGAGTATGGATGCCTTCTAGGTTTTATTGTCTCCAAGCATGGGATTAGGGTTGATCCCGATAAGGTTAAGGCAATCATTGAATTACCCGCACCACAATCCATTTTGCAACTCCAACGTTTGCAAGGGAAGGAAAACTTTTTATGTCATTTCATAGTAAACTATGCCGAGATGACAAAAGGATTTATGCGTTTATTGAAGAAAGGAACACTATATTTATGGGATGACCAAGCTCAACTATCATTTTATGCCTTGAAACGAGCACTCATTTCTGACCCACTTCTTAGTGCTCCCAACTACTCACACAACTTTCTCCTCTATCTGGCATCCTCACCATCCTCGCTAGGAATGATTTTGGTTCAATTTCACAATGAATATAGTGAACATGTGATATATTACTTTTCAAAAGGTCTCATTGGACCCAAACTACGATATTCACATGTGGAGAAACTATCTCTCATGTTGGTCTTCACTGCCACCCAACTCTGACACTATATTGTTGCGGCAGACTATCGTCATTGCTTTGGAAAATCCCATGCGACCCATTTTATCTCGAAAAGTGATTGGAGGAAAATATTCCAAATGGATTGTAATCCTCCAACAATTCGATTTGGTGTTCACTACTGCCAAAGCAAAGAGATCTCTAGTCTTTGCCAAATTATTGTCAAACCTTCATAGAATTGACCCAGAAGATGTATCTCATGATCCATTTCCTGATGATTCTGTCTACCTAGTCGATTCTTATGATCCTTGGTATGGAGACATTTTGGTCTACCTTCAAACTCAACATTTCCACCCAAATCTCACTTCAAACGACCATTGTCGTATTTTCCACCAAGCGAAACACTACCTCATGCTAAACGATACTCTATATCGTGCTGGTGGCGATACTATTCTTCGGTGTTGTCTCACTCTTAAGAAGGCAGAACATTTTTTAAGTGAATTTCATGCGGGGGCGTGCAATGGTCATCTTTCTGGCATATCTACTACCCAGAAAATCTTGCGTTCAGGATATTACTGGCCCACTTTGTTAAATACTGCATCATAGTGGTCCAGAAGTGCCATCCGTGTCAAATTTTCATGAAGAAAATGTGCTGCCCAACCTGCCCCTCTCCATCTGGTTGTCTCCGTTGGTCCTTTCACTAAATGGGGAATAGACTTCTTTACATGCAATCCTACTTTTGTGGATGGACACAACTACATTGTAGTTGCGGTCGAATACTTCACAAAATGGGCCAAAGCCATTCCCACTTTTAGGGCCGATGGAGAAATTGTCGCTCTGTTCCTGTTCAATTAGGTTATCTGCTGTTTCGGTGTACCCCTCTTAATCATCACAGATCATGGATCACATTTTCAGAACCATATGATGACAAAATTGTATTCCATGCTAGGTTTTCGACAAGATCAGTCTTCATCCTATTATCCGCAAGCGAATGGTCAAGTTGAAGCCATAAATGGCGTCCTCAAAACCAATATTTTTCGGTTAGTTGACAACCATAAAACCACATGGCATCAGAAGTTATAGTCCGCGTTATGGGCATACCGAACGTTAGTCAAAACTACTACAGGCTTCACACCATTCCAACTTGCATTCGGCCTAGAAGTAATACTCCCAATCGAGTGTGAGATTCCATCACTCAAGCTCGTTGTTGAAATCCTACCTAGAACCACTGCCACATAAGAGCGCTCGCTTTCACTCGATAAATTGGATGAAACTCATCGAGATGCCACATTGGTGCTCGAAGCTCACAAGTGTAGAGTAAAAGCTCAATACAAAAAATTTGTCAAGCCTCGTTCTTTCCAAGAGGGTGATCTCGTTCTACTTTATGATCATAGACACAACCTCTTAGGGGAAATAACACTCCAACCATTATGGATTGGTCCTTACATTGTCACGAAATTCCTTTCAAAGGGAGCTTATGAACTTCAGGATTGTAACGGAATTCCACTCGCAGAGCCCCGAACCGGGCTTTATCTAAAGAAGTATTTCACCTAGTGTTCCACTAGGCATATGCTTTGTAATTTTATGTATATCAGTTTTGTCGTTGTTTGATGTGTCTAGATATTTTGGATTTTTTAGTGTTTTTTCTCATAAAGACTTTCTATTTTTACACAGATGCCTTCATCATCGTTATCTTACGTTGGATACGCAGACGATCCTAGTCGTCATACTCAACACATTACGTCCGCTGCTTGGGTCCTCAACACACTCGAGGTAGAACTCCTTGGTTCTGGGGGAACATTCCTGGGGAATGCCACCAACAATATTGATGAATACATTTCGGTGATCGAACTCCTCACGAAAGCTGCATCTCACGACATATCCAATTTGGTGGTCAGGTTAGATTCACAACTCGTTGTTATGTAGTTAAACAATCATTATAGTGTTTGTCATCCAGTCTTATTACGTTATTACTTAAGGGTACGACTTCTAGAATGTCAATTTCAAACCATCACATTTGAGCACATTCCTAGATTTTAATACATTAGCTGATTCATTGGAAAATTATGTATTAGATTGGCATTTGACACATTTACTATAGAAAGAGTCATACATGAGTGTATATTTTTACCATGAAAATAACATAAAAAATTATAAAACACAAGAATCAAAATTGTCAAAATATGTATATGTATATATATATGTCGTGTCTAGCCAAGTTACATCAAAAAATTCTCAAAAATTGGATGTTTTACAAAAAATTAGCTCTGCTAAGCCTCTCTCTGACATTTACACATCTATCCACTATTCCTCCTGAGCCTGCTACTCGAAATAGCAGATAACTACTCTGGAAATACCCCTAAGAGGAACCAAGAGCCTCTCCATCACACCCACTATGTGCCACTGTAGGTGAATCAATATCTCCCTCATGGGAAGAGGTGGCATGCCCATGCTTAGACCCTTAAGGTTCCTAGCAAGCTCGTGCAAAGTACGTGCGTCATCACCCTCTTCGACGGCCTCTGCTGCTACACCAGCCCTAGGTAGCTGCATTACTCGCCTTGCATAGTGGGGGGCTCCAACTGGACGAACAGGTGCCACATATGTGTCAAGCAACAAGCTTCATGTAAAAAACAAAAAAATTTCACCCGTTAAACAAAAAAGTTGCATAAACATTCAAAAGACAAAAAATACTTCAAAAAACATTGATCACGTTCTTTCTTACTGTTACACAATATTTTTTCACCGTCCCTGCAATTCCCCATCCCACACATTGGAGGGCCTTTCCCGTGACATCCCTTCAATGGCATCCCCCTTGACAAGGACAATCATTCCTTTGAAGAAATTTTCCTATAAAAAACCCTAAAAATTGATCTTTTAGCCTTGGTGCGACTAGCCAGTTCAGCCCTCATGCCAATGGGGAAAATCCACCATAGATGGTGTTGTCGTTCCTAGAGACAACCTAGAGTTGTGATAGACTAGTGCCTAGGACATCTTATATTTGCAAGGAGCATATGGTATAACAAAGGAAGTTATCTATAAAAATCTCTCATGCTATTTCCTAATAAACAAGGAATATAAATATGAATGGGACCAAGACCTTCAGAAACTGACACAGAGAAAGGAATACTGCAGAGGCAACATGCAAAACTCCACTATAAAAGCAACAGACAATTCAAAGACAACTTACTGTAAAGAGGGCCAATTCAGAAGTACCTCACAGAAATAAATTATCAGAAGGTGTATGTACTGAAGGAAATATTGAGAGTATACTAGTTGTCATTGAGCTGATATCCAGATACACAATACCACCATGTAATGGGCTTATCAATCTAAGAATCCATACATGACAATAGCGTTTTAAAAACGCCCTCCCAAAGAAACTAATATAGCAGAAATACGATTTAGATGAATAATGGAACAGAATATCATGCATGAGCCATATTTAAAGCGCTTGACTAATTCGAGAAAGGGTATCAACTAGGATAAATCCATACCAAGAATCAGTGAGCCACTCGCATTCCAAAACATGATACAGGAAAGATGGATGAAATGAAATGATCTATTAAAATAACACATATTAGAGAAAGTTACACACTGTGAAATAATAAAGACCAGAATCCTCTTAACAGATGGAACTCCTCCTCACTGAGACCCTATGGGCTCTGAGCCTTCATACAAGATTTTGACAAAATGTATACCAAAATCCGTTCACTGCATAATTTTCTGATAAAATCTGGAACCCTAAATTATCTGTTCTTCGGGAGCTTTATAGGAGAACCTAAAAGCTCGAAAAGAGAGTAGGTGATGAATATTTAATTTGCTTCATAAAGACAAGATGGCTAAAACGTGCATGCCCATACTGTTGAATGACTTTGTAGCACTGTATGTACTCTACTGCCTACTTACTAAAATAAATGCATTGGGTAGAAATCTCTTTAGGAACACAGCAAAGAAATAAAATTCTCATAGAAATTCTGTCCTTTCCTGAATGAAAATGGTGCTGAAAAGAAAACTCTAGGGTATTGTTTTCTACGAATGGTACCCTCAGCCTTCTAAACCCTGAATTATGGTTTAAGATCTTCAATCCTGAATGTTGAATTCCTCGATCATTCGTTGATATTTCTCTACTGCTCCATTAATATCTCCATCTGCGCAATCTGTGCTTTGAACGATTCTAGAGGGTTTGATAGATTTTAACCCTACTTCTTTAATGGAAGTCTTGTCGACATACCTTCCCAGGCCTTTCTCTATAATTACAGCCTCTGAAAAATAGTCCTTTGATGTGCGCAGCTACTGCAATCAAGACTGTAAATCATGGCAGTTTTCCGCTGCTGTAACCCTGCAAAACCCGCAAAATCGTTAGGAAAACCATGCATGGGGATGGTGGATATGGCAGGGTCAATGAAAATGGTCATGCAGACATGGAAAAATGGTGGAACAATTCAGGGTGGTGGAAAAATGCAGTGAAACGATGGAGGATGAACTGGCGTAAGTTTTTAACGTAAAACATTTGAAATTTGACAAATGGATGAAATGTATAAGGGTGGAGGAAAAATACGACAAACACGTGGAATGGGTGACGTGGAGGTATGGAGTCCACTGGAAAAGATTTAAGTGATCTGGACCGTCAGATCTCAGGAGGAGATTGACGGTGGAGAACGTATCGGAGGGCGATGAAATGGTGGGCCAGGGGCACTGTTGACTTGGATTAACACCCGTGCAGCTTCGTGGAACGACTACCGTTAGATGGATCACCCCAAATCGGACGAATCTCGTGGATATCGCGCCGTGTCTACGGACGAACGATAATGCATGATGGAGGGTGGTTTTTGAGCCGTACGCGGGGACACGTGGTAGACAATGTATGGAATTGCTCCTAAAAATAGAATACCACCTAACGCCCAAAAGCGGTGTGATAGAAACCAGGCGGGTTTTGAATAATGTTTTTGGGCACAGGGACCACAAGGGCGGGTGTACTATGGAATGTTGATTTATGGTTTGATTGGAAGACGAACAGGCGATCAACGGAGTGGGCCACTGGCATGATGAAGATTTGTGAATGCCGTCAGATCTCTGCAGATCGATGGTTATAAACGTGCCCGATATCCCAATGTGATAAGCGCCTTCATGGCTAGCACTCGGTTTTGACCTCTGGTAATGTGGAGAAAAATGCGCAGGGGCTAGGGCTGAAAGGTGCTAGGCCTTGAATGTATTATAATGTGGGGTTTCGGCCCTTTTCTGCAGATTTGAGGCTGGGAGAAGGTAACGATGAGCAGAAAATGAATTTCTCAGGGAAAAAGAGGGGTTTTGAAAGGTTTAAGTGAGGTTGCTTATCAAAATTTCAAAAGAATGCTAATATGATCAACATGGGCTCCACCTGGGGATAGCACGTTCATCCCTGAGCGTGTCAAGAAATTCACAGACCACCTGATAATCTTCTGTTTGAACTCTGCATCTTCAGCACTTCTACTTTTTTCTTTCATAATTCCTCATGACACCCGGAAACTAATATACAGTATAATACATCAAGCTATCTCTGCCTGAATTAGAACTAGAATTAGGGTTTAAGAAACTGACCATTTACAGGGGCATCAAGCAAGTCACCCTGTAAATTTTCCAACTTGAAATTATTGTTACCTCCTTGTTCCAAAATTCTGAAAGGACCAAACCAAAGTGGGTCGAATTTACCATGTTTTCCTTTTTCAGCCCTCCAGATATCCCACTTGAGTACTAAATCACCAATCTGCAAATTCCTATCCTTGGCATGCTGGTCAAAAAGATATTTCATTTTCTCCTGATACTCTGTCAGCCTTTGACTTACCTGGTTCCATGTTTCTTCCAATTCCACTGGCTGATTCATTCTCCTGGTCATATCATCAGGCTCTTCTTGACTTTCTTGCATGAATCGGGCCACTGGTAGGGCTAACTGTATAGGGAATACTGCTGCCCTCCCTTATACTAATTCATATGGGGATTTTCCAGTTTCTCTCTTGCTGGTGATTCTATTTGCCCACAGAGCGGATTTCAACTAGGAATCCCAATTTTTCTTATTTTCATTTATATCCTTCTTCAGTGCTCTTACCAGGGTTTTATTGGAAGACTCTGCCAAGCCGTTTCCCTGTGGATAATAAGCTGTAGAGTGACTTAGTATGATGTTATACTGCTGACAGAAATTCACAAACTTTGCAGACTTGAAAGCCTAGGCATTATCAGTCACAGGGCAGCCAAACCTGGATATGATGTTTTCTTCCATGAACTTTATTATCACAGTATCTGTGGCATTCCTCGCAGGTATGGCTTCCACCCATTTTGTGAAATAATCAGTGGCAGTTAAAATCCACTTATGCTGACCACTCGATGGAGGATGTATTTCACCTATAAAATCAATTCCCCACTGTCGGAATGGTTCGTCCACGTGCACGGGAATCATGGGCATAAGTGCCAATTTCTGTCTTTCAGCAAATTTCTGACACTTCTCATAGGCTCTTACCCAGCAAAAACATCTCCAAAAAGCTTGGGCCAATAGAAACCAGCCTTCAGGATTTTTTGAGCAGTGGCCCTCCAGCTGTAGTGACCCCCACAGATTCCTTCATGAAATTCAGCTATAATACTCTCTACCTCCGCCTCTGTGAGACACAGGAGTAGGATGCCTGAGGGATCTTGCCAGTATAGCTGGCCATTGGCGACTATGTAATTATGTGATTTCAATCTTAGCGCTCTATATTTAGCTTTATCATAGCTTGGGGGGCAACTAAGTGTGAGGAGATATTCTACTATCTCTTTGTACCACTGACTGGTGAGGTACTTTATATGTGTTCCCGAAGTAGCTACCCCAATTCCCTGTCGCTCTTATTTCTATAAAGATTCCTCATGTGCTATTATGGACAAGTTTATACCCAGAGCCTGATAGTTTGATTCAGATAATATCTTGGCTAGCCCTTGTCCTTTGATCAGCTTAGTAGGGCGGATGTCTAATTCATACTCCTGTATCTTGGCAATCCACTTCCCCCTTTTTCCTTCACTATCCCCTTGGATAAGAATATCTTTTACAGTAGCTGTAGGCACAAATGCAGTGATATGGGACTGCAAGATATACATGTGGAATGATTTGAGGGATTTTACTAGGGCGTATGCTTGCTTTTCCAATATGTTATATTTCAATTCTGCAGCACGGAGCACCTGACTGAAGAAGGCAATGGGCTTCTCGTACCCTTCCTCATTTTTTTGCAATAAAACTCCTGCTATTGTATGAAGTGATGCGAAAGAAAATATCATGAAAGGTTTGGCATAATCTGGTCCAGCTAGCACAGGGGCTTCTACAAAAGCATTTTTTATCCTGATAAAGGCCTCTCGTGATTCCTGGGACCATTTAACTTCATTATCTTTCTTCAGCATGTCAGTTATATGTCTAACTATTTTAGCATAGTTAGGAATAAACCTTCTTAGGAAATTAATACGCCCTAGGAACACCTGTACCTCCTTCTTATTCCTAGGAAGAGCGATACCATTTATAACCTCTACCCTCTTAGGATCTATCTTCACCCCATCTTTGGTCACAATGTGTCCCAAAAGTTTACCCTCTTCTAATGCAAATAAAGACTTCTGAGGGTTAAGATAGAGACCATACCTTCTACATTTCTCAAAGGTTCTACGCAGATGATCAATGTGCTCAGTATCATTCTTGGAAAATACAGTGATATCATCGAGGTAGAATACCAGGAATTTATCTTGCTCCCAAAAAAAAGCAATGTCCATGGCCCTCTGAAAAGTGGCCCCTACATTAATCAATCCAAAAGGCATCCTAGCATACATAAATGTACCCCATGGTGTAGTGAAAGCAGTCTTCTTTTGATCTTCTGGAAATACAGCCACCTGGTTATAACCAGAGAATCCATCCATCATTGACATTCTAGAAGCTCCAACCACTTTCTGCAGGATGTGATCCATCTTAGGCAGTGGATAATTATCCTTTAAGGATGCTCTATTTAAATTTCGAAAATCCACACACAGCCTTATTTCTCCGTTCTTCTTTCGGACAGGGACTAGGTTTGCCACCCATTTAGAGTACCTCAATGGCACAATTATTTTGGCCTTTAACAGCTTCTTAATTTCCTTCTCAATAGAAGGAAGTAGCAGGGGATTTATTTGTTTGAGCTTCTGCTTATGAGGCTTTGCATCTCCCTTTAGTGGAATTTTGTGCTGCATTACACTGATATCAAAATTTTTCAAGTCCTAATAGGACCATGCAAACACATCTTTGTAGGACTGAAATAATTTCTGATATAGCTTTTTATATTCTCCTGGGATCTTCTTGGACAATTTTACAATTTTGGGGTCAGCTTCAGTACTAAGATTCAGGTCTTCTACCTGGTTCTCTTCTACCACTTTTCCTAGCTGCAGTGGGACATCGTTCTTATCAAATAATCTTTCTAGAGGCACTATCCCTCTAGGTATAATGTTTCCCTTCAATTGCAACACTTTATTTCCTGCCATTTTCTCCTCCCAATTTCTTTCTGAAGAGTCTTCAATCTCTTCTTCTTCATCAACATCAATCTCCATATTGGAGAATTCTCCTACCGTTTCTAGGAATTTCTTCATCTTTTCTTCATCCTCAAATACCTGCCAGTGTTTGATGTTATATGGGATTGATGGTTGATAAAGTACCTCAATTTCATATCTTAAAAGAGGGTTCTGAGGTGGACGAAAAGTACTAGCAGCCATAGTAAGGGAATCAGCCATTCTATTCTGTTCTCGGGGCATGAACTGGATATTGAATGCTAAGAAGAAATTTTCCACCATGTCCCAAACTTCATTCCTATAAGCCCTCAGCCGAGGATGTTTGGTTTGGCATTGATTCCTGACCTGTCTAACCACCAGCTCTGAATCTCCCAGAACTTTTAAACTTTGTATATTTATGTTCCTGGCTGTCTGCAATCCTAATAGAAGTGATTCATATTCAGCCACATTATTAGCAGCTTCATATTCTAGCTTGAAGGACAATGGGACCCATTTCCCTATAGGAGAAATCAATAGTATTCCAGCTCCATTACCTTCTCTTGAATTTTCTCCATTAATATGAAGTGTCCAGATTCCTGCTTCATAGCTCTCTGAGGGTTGCTCAGTCTTGATCTGGCAGAAGAATGGTTCATGAGCATAATCTTGATCTTCTTCCAGCATCAAGCATGAGAAATCTCCTTATTTACTGTAAACTGGTGAATTAACAAAGTTTTCAGCCTTAGTCACCATCTTGACAAATCTAGTCTCCCTATACAACCTCCTCTCTTGGCCACCAAAAACTGGGATGGTGGCATATGTTAAATCCAACTTAATTGACCCACCAATTTTTGTTCCCCAGGATCTTGACAGTAACATCCCAAAGCGAGCTGGGATGTCTGCCACCACAATGTCCATTACCACACTTTTTGCTGGGATTTGGGCCAAATTGACCACCAAATCCTTGATCATCTCTAGGCATTTAACTCTTTTGGAATCAAATGAATAGAGGTCCTTGTATGGATGGGTGATTTGTAATCCTAGTTTTTCCATGACTGATAGAGGTATTATATTATGGGACGCTCCAGAATCTAACATACAGTTTATGTAATAGCAGGTCATGAGTTACGAGAGACACATACAAGGGAGGAGTAGAAGCATCTAATTCCTCAACATGTGGACCAAACACAACCATGGGTCTTTCTTCTTGAAGTTTGAGACTATTTGGGGTGGGTGCAGCTTCTCGAGGGATCATAAAAGAGGTGACTTAGGATTGATATGCAGGTTGCTTCAACAGTTCAGTCAAGGGGACTGGGATTTTGACTTTCTGAAGTTCCTTTTGCAGACTGAAAACAGGAGAAGATTTTTCTATTACAACCTCTTTTGACTCTTTATTTTCAGCTGAGGGTTTGAATTCTTCTGACATAGACTTGGCATTAGGGGGAATGACTACTTTTGAAGAGGAAGGAATTTGATCATTAGACTGCAAAGGTTTGTTTAGAGGGCCCTTACCTTTGTCTATGACTTTCTGTATTGTTGATTCATTCTGAGCAAGTGCTTCTTTCTGGGGTAGCTCTTCTTCTTGATCTTGAGTGCGAGTCCTCTTCCTAGAAGATCTAAGATCATATCTTCTATTGAACTGTGCTTGCATGAAATCAGCAAATTGTTTACAATAATGATCAATTTATGTGTCTTCTGTGTCTCTGGCCTTTTCCTCTTCTTGCAATGAGCACTCAGTTCCATCATTTCCTTGCAAAGGGCCTTCTTCTCCATCACTATTTGAAAAAGAAAGATTTGCATCTTCCAGTCCATAGGCAGTGTCTTAAGTAGAATTTTCTACTGGACCTTCCAGGTACAACAGGCGTGGTACCTGATCTTGTTGTTCCTTTGCTTCCCTTGGAAATATTTGCAGGGGTGGTTTCCTATACTGAGGATTATAACCTCTATTTTGAGCATTGTGGAAATTCTTGGAGGCTGAATTCTTGGCTTCTAATTCAAGCTTGACCATTTTACCAGAAAGGTTCTTAATCATTTTTCTCATTTCTTCAATTTTGTCATTAGCTGAATCTCTGTCTTGATAAGAGGTGGACACCTCTTCTTTTCCCCTTCTTCTTCTATTATCTTGTTCATATTTTCCCTTTGATTTGACAGTGGAGGAAAATTTTGCTTCAAACTCCAATGCATCTGCCTGAGCATCATCCAGAGTAGCAGGCTTTCTTTCTCTGAGAGAGAAACCAAATTTTGAATCAAAAGATGCTACAAAAATGACTTTAGCAGCAGTTTGATGAGGTTTCATATCAGCAGGAAGACTCAGATACAATTTATTAAATCTTTTGATAAATTCTGATACCCCTTCACTGTGTCTTTTCTTCAGTGTATTGAACTCAATAAGACAATGACCATGAACTTTCTTCTCTCCCCATTTTCTGAGAAAAGTATCTTCCATTATTTCCCAAGTGGTAATAGGATGACCTGCCAATTTCTTAAACCATTTTTGAGCTTCACCATCAAGAGATTGGACAAACAGCCTTGAGACTACACCTAAATGTTCCACATTAAAATTCTATGCAAAGGCACAGAAGACCTCAAGATGTTTTTGAGCATCAATCTTGTTTTCCCCATTGAACCTGGGTAAAATATTTAGATAATCTTGAGGCATATCATTTAACACTTGGGGTAATGCCAGAGGGGCGTATTTATTTAGTAAGAAACCTGGAACATTGGCCATTGGAGGAGGTGGAGGAAGTGAAATAGTTTGATGAGTAACAGGAGGAGGAGGAGGTGGAAGTGGAGTATGAATAACAATAGGAATGTAATGAACAGCAGCCTAAGGTGTTGAGGGGAATAATGGTCTGTTAACAACAGATACTTCAGTGACTTCTTTAACCTCTTCAACCTCAGGAGTAGGGTGAAAATTATATTTATTTCTGACACCTCCTCGGGGTGGAATATCTGAATAATAATAATCAGTATCTCCCATAGTGGAGTCGGGATCTGGCCCTTGAGCTTCTTGAGAAGAAGAGGATGGAAAGTCTTCTATAGACAATTCAGGGATTTCAGAGTGTACTGATTTTCTTTCCCTCCAATTTCTTCTATGTATGATCTTTTCAGGGCTAGACACTGAAGGTGTCTTTGGCTGAGACGTTTATGACCTCAGGTGTGGCTTACGAGGAGCCAGGACTGCAAATAAATTTATCAAATAAAAAAATGTGGAGTCGCCAAGGTGAGGGATCTACAACTCTCAACTCTTCGAGTGAATTAGATTTTGTCGAGGCCCAGGGATTTAAATTTTCTCAACTTCGTTCCCCGACAACGGTTCCAAAAATATGTTGTCGTTCCTAGAGACAGCCTAGAGTTGTGATAGACCAGTGCCTAGGACATCTTATATTTGTAAGGAGCATATGGTATAACAAAGGAAGTTATCAATAAAAATCTCTCATGCTATTTCCTGATAAACAAGGAATATAAATTTAAAGGGGACCAAGACCTTCAGAAACTGACACAGAGAAAGGAATACTGCAGAGGCAACATGCAAAACTCCAATATAAAAGCAACAGACAATTTAGAGACAACTTACTGTAAAGAGGGCCAATTCAGAAGTACCGCACAGAAATAAATTATCAGAAGGTGTATGTAGTGAAGGAAATATTGAGAGAATACTAGTTTTCATTGAGCTGATATCTAGATACACAATACCACCATGTAATGGGTTTACCAATCTAAGAATCCATACATGAAAATAGCATTTTAAAAACACCCTCCCAAAGTAACTAATATAGTAGAAATACGGTTTAGATGAATAGTGGAACAGAATATCATGCATGAGCCATATTTAAAGCGCTTGAATAATTCGAGCATAGGTATCAACTAGGATAAATCCATACCAAGAATCAGTGAGCCACTCGCATTCCAAAACATGATATAGGAAAGATGGATGAAATGAAATGATCTATTAAAATAACACATAAGAGAGAAAGTTACACACTGTGAAATACCAAAGACCAGAATCCTCTTAACAGATGGAACTCCTCCTCACTGAGACCCTATGGGCTCTAAGCCTTCATACAAGAGTTCGACAAAATGTATACCAAAATCCGTTCACTGCATAATTTTCTGATAAAATCTGGAACCCTAAATTATCTGTTCTTCGGGAGCCTTATAGGAGAACCTGAAAGCTTGAAAAGGGAGTAGGTGATGAATATTTAATTTGCTTCTTAAAGACAGGATGGCTAAAACGTGCACACCCATACTGCTGAATGACTTTGTAGCGTTGTATGTACTCTGTTGCCTACTTACTGAAATAAATGCATTGGGTAGAAATATCTTCAGGAACACGACAAAGAAATAAAATTCTCATAGACATTCTATCCTTTCCTGAATGAAAATGTTGCTGAAATGAAAAATATAGGGTATTGTTTTCTACGAATGGTACCCTCTACCTTCTAAACCCTGAATTATGGTTTAAGATCTTCAATGTTGAACGTTGAATTCCTCGATCATTCGCTGATATTTCTCTACTGCTCCATTAATATCTCCATCTGCGCAATCTGTGCTTTGAACGATTCTAGAGGGTTTGACAAATTTTAACCCTACTTCTTTAATGGAAGTCTTGTCGACATACCTTCCCAGGCCTTTCTCCATAATTACAGCCTCTGAAAAATAGTCCTTTGATGTGTGCAGCTACTGCAATCAGGACTGTAAATCATGGCAGTTTTCCGCTGCTGTAACCCTGCAAAACCCGCAAACTCGTTAGGAAAACCATGCATGGGGATGGTGGATATGGCAGGGTCAATGAAAATGGTTGTGCGGACATGGCGAAATGGTGGAACAATGCAGGGTGGCGGAAAAATGCAGTGAAACGATGGAGGATGAACTGGCGTAAGTTTTTAACGTAAAACATTTGAAATTTGACAAATGGATGAAATGTATAAGGGTGGAGGAAAAATACGAAAAACACATGGAATGGATGACGTGGAGGTACAGAGTCCACTGGCAGAGATATAAGTTATCTGGACCGTCAGATCTCAGGAGGAGATCGACGGTGGAGAACGTATCGGAGGGCGATGAAATGGTGGGCCAGGGGCACTATTGACTTGGATTAACACCCGTGCAGCTTCGTGGAATGACTACTGTCAGATGGATCGCCCCAAATCGGACGACTCTCGTGGATATTGCGTTGTGTCTACGGATGAACGATAATGCGTGATGGAGGGAGGTTTTTGAGCCATACGTAGGGACACGTGGCATAAAATCTATGGAATCACTCCGAAAAATAGAATACCGCCTACCGCCCAAAAGTAGTGCGATAGAAACCAGGCGGGTTTTGAACAGTGTTTTTGGGCATGGGGACCACAAGGGTGGTTGTACTATGGACCGTTTATTTATGGTTTGATCGGACGGCGAACAGGGGATCAACAGAGTGGGCCACATGCATAATGAATATTTGCAAATGTTGTCGGATCTGTGCAGATCGACGGTTATAAACGCGCCCGATATCCTGATGTGATAAGCACCTTCATGGCTAGTGCTCAGTTTTGACCTCTGTTCATGTGGAGAAAAAGGTGTAGGGGCTAGGGTCGAAAGGTGCTAGGCCTTGAATGTATTATAATGTGGGGTTTCGGCCCTTTTATGCAGATTTAAGGCTGGGAGAAGGCAATGATGAGCAGAAAACAAATTTCTTAGGGAAAAAGAGGGGTTTTGAAAGGTTTAAGCGAGGTTGCTTATCAAAATTTCAATAAAATGTTGATATGATCAACATATGGTGTGCCAACTGGCGCTTTGTCCCGGTGTCTCACTCGCGCCAAGCTTAATAAGGATTGTTTTTTAAAAATAAATGGCAAAATTTTGATTCCAACAAACTCCTGAACGAGTCACTAAAATGAGTTGGGAGGTTTGGCTCCGGATCTCCATGTATGGGAGGTGGTTTTCCACCTATCATGGAAGCTTCCTTAGAGATAGGGCCAATCCCATGATTGTAGGGATCCCAACTCCCCTTCCACCATCTATATAAGCTTGCCTTTTTCCCTTAGCAAGCTAGTACTAGAGAAGAGAAGAGTTGAACATATAGCAAGGAGACTATAGCTAGACAGCCTTTGAGAGCTAAGCCGAAGAGAGAGAGATTTGTCCTGTTTCTGACAGGCTTTGTTGAGATGTGATCCGCTGTCAGCCCCGCCGAAGGAAGATCCAGCATTAGAGATTTGGGCTGTATCTTTCCTTTGTTATTTTAATGATAAGCAACTTTGATTATGGTTTCATTCATGTGTCTTTTTCTTTGATGCAATGAATTACATCCTCTCTGACTGATGTATGGTTACAAGATCTATATTTTACACTATGTATTGTTGTCTTCTTCGCATGTGTGCAGGTGTTCGGACGTGTTAAGCAGAAGGAATCATGATCTACCGAAGTAAAGGACGAGAAGTGTCATCCTTTCTTCAATGACCATTGCGTAGGACCTGAGGTAGGAAATTCATTATGTATTTGTCGTTTTGTAACTAGAGACCTGCATCACTGCATGACTGATTGTTGCTAGACCCGATCTGGGCTAGTAGGGATCACCTCTGTCCGGAGAGGGGATTTACCTCTCCAAAAAACTGGCAACTCCTCTTTGTTTTTTTTTGGATTTTGATTGATTTATTTGCTCTTCTGGTTCACCCTCCTTGGTCTTAGACCCCTATTCAGCCCCAGAGGATCATATCTGGCCTCTGATTTTCTGAAATTTTCATATTTTCATGGTTGGCTTGATTGGCGCGGTTTCCACCCTGACAGTCGCGCCCATTGGTGCAAGTTGTCGGTTCATCACCCGTGCCATCCCCTGTCTGGCGTAGATTACATCGAGACAGTCACGCCATTTCCTGTAGGTGCTAGGGGTTTCCCTTGTTCGGGAGTTTTTTTGGTCAGTACTTTTGCTTCTGGGTTATTTTTAGATTTTTCTTGAAGTGGTGAGTCTGGTCTTGGTTGGGAGAAATTCTTTGTTTTTTCATTTTTAGGCATTAGCACTTGTTTTCAGTTAGCAACCCGCACCAATTGGCCATTGATGCTAGTTGTCAGTGAGAAATTCGCGCTATTTGGCGCTAGTTTCACCCACAAAGTCATGCCAATTTCAGGGTGTGTGAAAATTGAGATATTTTCCCTAAATGCTTCACCAGTGTGTCTTTCCCTTCTGGGATTTTCTCTGTATGAGCATAGATTACATTGCTCATTGTTCAGCTGAAATGTCTTCTTTCCATGATTGCTTGATGTAAAAGGGAATGAATGCCTTGTTTTGAACTCATGCTTTGGAAGTCATTTTTGTTCTTGTCCTCATATGTCTTGTAGCCTTTTGAGGAATTTTGTTACAAAGTGTTTAAAACAATGATTGCATTCTTAGTGTTTGTTTGCATCCCTTTGCCTTCATCCTTCATTAAGAAGATTTGCATTCATTTAGTTTTCATCTTAGAGTTTGCTTTTCATTTGAATGCATTAGATTACATTGCATTGAAAAGTATTTTTTGGGATTTTTCATTGAACTTAGATCACATTGTTTAATGATTGAAAGCTAAAAATAACATCGAGTGCATTCTCTTTCATTAAAAGCATGCATTAAGTAGATTCTCATTTCATCGAAAAATGCATTGAGCGCATTCTTATCATTTGAAAAGAAAAAGGAAATTGTGCATAGATTACAATTGCATAGTTTTCAGAAAAGAGGATTTTGGATAGATTACATTGCATGATTCACATCATTTGATGTTTTAGATTACTTTTGGATAGTGAAATTCATCTAGTTTGGAAACATTTCGTTTTCAGTATTGTTGTTTGTTGCATCATTGTTTGGAACTCTTCCCTTAACTAGATAGCATTCATTGAATTGAAATATTTCTTTTCTCATATAACTGCATATAGGAGATTGTCAGATGACATTCGATAGGGCCTGAAATTGAAACATAAATTGAAGATCAACTCTAAAATTTATTCAATTAACCTAAGGAAGCATTGAAACCTAATGAAATTTTTTTAGTGGTCTAGGCTAGTGATGTGTTTTAGCGTCATTAAACCTAGTAGTTGTCGTTCACCATCTGGAATTAGATAGCACTAGTACGAACTTGTGCTCCCCGTACCATCAAGTATATAAAGGGAGACCCCACTAGGTTGCTATCCTTTATCCGTAGGAAGCTGAGTCTACCACCTTTTACCCATGATAAACCAGACATAGCATTGGGGGAGATTACCTGCACGTACGTCAAGTTGTTGGTTGTTTTATCTTTCATTTTTTAACTAAGGTGTATATGGCAGTTCATGGATATTTGGTACGCCCATCTGCCTAGATTACCAGAGCAATCATTTTGATCTTTACTGACTCCTTAAACTTGAAAAGATCATCAAGCGCTTGTTATTTCATGCTTGTTTCCAATCTGAAAGCGATAGAGTCACCTTTTTCTTGTTTCTAGAATCTTAAAAGATGAAACAACAGATTCTGGTTTCAATGTTTTAAAAATTAACTACCCACGAAATATTCCTGGTTAAAGTTAGTTTCCTTATGGTGTTGTTCTAAAGTTGTTTCTAATGGAAACTTTTCCGGAGTTCACCAATCAAGGAATCCCCTATGATGGGAATCCTGGTCATTTTCCTCCTTTTGGGAATGTTGGTGCTCCTTATATGGAAATGTTGTCCCTTCCTGGGTTAACTGTTGGGTTGCCTGTTTGGTTGTTCTCAACCTCTGTTGTCCCGAATGCCTCGGCTACTGTTCAATCAGTTCCTCTACCTGAACAACATCATGTTGATTCAAAGGTGGAACTCTCCCCTTCTTCGCCTATTTCTTCATCCTCATCCTCTACTTCACCTGGTGAAAGTTTGGATTCTAGTAACTAGGTGGCTAAGAAGAAGAAGAGGAAGACGAAGAAGAAGAAGTTAGATAAAGGAGAGGCTAGCTCTATGGCTATTGATCCTAAGAAGCCTTCCATTGATAAAACTTCCAACACTTAGAGGAAAGTTAAGTTCCCTTGCATTTTGTGCCAAGGAAACCATCTTCTTCGAGATTTCCCTGGCATTCCCAAGGTGCTCGAAGTATGGTCCAACGATTGTCCCCCGTTGCCTTTGACTTCCAGGAGTCAGGTTGGGGGCATGTCTTCAGCTAGTGCTGGTAAAGCTCCTAAGAAGCAGGGTAAGCTCACCAGTCCCTATAAGTTGTGTGAAGGGCATCATCCCATTCACCTTTTTCCATATATGGATGAAGCCAAATGAGTTTTGGACAACTCGACTGCTTCTGCACCATGCCTTCCGGCTGGTTACACGCAGATTTCTTTGAGTCCTCCACCAGCTGATTCCGCGATTGGTCAAGAGTCATCCTTGGTCGATCCCACTCCTCTGGAAATTCAAATTCAGGAATTCGTTCTCGACCAACCATTGGTCGTGGGATCGGTTGAGCTGGCCCCATCTACGGTGCACCAGGTATTTTTTGTTAAGAGTGGATCTCACACCCCTCATGTTCTTCTTGTTTCTTCAGATTCTTCGGACTTGAAAAATATTCTCCTATCCCTATACCTCAAGACGTCGCTCCTCTGCCTCCCGTGATGGAGGTCTCGGAGGATACCCCTCCCAAATCTGTGATGGAGGTCGTGGAGGATTCTCCTTCTTCTTCCGTAACACCAGAGGAAGACCATCTTGGTTCAATGGTAGCCCCTCCAAGTAGTTTGGTCGCTTCCTTCGATTGGAGTCGATTTGCAGGATACCGCCTTTCGTCTTATGTGCCTTTTGAGATAATAGTACAGACCTTTTAACTGGTCATACCCGAAACCATTATAGATGAAGGTGCATCTGTTATTATTTTATCCTCAACTACTTGGCAAGCATTTGGTTCACCTCCGCTTGTGCCTGTTACGTAGAATTTGTTGGCGTTTAACAGAGGAACTAGTCAACCGTTAGGGATCCTTCCGAAGTTGCCTGTTACTTTGGGAGGGAAAAGTGTCCATATGGACGTGATGGTTGTTCCTAGCCCCTTGGACTTTAATTTACTCCTGGGCCTCGATTATACTTATGCCATGGGAGTGCTTGTCTCCTCCCTCTTTCGTGTGATGTGTTTTCCGCACCAAGGTCAGATCGTGACCATCGATCAGCTTGCGTTCTTCGGTCCCAATATGGCAGCTATTCCACCATCATCTCTGCCGGATCTTTATCCGTTGGTTGTATCATCCCCGCCACATGTCAATTATGTGGCTACTTGTCCTATGCCCATATTCAGTGATAGTGCCATTGTGCATCAGGTGCTGGCGACATTGGGTCCCGACTTCCAAGATGTTTTTCTCCCATTGGATGAGAACCTCTTGGAAGCCATGACTTCTTATTCATCATGATGAGTTGTCTTCGAAGCACAGTTCGTTTTCTTGTGTCAAGCTCCTTAAAAAATGAAACAAGCTCTTTGGATTAGAGTTCCATGTCTTGTGTCAAGCTCCTTAAAAAATGAAACAAGGTCATCGGAGAAAAGTTCGTTCTCTTGTGTTAAGCTCGTTAAAAAATGAAACAAGGTGTTTCGATGATAGTTCATCTTCTATGTCAACCTCATTAAAAAATGAATTAGGTTCTCAGGATAGTTATTTTAATGTGTCAACCTCGTTAAAAAAATGAAACACTTTCCCGTTCAATTCGAGTCTTTGATAAGATCTCATAAAATCCCAGTCGAGTCTTTCTCTTGATCTCGTAACTTGAACCTTCACTCCATCTGAATTTCATATGGATTGAAGCTTGGGGGGAATGTATCTCAAATTGAGTCACCATGCTGGGGGAATGCTTACTTTTTCAATCATAGTTTATTTCCATTTCAAGCTTGTGTAAAAATTAAACTGGTTTCAATCATAATTTATCTTTGTTTCAAGCTTGTGTAAAAATGAAACCAACTTCAAGCAGAGTTTCCTGATTTCAAGCTTGTGTAAAAATGAAACCATTCCTATTTTACCTCTTTTGATTGCCATTTTATTAGCCTTATTTATCAGATGAGACTTGGTTTTTTCATTCCACCGTCACTATCAGCTTGGCCGATCATATGCCTTCACTTGGTTTTTTTACCCATTCCTAAGGAACCGCTGCGATGAGTGGTCTTGTTAGCTAGCCTCTTAACCTTTACTTGTTCTGAGCAATTCCACCATTACCAGAACCAGGAGCTACCCTTTAAACCACTCGTTCCTCTAGGAGGAGTCACCTTTCAACTCTTTTCTGACTCTCTAAAATTGAAAATATCGTCGAGACACTTGTCATTTTGAGCTCGTTAAATTGGCTGCGAAACGACATCTAACCAGTATACGTTTACCCCTTTTTCAGTATGGGATAGATTATTTACTAAAAAGGAATACCATAGCCTATCGTGACTAGGAGGTTCTCTCAGACATAGTTTTCTACCTTTTCAGATCTGTGGGACTATCTACGAGAAGGGACTGTTGGAGTTTTCTTTTCTGTTGTCTTTTCAAACTCTCTAAAGATGAAAAGACGTCGAGTTATTCCTTTGTCAGACTGTTAAAACCTGATGACATCAGACTCCGTCGTAATGACGTTACTCGAGTTCCTCCTTCCTAGGGCTCGTTAAATGTACTAGGTTGGATTTGTCCGAAGGAAAAACTTATATGACAAGCATATGGTATCCTCTTCAATCTTGTGTAAAAATAAATAGGTACTCGCTAGAAATGGTGGGGAAAAATGGAACCAGTATCACCGTCGTGTCGGTAGTATGTTTCTCTTGAACATGGCACTTGTCTGCATTCGTGTCGGGTTGGGGACATCTCATCTCGTTTTCCTCTTGCCTCCATGGGTTTGGGTAATCCTTTTTTACTGTTGCTTCCAATATTTGCCACATCATCCTGACCTTAGATCCTTTGATGTCAAATACTGCCAAATCCAGTGTCGTGCCAATGATATGTTCAAGATAAGTTGGCCTCTGCAGTTTTCAACCTCCCTTTGATTCTCTACTGATCTTGATTCGCAAACATTATGTTCTTCTATCTCGCGTCAATGATGTGGGAAACAATATGGCCCACCTTCAATCAAGGTCACTTCCTATCGACTTTAGTTCATTATCCAAGAAACTGATCTAGAGACTCCCTTCAGGTACCTTGGAGCCTGCATGCCTCAATGGCAATTTCTTCGCATTTGACGCAAGGTTTTCCTCATTGGCCTTTGATCGAATGATTCTGTGGGTGTTCGACGCCAGCTCACTGTTCACATTCCGTGGATTGCACCTATAGTACCTTGAGGGCCATCATCATTATTGGTGGTTTCTCTCGCGTCTGTTAACGAATTTCATCATTAGCTGGTAATCAAATGATGCTCTTGCATGTTCGAATTCAGCTCACTTATTCACATGCCAGGACTTGTACTCTGTTCGAGTCGAGATGGAGCACAAGACCCTGGGTTTTTTCCGATGGAATCCAGGTGATTTTGTGGATTATCATGATTGGTTACATGACTCATTGATTGGATGGCTACGACCATGCCTGAGTCTGCTTATTGATTCTTTCTGGATGGCTGCGTCCATGCCTTGGATCCTGATTACTGTACACTCTATTATGGATGGCTGTGCCCATACCACACATCATGTATTTTAGATATCAGTTGTTTTTGTCTACGCAGGTTTTTCCGACGGCAGTGTTTTCAGTTGGGCAAGTTCTCATAAAGCATTTCACCCCTCTCTCTCTCTCTCGAGCCTCATGCTTTAGGGGGCACCTATTACACAATATTTTGTCATCATCCTTGCAATTCCTCGTCCCGAACATTGGAGGGCCTTTCCCATGACCTGTGAGTAGTTACGTAACCTGAAACCACTTTCATGGCATCCCCCTTGACAAGGACAATCATTCCTCTAAAGAAAGTTTCCTTTGAAAAGCCCTAAAAACTGATCTTTTAGCCTTGGCGCGACTAACCAGTTCAACCCTCACGCCAATGGGGAAAATCCACCAAAGTGGGTGAACCAACTGGCACTCTGTCCCGGTGTCTCACTCGCACCAAGCTTAATAAGGATTATTTAAAAAAAAAAAATGGCAAAAGTTTGATTCCAACAAACTCCTGAACGAGTCACTAAAATGAGTTGAGAGGTTTGGCTCCAGATCTCCATGTATGGGAGGTGGTTTTCCACCTATCATGGAAACTTCCTTAGAGATAGGGCCAATCCCATGATTTTAGGGATCCCAACTCCCCTTCCACCATCTATATAAGCTTGCCTTTTTCCCTTAGCAAGCTAGTACTAGAGAAGAGAAGAGATGAAGATATAGCAATGATACTATAGCCAGACATCCTTTGAGACCCAAGCCGAAGAGAGAGAGCTTTGTCCCATTTTCAACAGGCTTTTTTGAGACGTGCTCCGCTGTCAGCGTCGCCGAAGGGAGATCTAGCATCAGAGCTTTGGGTTGTATATTTCCTTTGTTATTTTAATGATAAGGGAATTTGATTATGGTTTCATTCATGTGTATTTTTCTTTGATGCAATGAATTACATCCTCTCTGACTAATGTATGGTTACAAGATCTAGATTTTACACTGTGTATCGTTGTCTTCTTCGCATGTGTGCAGGTGTTCGGATGTGTTAAGCAGAAGGATCGTGATATGCCAAAGCGAAGGATGGGAAGCGTCATCCTTTCTTCAATGACCATTGCACAGGAACGGAGGTAGGAAATTCGTTGTGTATTTTTCATTTTGTAACTAGAGACCTGTGTCACTACGTGACTGATTGTTGCTAGACCCGATCTGGGCTAGTAGGGATCACCTCTATCCGCAGAGGGGATTTACCTCTCCAACAATTACCATCAGGACCCCACTGAATGCCCGGTGGAAATATCAACTCTGGATCTCCTGTATAGTTCATCACTGCATAGGGATAATCCTCAATCATCAAGATCTAGTCTTCTAACCACTTGAAGAATGCACCATCAAAACAATGACGGATTGGACCCTCTCCAGTCCGCGGTATCAAAGATGACCAATGAGCCTATCTTGGCTCCCGAGGTCCCAAGGCATCCGTGATCATTCTTGGCCTGATGACGGGCACCCGCTCTAGTATAAAAGACACGATCGGTGTACCATACCCAAACTCTCTTTGGGTTCGGGTCTTACATGATGTCATCTCTTATCGAACCTGGCAGACAACACCTTCACACCAGTCGAAAACCTGTGGCTGCATGCAATCCAACACTAGAAATACCTAGGCCTTGGTGGTCACGTGCTAACTCTTGGCTCCGTCCAAGTGAACTATCATCCACAAGAGAGACCTCAACGGTCTCGCTGACACCCGTGAAATAGGCACCCGGTTACTTATTTCCATGATATTGTTTATGCAGTGAGTTTGGATTATATTTGTAGTAGTATGGACATCAGCCCTGGAACCTGTCATATTGGGCCTCGGTCCTCTGCGTGACAGGCCATTCAAGTAGTAAATGTCATCTTTCTCGATTGAGAGTTCATTACCCCCGATGTGAAATACGTGCTGCTAGTCATCCCACTGCTAGATGATCCACCTCAAAAGGAATTTCTTCCCTCTCATTAGCTCTAAACGAGCATACTTCAGTAATTTGCATCTGCGGAGAACTAGAAAAGTAGCAACATAAGTAACCATTTCAAATTCTTCCTGTTCATGCTCTCTTTCACGCCAAATACTCATGGTAAAAATCCTCACACCTACATAAGAAACATTTTCAGTGGATGAGTTTTTGTCTAGAACACTTTAGAATGACAATTTTTTTTTTTGTAAATAGCTTCCACTAGCTAACGCAGGTCACAGTGCCAAACAGTGTGTTCTAACGCTTTGTCTCTTCTCGAGTAGTGCGTTTAATGCGGCCAAAACACTAGGCACCCACGTTAGCTGCTAAATTTATTTAGGGCCTGTTAAAATTCCCATTTCCAGCTAGAAAATAGAACTAAGATGATAATGAAATGCTAGAAGAAGTTTCAAGCTCTTACCTAGATCTCGGGGAATCAGAAACTATTGCTCGATTCGTCCACAATCAACAGCTGAAGTTTCACCACTTTTTTTCGCTCTAGAGCTCTATCAAAGCACTCAACACAGTGGAAATGAAGGTCTGTTGCCTTCTTATAGCCATTCTGGAGGTAAGACTCACTCAGCTAGTCTATTTAATTTGGTAAATTCATCTTATATTTTGTTGCAACTATTGGTTTTCAAATATTACCGATGCTCTGATGGGTAGTCAATGTTCATATGCAGATATGACCATGTTCGATCCAGTCATCGAGCTTTCTTTCTAGGGACTTTTTTCTAGCTCGTAAAAATGAAAAAACCCCGAGTTTCCTTCGTCGGGCTTGTTAAACTACCACGACAAAGAAATAAGAGCCATTCTTTTTCCATCTTTTTCAAAGCTCTTTAAACAGAAAAAGTAACCGAGTTTTTTTTCCGTGTGACTCGTTAAAAATTCACGGAGAGCATCGAGTTTTTATTTGTTGGACTCATTAAAATTTCACAAGGAAACATTGATTTTTCTTTGTCTCCTTGTGCTTATAAAAAAATGAGGTAGATGTCCATCAAACATAGATTTCTCACTTTTTTGGATTCAATGGACTAACTCATGCATAATGAACTGTTTCAGGCTTACTATTCTCCCTTTGTCATGTCCAGTTATCAAACATAACAAAGGTACCCCATGGAGTTGTCTTTTACAATGTTTTCCAAATTCTATAAATATGAAAAAATCACCGAGTTTACCCGTCTGGACTCGTTAAAGTTAATCAGACGGGGAAAAAATTTGGACAAAATGGATACTTTTTCTGTTACATTTTAAAGGTAGATTTAGCAGCACAAAATCTTGAACATGGCACTTCCCAGAAAAATCTTTCGCATTTAGCCAAACCCTACCATATATGATTTTTGGCCTTCGTATACCAGTGTTCCTGCATTGGTGAATCTTGATACTCTTTGGTGTTCATTAAGCCTAAGCTACCTAGTATCCTGTTAGAGTGCCTTCTATTGTTAAAGAGGATCCCCCTATCTACTGCTCCTTATATCAACCAAAGCCATCATATACCAGAAACTATTTGTTGTTAGTTATTCCCATTTTCTCTGGATTATTTCCATAAACAAAATAATCTTTTCCCGTTTCGTGTCGACTGATGTAGGACGCCTAAGTGCCTACCTTTTGACAGATCTCTTCCTATCGACTTCAACATATTATCTAGGAAGTTGATCCAAAAACACGTAAGTACCCAGATACTTGCATACATCAGTGGCAGGTAATCTTGTGTTTGGTTGGGGTTTCTCATTATTGGCTCCCGATCGAATGATTCTACGAGTGTTCGACATCAACTCCTTTTATTCACACTTGCTAGATTGTACTTTTCATCTTGGGGACCATCATCATTATCAATGACCACCCTCGCATCTATTAACAAATTTTTTTATTCACTGGTAATTATACGATTTCCCGCATGTTTGACTACAACTCATTCATTCAAATGTATAGAAATATGCAGTTTAGTGAAGCGGTGACCAAGACCTTGGGTTGAGGTTTACACCGTTACAGTTGTGTTTCCTCTCCCAAGTTGCGATATTGTTTTTGGAGACAACTTATCAGTTTGATCATGTTATGAAAAACAATTTCATGTTATGATTATCGATGGACACACTGTTCATATCTCTGTTTTAAAGAAATCATGTTGATTAGCTACTGAGCATGGGAATGTCTGACTCAATACAGATACGATAGTTTCTATCATATGTTGTTGTTTCAAGTTTTCCTCAGTCCTCCAATTCCTCTCATTCTAATACACTTTTTATAAAGTATTTCATCCATCATCTTCGTCTCTGACCTCATACTTTAGGGGGCATATTTTACAGGAAAAATGACCTCCTCATTAGCTCAGAGGAGAAGGTAACATGGAAGGAAGAAAATTACCTAGACAAGACCCATTTTTTCCAAGGTAACGCACCCCAAAACATCTAGGAAGAGTTACAACACACCTGAGCCATGAAAAGGATGCATTAATGCCTAGGGTAACACTCTGTCTTGCCCAAGGGGCAACGTTATCTAAGTTTGAATGTGAAAAGGGAAATATCTTGCACAAAACTGACTGGCATTTCCAACTTTTTCTCAAAAGGAATCAGTTAAAAATAGAAACTAAATGGCAAAAAACTTTTATTAGACATTTCCAAACATAACTGAACTCATATGGAAGGAAAAAGCAAAGAAAAGTGAGGACACATCTAGATCTTTCACGATTTGAACAGGTTGAAAGAGTTGGCAAGGTTTGTCCTCTCCATCTCCTATAAATTGGAGTTGTGGGCTCTTGGTCTAAGGTTGAAGGTTTTATTATATGTGGAGTAGAGTTTCATTGTTTTAGTGCAAGGCTTGAAGATCGGCGAAGTTCATTAAGAGCTTTCTGCCTTGAGCATCATCACACTCAAAGATGGAGAAAGAGATAGAGGAATTGGGAGATTGAGGAGGGCTTGGTACAACTGATGGTTGTAATCCTCCTTTTCATAAATCAATAGAACTGTATCTTTTTTTCCATTTGATGCATCGGTGTCACAATTTTTGTTCAATAATCTATGTAGCATGATATGAATGGCTTAGATCTACATTGTTTTATGTTTCTTATATGCTAGTTTAATTGATAAGAAGTTATACTGTTGTAGAGATTACATGGGTGCTTTGATTGACTGCAGGATCTGGACATGGAGCCAGTGAAGAAGGACCTCTACTTCACTGCTTGGTGTTCTCCACAGGATCTTTTGTCCACAAAGAGGTAATCTCTTCATCTTTCTTTGTCAGTTATATATATTAGCATGAACATGCATGCATCATATTTGGAAACTTTACAGCTAATCTGATAGTCTGCCTCGGGCACTGGAAAACCCTGAGAGGGATACCTAATAACCACCACCCAAGCATATTACCCTATAGCACCATGTGCCTCTGCATGGTAGGGTTTCTATTTTCCTTCTCCAATAGCTTTTCCAAAACACATTCACTTTTTCAAGAAAATACTCTCTACCTTTCTCATCCTCAACACTTAAGGGGTCTAATATAGAATCTTGAGCTTGAACAAAAGTTATGGTGTCATGAGCTTGAGGAGGAGATGGCTCCTTCTCTTTCTCTTTATTCTTTTCCAATGCTCTTGTGGCAGGTCTCCTTGGCTACCTTTGAATATCTTTGTCTTCAATATGCTCTACATCTATCAATGCCTTAACTTTGTCTTCAACTTCTTTGCTAGATGATGGAGAATATTGTGAGGTATCATGCTACATCAAGTTCATTTTCAAGTGCCTATTTTTCTGTTTCAAGAAGGCCACCATAAAGTTTTCCTTTGAGAGATCATCCTGTAGTTGCTTGATTTGTGCTTGCTGCTCCTTGATAATTTATACAATTGACTTATCTCCATGGTCAATTATTTATTCTTGATGAGGAATTTATTCTTCATTATGCTGCAGGGGTGACTCATTTCCATGCCTAGGTGATTTCTCCATAGCTTCTCCCTGAAATTAGTCAATTGTAGCTTCCTTAAGCAGTCTTCTAGCTTGTGATCTAGTCATAGGTTTAGGTGTAGGCATGTCTTTAGATATCTTAAGGGAAAATACCAATCTTTTCCCCTTCTTGTAGGTTTGAGAAACCTCTGCCCTAGGCTATCTTTTGGCCAGTGAAGGTATGCTAGATGGCTCAGCTCTTTGTGGCCCAGATGATGTAGGAGTGTTGATGATTTTGGACCGAGGAGACATAGGAAAAAGAGCTTCTGCGTCCAAAAAATGCCTCCCAGGACATATTAACCTATGAGAGATGATGAATAACTATTACTTTGATGAAGGCATGATGGAATAAGCTAGCTAAATGGTCTCTCCCTTAAGTATACACTTTCTCAGTCATCTTTGCAAGACTTCTAAATAGGTACTTAGGCAGATTTAGTGGTTTAATAGAGGTGAAGTGCATCAACAATATAATGTGGTACTGATACAACCTACTAAACCTACCTTCACAAGTGAAATATTTCATTATCATATTCATCAAAGGAATTTATTTATCTAACAAAATTCTACTAAGGAAGACATGAGAGGGAGCTTCTATGTACTGTGGCTTCAGAAAAACTATGTAGTTTTAAATATCCAAATCCATTCCCTTAAACCATATTTACCCTTGATTTGGAATCCCTGTGGCTGATGCTATGACTTCTGCTGAGACCAAGAAGTACATCCCTACTATGGAATTCTTGTTCCTCTTAACATTGGTGGAAAATATACTAGGTAGCTTACAATTGTGGCCCACCTCTTGTATTTTCTCACAAAACCATAGGCAACTTACCTTTTCAAATGACTCTTTAATGAATGGTGAAGCATTTATTTCCTATGATAATTGGTTCATATCTGGAAACATTTCCTAATTTGTTGTAATTATTCTTTTCACTTTCGATAGTGTTCGTTTTCTTAATAAAAACACTAGTTTCATAGGAGGGAAGGGTAGGGTAGGATTGGGAAAACAAGGGAAAAAGAGAAACTAGTTTAGGGAAGGGAATGGAGGGGATATGGATTAGGTAAAATTATAGGAAAATTTCAAGGGTTAGGGTACATGTTAGGGACACTTGGGAAGTGTAATTTATTTAGACGATTGAGGGAAAAAAGAGAAAAAACCAAAAACACAGTCCAAACCCAAAAATGCACCAAAAGCGTAGCGTGGGCTAGGGTTTTGGGGAAAAATGATGAAATGAAGGAGATGAGTGTGGGAAGTTATTGGAGGAGGTTTATTAAGTGTTTACAAGGGTATTAGGGTAGGAAAAATAAGGATTTTATCACTGAAATGAAGCCAAAACGAAGAAAACCAAAATCACAACGAAAAAAACTAGGAGAGGGATTTCATCACTTTCTGAAGAAAATCATTGTATGAAAGTTGATGAGAGGCTGTAATTACTTGTTTAAGAGTCTGTGAATCTTTTAGAATGAAAAATTAACATTTTTTTTCTATTCTTTGGCCTCCAAACCCAAAAACGCAGTGTGCCCCTAGAAGCACAGCAAGCTAGGGTAGAAGCGTAGTGTGCTTGATGGAAAGGGTTTGGTGATGCAAAATTGGAGGATCTGATGGATGAGATAAAGAAAAATGGTGGATAAGTGCTCTTGGAAGATGGAATGAAGCTTTTAAATGCTTGGATGGTCCTTTTATTTCTTGAAACTTGATTTGGTGGAGTGACATCACATGTCATTTTGAGAAGTGACTTGATGACGTAGTGTACTGCAACTTGATTTCTTTTCTTGGAAAGATTACATTTCCATGTGAGTTGAATGTACCTCTGGTACCTTTTTAATGAACTTATCCATAATTACTAACTTCCCTGATGGTGAAAATGGTGATGACATGACTTTCATGTATATTTTGATGAAATGACCAAAATGATGACCAAGGCACTCATTTAATTACTTATCACAAGGAATCATGTCATAACCATGATGAAATTTTATGACCTTGAAAATGGAGGGAGTAGCAGTGACACCTAGGACATGACTCAAGACACATTTAAAAACCAAAATATGCTAAATTTTATTTGAAAATTTTAAAAATTTGACCAAATACATCCAACAATATTGAAAGAGAAAATTTGATTACTGATGACTCATAGACACTAACATTGGCTCCAGTTGGGGATGGAAGCTCCTTTAGGAGGTGTCAAGAACAACGTAGACTATTTAGCCTCATCCATTCGGAGATGGAGTCAAAATAAAAAGGCTTGACACTCAAATGACTAACTGAAACTGAGAAATATAAAAACTGACTTGACTTGACTAAAAAAAAAATGATTTGACTTTTGAACGTTAATCAAAAAACAACAGTTGATCATAGAAGCATTGTGGCCTTCTCCTCAGGCTTCAAACTTATTTGACAACTTCCTTATTCTTTGAAAGAAAAATAAATTTTATCTACAATGGAAGTGAATATTTTCTTCAAGATCAAGTAAGATAGTGCTTGAGGAGCGTACTATTCATCGGTCCTCCTGGAAGTGCTTTCCAATCAAGATATTCTAATAAATAAGCATTATTCTCTCTGAATGCAAAAATATTGTAGGGTCCTTTCCATAATTTCTAAAACTTACCATGTTTTCCTTTATCCTCATTTCGGGCATCCCACCGGAGAACATCTCCCAAGTTGAAATCATCAGCTTCAGTTTTCTTGTCATAAATTTTCTTGATCTTCTCCTGGAGCTTGGAGGCGTTATTGAAAACATCTTCCCTGAACTGCTGCAAATGGATAATTTGATTGATTCTTAGTTGAATTTCATTTGGTTCACTTTCAATATCTTGTAGGATTTTCATCATCAGCACTGCTAAAGAAGTCAGAAACACTATATCTACACCATAGACCAACTGAAAAGGTGACGTGCAAATAGAATTATTTGTGCTAACTCTGTCTTCCCATAAAGAATTAATTAAATTTTTGTGCCAATTTATTTTGTTCTCTTGTAGGAGCTTTTTTACTATGTTAACCAATGACTTTTTTGATGACTCTGTTAGCACAGTTCTTTGCTAAGTCATGAGTCCATTATATAGTTTTATTTTTAGGATTAAACTTCAAAAAATTTCAAATTTTTAAATTTTTTTTTGGTCGCTATTGAAATTTACGGAAGCACTAGTTTTAGCCCTTTCGGACAGTCTGCTATTTTCCTGTTTCTGTCTTTTTGATTTGTATTCCGATGATGCCGGAATTTATGGAAGCATAATTTTTTTTTTTAAATAAAATAAAAAAGTGCATCTGCTTTAGCTAAACCACATGTCATAGTGTAAATACGCCTCAAATATTTTTTAAATATTTTAGATCTCGTGATAGGTGTCATATTGTAGTCAGTTAGTTTATGGAATGCACCGCTACTGGTCATGCCTGTCAATGCCAAGTCAGTCATCCATGTATTTAGGTACATGTTTTTCTAAATCAAAGAGATCGTGGTGATTACACTGCACAACATAACCATTTGGCTAGCTGCACAACAATGCTACTAGAAATTCCGGCCAATCAATAGCAAAGACCGTGGAGGTGACTGCAAGTCATAAAGCCACTTTCCACAAGCCATCTAGAGCTCTTATACGGAAAACGTAGCTAACTAAAGGTAGTGATGGAGTCTCACATGGTGCATATCATGGTGAGGAATATTTTTAATGATGAAAGTTGATTTGTATGGGGAGATGAATTGAAGTTTTGATCTTAAAACCACCTAAAAATAAGGAGAATGTCATTCAATGTTTTAGTTGCTGGGATTAAAATTTGCTGAGAGTCATACTTTGAGAGGGAGTCTGGATTTCAGACAAGTTTCCAAGGGTGAATACAGGTCACACTTGTAAGGTAAAAATATTCCTACTCTCCCACCTATCAGTTGCAGGAGACATAGGAATTTATTTTTCTGAAGATGAGTAAAACAAGTGGTAATATAAATCAAATAGAGCCATAGGATGTAGATTTATTTTATGCCAATTTGAGGGTAGGAATTTTGTTTATGCAGTTAGGGTGGTATCCTCTTCGTACCAGGTTAGCGAGATTTCATTGAGGAGTATCCCAAGAGTTTGCTAACTCTTTTAATGGAAAGGTGGCTATAGTTTATGTCCTCACCTTACAGGTTTCTGAAGACTCCATTGATGAAGCCTTTAACCTTCCCCAAGAAGGAGAACAATGGCTCAAAGGGAAGGTCATTACAGGAGGAGATCTCAATCGCTTCCTAAAAGATGCACACAGAGATCCAAATTGGGCAAAAGGAATTCCAAGAAGCTATCTTAAGAACAACTAGGTAGAAGCTATCAAGCTTATCAAGATATACCTCACTTGTGAAAGGAGGTATACAATTTTTTTCCTCTATCACATGAGGTTTATTTTTCATATTTTAGGGATGAAGACATTAAATCTGCCATTTTTCTTGTTGAAAATCCTGACAAAAATGCCAGCAAGGGTTTAGACTGACACTGATGTATCAGAATATAGCTTGTACCATCAATATTTAATAAAAATTCTAGTTGAAGAAGAGTTGGGGAAGAGAAACCAAACTTGGGACCAAATTTTATTCTACAGGGTAGGCCAACCGACACCTACACCTCCAGTTTCATAACCAAAGCCCCAGCCTGCAAAAAGAAAACATTCATAAGAAGGCCAAGGGAAAAAAAGATAAGGTTTATGCAGTCAAGGTTGAAAAAGGTTAGAAAAAGGAGAGAGTTCCTCACCAAGAAAACCCAAATCTATGAAAATAATGCTCCTTGTTCCTCCCTTTCCTAATGTCTACACTAGAGCGAGAAGAGGAAGATATGCAACTGCAGATTAATCAAAACCGCAGGTGCTACTGGAAATTTTGGAAGCACATATTAAACAAAATTTGCAAAAAATTTATCAACCTACACAATCAGATGAATAACTCCTTAAGGATGCTGGATATGACATCAACAGTAAGAAAAATAAGGTTTTAGTGTGAATTATAACCGCAATCTGTACAAAAAAAGATCACTTTAGCTATGCATAACAAACAACCCTAACATCAAATATGGCTGCCAATTTCCTTAGATCTGCAGTTAGTTGACCAAGATAAATGCTACAAAATCTAGATCTATGCATTTAAAGACATTAAACAACAAATAAAATCAAGAGTTGCTCCATGCATCCAATAGACAAGAGAAGAATATTTTTAAAGAATTTTGTATTTATGACACCTGGGAAGGGAACAAAGAAAGATGTTACCAGTCCCCCTCAATGGGATGGGTTCTTGTATGTCCTCAACGCTTCAAATATAAGAGCCCTCTCTCTTGATGGTGTAGAAAACCCAGAAAAAGATGGAACTCTAGGGGAGTTTAGAAGCAAAAAGATAGAAAAATATGACAATGATGGAGGATCAAAGTCAGACCAAAAGTATAGATCTAGAGCGATCTTTAGGCTACAAAAGGTAGTGAATGAAAGGAAAAACCCTTCTATTTCTAACAAAATATTGAGTTAGTCTATATATTGGTGCATAATTAAAATATTATTAACCAAATATAGATCCAACTTTTATGGAATATTTTATTATTTTTGTTGTAGGGAAAAAGAATTTGAATTTGTTCAAATCCCTTTATTTGTAAATAATAAATAAATAAATGTTTTATTTATTATTTTAAGAATATGCTTGAGTAATAATTGAATAAATAATTATTTATTCAATTATTTATAAATGATTTAGTCAAATTTAACAAGGAATATTATTTAAATAATGTTTTAAATAATTATTCCTAAAAAATAATAAGATAAATAATGATTTATCTAATTAATTTTCCTATTTTGGGTTAAATATGACTAGAAATATTAATTAAAATGTTGTTTAATTAATTATCCCTTGAGGAAAATCAAACAAATAAGGATTTATTCAATTATTCCTCATGGGGTTTCCTGTTTAGACCATAAGCAACTTAGTAAAGTATGGATTACTAAGTTATTTTTCATAGTGAAAGAAATTTTACTAGGGTAAAATTGGTCTTACATGGTGTACTTTGGTTCATATAATAGTAACATGTTAGATGACCAAATATTGGTGTAACAGATTTCCCCCCAAGTGTGAGCGTTAGGAGCTAATCGTATGACTGAAGTACGTTGTAAGAACTCAATCACTAGACACCGAAGGGGGAGTCAGAGAGACCCTGAGGAGGCGAGAATTATAGGTGCGACAAGTCTCTTTTATGAGTGAGTACCTATTCTACATGAGGTGGGGGAGACATACCTATGCCCATCGAGATAACAAAGTACAAAGAATAATATGTCCAATAAACAAGGGACTAAACTCTATAGTACATTTTGGCATAAACATGGGCCAGAGAAAACATGATAATGGATCCCACATACTTACTATTCCTGGGAAAAAAACCAAGACTTATACAATATTATCTTTGTACATGATATATAAGTACAACAAAGAGGCCCTCTAAAACAGGGGAGGGCTATGAAAATCTAAATGATACATGAAAACTAAAAAGGCGTTGCAAGCGACTGAGGTTGGAACCATCAAATATATGGAGCTACATCCAAGGTTGTAGTAGAGAAGTCATCTGGGTATGTGGGGGGCTACCTGAAAGGCCACCCCCGCATGAGGTTTGAAACATCTCATACAAACCTGGGAATCACCAGTACAATTTGCTACATCACTGAACCATCAAGTATACAGATCTCGATCATGCCACAAGGAGCTGGAGCTAAGAGATAATCAAGTCAAAGAGCAATAAAGATTCTCCTTGCCTGATCCGAGGCACCGAACAAGAGTGGAAGTTGGAACTAAGGTACATCGCCCTCTACACCTTTCTTCTGGAATGAATAAGATGATGTCAACAGAAGGAGGCCGCCATAGGTGAGGCAATAAGGGATCCTCAACTAATGCACGAGCGATAATAGAAGAGTAATTGATAGAGTGACACTAGGGATGGTGGTGGAATGGGTGGTACTGAGTAGCGGGCAGACAACTTCCATTTGTTAGAGCATAAAGGGCATGGATGATCTGGCAGCTACTGACTCGACACTGGAGGGGATAGGGGACAGTATGAATGAAGGCCAAAATGTGTGACATGAGAGAGGAAAAAACCAATGAAGGATGAAGGACTATAGTGGGATACAAAGGGACATGGTATAGACTCTATGGATGCGATGATGACTCAACTTGGATGCTCTAACAAGGGCGACTTGATGATGCTACCACGTGGAATAGGCTTGGTGGGGACCATAAAAACATGAGTACAATATGGTTACTCATGAAAAAAATGTACACGAGCATGGAAAAATATGAAGGAAAAGTGGTGCCCCAAGTATAAGTGTTGCAAGTGAATAAATTCGATTTTGAGGAGTGGTAAAGTGACCCTTCTAGGAAACAAATGTGTCTGGGTGAAGTATCAAATCACAAAAACTAAAAGGATACCCATTTGAGAGCTCGACGAGATCTTTCTAATGGTGTTGAGAGTTTTTCGAACTGAGCTATGGTTTGGTCGCAACTAGTGAAAGAAAAATCTGGGGTTTCTCTTTTAATAAGGCATTTTCCCTCCAATTTGATTCATTTGCAAGTGTAGCTGTTGTGAATGTAGAGATGAGAAAAGGCCCTAAATCTTGTGGCAGTCATAGTGGACAAATCGACCGTTGGAATTGAGATCCGTCAATTTCAGGTAAGAGGCCTAACCATACTCCTTCAATTATGTATATTAAAGTTTCATATTAGGCACCCAGAGCCTAGGAAGAGGCCAAGTCACACTTTTTGGGGTCTGTTCTGTGACCAGGGTAGTAGGTAATGGGCAGAAAACTGTGACCTGTCCTAGGAAATGACATGAAATGTGCGATTTATCAGATAAATGGGGTTTCAGTGTTGTGTTTGGCTAAGAGATGGGATTTTGATGGTTGAGGGGCATAGGTGCCCCCAAGAATGTTATGGTCATGCCAAATGTATTTAGAAAAGGAGAATCTAAACACATTTTAATGATGTGGTGTTCTATTTGTTTTGTTATGGTTATGGAACTTGAGAAAGGGAATGGAGGATTTCCAATCTCTTTTGGTACTGCATATATGAAGAAAATGGACTAAGTTTATGAGTTGGAATACACGGTGTCACTATCCCGAAGAGTGGATTTGGAGATAATGAACTGGTGCACACCTAGAAAACACACAGGTTGGTCAACAATAATGCCTAGGGGACTAGGTTGCTGATGTAAGTTGAAGGAATGATGAGGGAGATCATCCCTAGAGTCATTTGAAGTGATATGGGACTCTAGTGGTTCTTCTAAACAGGGAAGAATGATGGTACTATAGTCGACACAACTAGATGCACTATGAGGGTTGTGGAGAATTTCTTCTCCTGGAATCTCAAATATGTGTGCCCGCTTAGCCAAACATTGGGTACCAATGTAATGTCCACAAGGTGTATGTGGTTCGAATTCATGGGTTTGATGTAAGGGGGGATAGATAAATTTAGGGGTTTTCATAACTTCCATAATGTCGTCGTCGTAATAGAATATGGGGTGACTGGTGGAAGAAAGAACACCTGACGTAGGGAAGCTCCCTAACTCATCATCATGAGAAGCGAGGCTCAGATGCACATCGTCATGGAGGGTGACCGAAAAAAAATTAGATGAAGGATCCAACGATGCTGATCCCAAGGTAATCGCTGAAGGGAGGTTAGGAAAAACAGAAGGGGAAATCCCAAGGGGGTCTTCCACTGAGGATATCATAGATGATGACAGGTAGAGGATAGTGGCTGAAGACTCTGTCATCTCGACACTGGGATGGGGAATGTTGATGGGAGCAAGCGAGACCTCTAGTTCTGTCAAAGAAAAACTCATAACAAAGGGAGAGGTGGACTCGTTACGCTTGGCCTCGAATTGGCAGACTACTTCTAAAGAGGCATGATAGTCATCGAGGTGAAGACAAAGGTGGGTGTAGTGGCCATGGAAGTCACATAGAGCACACGGCTGATTTGTGCGCAAATATTTGAGTTTCTAGACTGAATCGTGTATAGTGACATAAACCTCTCGGATATCAGACTCCAGAAATGCTTCGTTGACCATGGGCTTGAGACGAGGCAATTCAAGATAGGTATGGGTGGCATGACCAACAAAGTTACACAAATAACACTGGGTGGTATGCTTCGGAGGCTGAGGAGGACCAGTAGTTATTTGGGAAAAAATTTCCTTAGGTTCCTTCTTGCGAGCTTTCCCCCCCTCACCCGAAGCTTTCACAACAGAAGTAGGTTCCTATTGAGGTGGCTGGGGCACAAAAGCAAAGGGAGGGGTCATGGCGATCGGTTGGACCGAGGTCAAAGCAAGATAAGGTTTGGGATGACCAGGTGGGATAGTGGTTGGGGGATCAATGTACCAAACTGGGATTCCCAGGGTCATGTTAGGAAGATATAAGGTAGCCATAATAGGTACCGAAAATACTCTAGGAGGGGGAGCTAGAAACGGTATCTGACTGGAGGGGTAGTAGGCAGGAGGGACAACTCTAAGATGGTTAAGGCTAGGAGGAACTGTGCCAGTAGGATAGATAGGCTCATGGATACCAGATGCATATGAGGGGCCTTGAGGAGGGTGTCCTGAAGGCTGAGTCGAGGTGCTAGGAGCGGGTTGTGGTGGACATGGCTGCTCACTAGTCAAACCAGTGCGTTTGAGGTCAGACCGAGATGATTTCATCATGCAAACGTTCGACGATCTGGGATAAAAGATAGGAGGAGAAATACCAAGGAATGAACTAAGAAAAGAGGAGTCTTTGTAGACTCTGAGTGAAACACTCGTCAAAGGTTCAACTATATGTTTATTGGACACTGAAGAGATGATGGACTCAGGGGAGGTCTAATACTTCAGTTCATAATATGTCCACTGGTCGATGGTGACAATATTTCCATTGTGAGGAAATCACATCTTATGGTGAGCCACAGATGGGAATATAGACATTGCATAAGTGTAGCTATGACCCAATATAATGTTTTATTCTAACGAGGCATCAATGAATTCTACGTCAACACAAACAGTCTTTCCAGCAATAGTTATAGGACAGTTTCAGAATAAGCCTAAAGTGGCCGTCCCACAAATGATGGGTGATAGTGGAAGGGTCCAACTCCGTAGATCCGAGTTGCTTCCAAAATGAAGTAGACATCACACAGGTGGATGCCCCCTCGTCAATGATACAATGGGAGACGTTGGCATTCTGGACCTTGACAGGGATTTGGAAGGCGACGGAAGCAGGAAGGGGAGGATGTTCTGACCATTCAACGTCGAAGACAATCAAACGATCATTTTAAGGATCCACAACACCCATTGAAGTTAGTATATATTTTCATTGTGAAGGGCACGACTGGAGGAGTTCCATCATTGATATGGTGGCAGGGTAATGCACCAAGTCATCTACTATATTATACAAATGGGAAGCTTTACCAGACACCACATTTCGGTGTAATGGTCCCTTGGGGATCTTAGTATGAACCTCTGCCTTATGCTGAGGGATCAGTAAAGGACCATTGGGTATCAAAAGAGGCTTTGTGGCACCTGAAGAAGGGGGCTCAGGGGTAGACGTAATGGGGGGATTGTTGTACTGATGGGACCGAGTCTGAAGGTTCAAGTCAATGGTAATGGGTTGGTCAGAGTTCATCATGAGAATCTGGTAATCAGAGGTACCATATGGAGGAGGTTGAGTGGCCGCCTAACATTCAGGGGGTTGTTTAGCCATGAATACTTGCTGGGGGAAAGGATTGGTAAACACAACCAGTTGGGTAGGTGCAACATCAGGAGGAACCAAAGGGAAGGCTTGCTATCCTCAAGATTCTGCTTGAGCTTCCCAAATCTGACATATCTGAGGAAAAAGAGGAAAATCGTGGGTGTAGTGACCATAGACACCGCAACAAGAACAAGGTTTGTTCATGCGAACATGCCTATCCTTCTTGGGCTGAGTGCCCTGTTTCTAGGTTGTTGTGTTAGGTGCATTCCCTTGGGGATTGGGTCATGAATTACCTGGGGTAGATTGGTTTTGGTTTCCTTTTCTCTTCATTTTGGAAGTATGAGGATTAGTCGCACCCTGTTGTGCATACACCTGACCTTAAGGGGTTGGTAGGTGTTGTTGCGGGGGTTGAGAAGGCAAGGGAGGCTAGGGTGCTAATGCTGGAGGATCTGGAGCACCAGGCTATGGAAACATATAATAAGGAGGTTGGGAAACATTGTGGTAAATAGGTTGGGAAAAAGGAGGAGGAATGCCATATCCTAGATACATGCTACCAGGAGGGGGAAAAGTGCTGGAGGAGTTGGCCCCTCCACGAGGGAAACCATAATCCTTGGGAGGATGAGTGCGCGGATGAGAAAGGGCTCCAACGATACCGTCAGCAACATGTGATGCCCCGGGTGCATTGGAACCACTGGGTCTATGGAGATCAGGTAAGATGGTATAAACATAACTAGACTATGCATAGATCAGACCATATTTCAATGCAATCTGTAGTGCAACTTCTTTAGTCTGAGCGAAATGAGATGCAACATCTTTTCCAATAGCAGGAAAAAGGGATCTGAGGAACCAGTCCATGTAGACACGGTATTCGAAGGTAGGGCCTCAACATAGGCTCTTTATTCTTTGCCAATCCTGGACATGATCGGATAGGAGGGTCGCAGACGATTGACAGAAAGAGGTCAAAATTTCGGTACTAGTGTCATAACAAAGAGGAAGTTGGAAGTAAGATAGGAAAGCCTTGGCAAGAGTCACAAAAGTACTATGAGAGGAGGAGGCCTAGTCGACATACCACTTAGAAGCTTCTCCGATAAGCGCACACTGGAACAACCGAAGACAGACAGAGTCATCGGTGATGGATTTAGACGAACATGACATGTGGAAAGAACGAACATGGTTTGTAGGATCCTCTCCAGCAAGACCTTAAAACTTGGGGATGTATGAAGGGAGCTTGGTTGGCATAGTAGGCCAACCAAGATCATGGTGTATGGAGTCATTCATCAACTGGTTAAAATCGAGAAGACTGAGGCTTGCCATATAAGAGAGCAAGGGAAAAGTCGGGATAGTTCCAGTTGCAGTCCCACTAGTAGTATTCCTAGAATTAGGGCCGGGGCTACCACTAGCGTTAGGTCCTGAACCAGACATGGTGAAGGTGACAGGAGGAAAATCAAGGATAGAACCAGAAGGGGAACTCGATGAACCAGAAGCAAAGTCAGAATGGGGACTCGGTGGAGGACTAACTCAAACCCTACGTAGAGGAGTAGGTATTCCTAACAGAAACTGAGGATGAAGTTTAATAAGGGGGGGGCACAATGACGGAGAATAGACATGGATCACTGAAGGAAGAGAGACCAACAAGGGCAAGGAGGTGCAGGATCAAATGATTAAAATGTCAAAACAAGGGGAGGGAGGTGCAGGATCAATTGATTACAATGTTATAGTCTTGGCCTGGCGGTGTAAACCAGGTGCTCTTCACTTAGGGTGTGCGTGTATGTGATAAGTGTGTTAATTTTAATTAAACCTAGATGTGTGTAGAGAAAAAAGAAAAAATGTGTTGTATAACTGTAAATAAATCTTAAAATAACAGTGAAGTAAACTAAAATATGACAGAAAATAAATAGCTAAATATGCATCAATTTAAACCCAAGGAGGAGGGCTTCCGAACAACTAGCCTATGGGTGGGTAAAATCTAGTCAAAACACATGAAATGGCCAATAGATCTAAAGTCAGTAGGGACATGGATCTAAAGGTTAGATCTGCTAGAAATAGGTGCATAAAAACAGAAAAAACCCTGAGGGAAAAGTGTTGCAAATGAGGTGGCAAAAGGCTACAACCTAAAGGGAAATAGAGGGGACCCTAAAGGAGGACCAAAAAAAATTGAAAAGAGGTTTTTTGGATGGATTAATAACCAATCTAAAATGGATTGAAAGTATAGGATCAAATCTAAAAAAATGGCTGAACACACTGAAATCTCAGATGACCTGCTTCAGTTAAACTCCTCCTAAAAAGGTGGAAGCATACTGAAGCCCTAGGGGGATAGGTTCCTACTTCAATGAGTAAAACAAAGCAAGTATAGGTCCAAGACGGTGGAGATGGAGGTCAGACAACCCTGAACAGTAGCCCAGAAAAACCCAGAAAAATCACAGAAAAATTCCCGCAAAAAGTACAGGTTCCAGTTCCTGACCTGTTTTCAGTAGAGGTCGCATTTTGCTGGCTGTTTTCTATGCCCTGAAGGTTGAGGTCACATGTTTTGGCCCAAAAAGTGTGGCCTTCACATCCTTCACTCTTAGGAGTAGGTTTCAGAAAAAAGTGTCGTCACAGCTGCGGTTGATACCTGTCACCTGCGCAATAGGCCCCGAAACACACATAAGTTAGAATGTTTATTGTTTTAGGGTTTTAAAGGTTAAAAACAACATCCAGAAGAGAAAAACAAGAAGCTGAAGAAATTCCGTAAGGGTTGAAGCAATTGGTCATGCAGGGATCTGAAAAATGAGAGCGATCATAATTATAAACCCTTGTGGAGTCACCAGTTGTTAGTTTGAATTCTAATCGCAATCGTATGGAAAAATCTCACTTTAGCTGTGCATAAAAAAGATCCCTAACATCAAACATGGTTGTCAATTTCCTTAGATCTGCAGTTATTTGACCAAGATAAATGCTACAAAATCTAGATCTAAGGAATTAAAGAAATTAAACAACAATTAAAAGCAAGAGTTTCTCCATGCATCCAATAGACAAGACAAGAATATTTTTAAATAATTTTGTATTTATGACACCTGGGAAGGGAACATAGAAATATGTTACCAGTCCCCCTCAATGGGATGGGTTCTTGTATGTCCTCAGCACTTCAGATCTAATATCTCTCTCTCTTGATGGTGTAGAAAACCTAGACAAAGATGGAACTCTAGGGGAGTTCACAATCAAAAAGATAGAAAAATATGACAATGATGGAGAATCAAAGTAAAACCAAAGGTATAGCTCTAGAGCGATCTTTAGGAAACAAAAGGTAGTGAATTAAAGGAGAAACCCTTGTATATATAACAAAATATTGAGTTAGTCTAGATATTGGTGCATAATTAAAATATTATTAACCAAATCTAGATCCAACTTTTATGGAACACTTTATTATTTTTTTTGGAGGGAAAAAGAATTTGAATTTGGTCAAATCCCTTTATTTGTAAATAATAAATAAAAAAATGATTTATGTATTATTTTAAGAATATGGTTCAGTAATAATTAAATAAATAATGATTTATTGAATTATTTATAATTGATTTAGTCAAATTTAACAAGGAACATTATTTAAATAATGTTTTAAATAATTATTCCTAGAAAAATAATAAGATAAATAATGATTTATCTAATTAATTTTCCTATTTTGGGTTAAATATGACCATGAATATTAATTAAACTATTTTTTAATTAATTATCCCTTGAGGAAAATCAAACAAATAAGGATTTATTCAATTATTCCTCATGGGGTTTCATGTTTAGACCATAAAAACTTAGTAAAGTATGGATTTCTAAGTTATTTTTCATAGTGAAAGCAATTTTACTAGGGTAAAATTGGTCTTACATGGTGTACTTTGGTCCATCTAATAGTAATAGGCTAGATGACCAAAAATTGTTGTAACAGAAGGAATAAGCCGCACATGTTGCTAGTACCAGAAAGAGGCATACCAAAGACAACAACAAGTTTAGGCTTAAGTCCAAGGCTCTACATACTTCACCAATATTTCATGACCCTGAGAGGCTTTTGAGGAATCAGAAATCATAGTCTCAAAAGTTAAAAAAGGTACACCTCCACTTGTAAGATCCACCTCTTTGCCTACCAGGTTGGTTTCTCCTGAAGATTTATCCTTTGAATTCGAATTTGAGTCATATTTGTTAAAGTATATGTCAGAATAATTCCTTTCAGAAGTAGTTTTTGATACCATTAAAGTTGAAACATATTTTCCATTTTCCGTGTCTTCATATTTTGAGGATGATAGTAAGGTCTAGTCATATTTTTACAAACTTCAGAGCTTGGTTGATCAGTTCCAAATAACCTCTAAAAAGGAATATATCCAATACCAACAAGAGAATTTTTTGGTTTCTATACCTATTGTTACATCTCCTCATACGGCTACTCCATCATCCTCCACTGTCAATCCATCACTTCCTCTGCAGTAATTTCCTCTATCAACACCTCCTATTGTGATTTCCATACAACCTTCTACACCAGTCATGGCAAGATTTTCTCCTTGATTTTACCACCATAACTTACTACCTTTCCTCAAAATTATGGTCAAAGATTTCCTTTTTTTTATGGGACAATAGAGGTCACTTCTCAGCAACATATAATTAAAGTGATTGATTTCATTGATCTTGAAGAAATTGATAATGATGATGCCAATATGCGCATAATAGCACAAATTTTTTCAGGGTAGTTAAGAAATGATTTTTTTCATTAACAGATACTTCTATAGCCAATTCACAATAGTTATTAGACCTATTCCTAGCAAAGTGGGAAGAGAAAAATAATCTTCTCCAAATTTTGGCCGAGTACAGTGCTTTGAAAATAAATCCTAATGAAGCTGTGCAAGATTTCACATCCATATTTAATAGGATATATGATTCTATCCCATAAAAAATTAAGCTTCCTCTTTTCCTTGCACTTCTTAATTATCCAGATGATTTTGATTCGGATATGGCTTACCAATTGAGGGAGAGAATTCCTACTACTATTGAAGACATGAAAAGGAATGCAGTAAGTGTTCAGGAAAATTTACTTATCAAAAATTCAAAGATGAAATTAGAAAAGATAGTTACCATAAAGGAGGATCCATCCACTTCATCGGATGGAAAACTTGATTCTTTGATCAAGACAATGGAGAAGATGATGGACAAGATGACCATTACAGATAGACAAGTAGAACAAAAAATCATAAATCCCAATTTCTGAGGCCAACAACAACAAAATCAATTCAGGATTAAGCAAAGGGAGCAGAGGGGTTAAGATCAACAAGATCGGCAGAAAATGCACACTCCTTTTTAGAAAAATTATACAGAGGGCCTTGATGAAGAAGAAGAAGAAATTTTAGGCGAAAATCATCTTTTTAAGGAAAATAAACAACCTATTTTCTTGACTGAGGAGGATGAATTTTCTGAAGAAATTTATGTACCTCATGATCAGAATTATGTTCTTTTTAATGAAGATATGTTGGAATTATAGACAAAATATTATCAAAGATGCTATCAAAATTTCCTTAGCCAAGTGTGAAGGCAATATGGTATGAGAAACAAAAATGTGCCCACAACTTCAAATCATAAAAAGAATAATTCTAAAACAAATGTTCATAACAAAGAGATGACTTCTACAAATCAGAATAAGGATAAAGGATTTGTTGTTATCAATCAGGGAAAAATTAATGAAGCTTCTACTATCAGTCCGAAGAAAGACAAATAAATTCAAGCTGGATGAAAAAGAAAGGAGATTCCAATCATAGATTAGCTCGAAAATAAGGACATGACATTTAAAGAGGTAGAAAAGCATTCTACTTTATTTAGTCTTGAGAATGAAATTTCAAAGCTTAAAGTCTCAATTCCATTGACTGAAATTATCAATAATGAAAAATATAAGTTCCAGGTAGCAAAATTTCTTAAGGTTGACCAAATGTCTGATATGGCGAATGTTAGTGATGACAACCCCAAGCTTTTGTTTGGCCCTCCTATAGATGGTGACTTAGAAGAAAGTGAGGTTCCGCTTTTTTACCTCAATCTCAAAATTCAAGATTTTATCCTCCATAATGTTATGATGGACTCTGGGGCATCCCATAATCTCATGCCTAAACCCATCATGGATGAACTAGGATTGGATATTATCAGGACATACCATGACATTTACTCTTTTGACTCAGGAAGAGCTAAGTGTCTTGGTCTCATCAAAGATTCAGTGGTGTCCTTAGATCAAATTCTAGCTAATAATGTTCTTATAGAAGTTGTTGTAGATGACATTCCTCTAAGATATGGAATGTTTCTTTCCCAATCATGGGGAGGCAAACTTAGAGTCACTTTGCAGTTAGACTTTTCCTATGCTACTATACCAGTTTTTGGACAACTCAGAAAGTTATACAGGGAGAACAAGATGAAGTACATGATTAGTAGCAAGTAAAAACCCAATAATCACCCAATTTATGTTGTTCATACAGATTTATAGTGCTTTATTTTATACAATGATAATTTTTCAGCATCGTTAGAAGATTTGACGAACTAAAAAGTAGAAATTTCATATTGTGTTCAAGAAATTGCAAGTGCAGAAAAACAAAAAAATATGCCAAGTAGCTTGCATCCAAGCGCATCCGTCAAAAATATAGTTGAAACAATGAAAGAGATAAAGCCTACTGGGACAACAGACCATTCTAAAATAGTTAATTAAGATTATTCATCCAACTTTGAGCTTCCCTATGAAGAAAATGGCCTATGGACCATGGATTTTGATGGAGCCTTAAGTAAGGAAGGAGTTGCAATTGGAATTTGGATTCCTAATCCCATGATTCAATCACCTCACCTTCCTCCTTATGTTTGAATGTATTCTTACAAATTGGCATTTGACTGTTCAAACAATGAGGAAGAATATGAGGCTTTGATAGTTGTCTTAAAATACTCAAGAAACTAGGTGCTAAGAAGATTGATGTATATGGCGACTCCGAGTTTGTAATAAATCAAGTCAAAGGGGAATACTAGGCCAAGCATCCTAGAATGCGAGCATATCATAACGCAATATTATAATTCTTAAGACCTTCAATGAATACACTCTGTCATTGATTCCAAGTAATAAAAATGCCATTGCTGATTCCCTTGCCACTTCAGCCATTATGTTCAAAATTTCAGTTTAACCCTACAAGAAGTATGAGATTAATTTCAAACATCACCCTCTTATTTTGGACAATGTTCGGTATTGGAAAGATTTTCAGGATGATAAAAAAATTGGCAAATTCTTGTAGATGGAAGAAGAATTTGTGAGTTCACAAATTGATGATCATTTTTATGAAGATGATCAAGAAATGAATCCAGCATAAATGAAGGTACTACAGTTGAAATATAATTCAATTCCAAGAGGTCTAGTTCCCTTGGAGGAGCTTTTTGATCATGATGATGTTGCAGAGAAACCAATAATGCTGCCAATTGAGGTAGGAGTGGAAGACCTCAATCTTGGCACTCCTGAGAAGCTCAAAATTATCAAGATATCAATGTCTTTGAGTCCAGAGATGAAAGGTAAATATGCAGCACTCATGTCTGAATTTTTTGATGTTTTTGCTTGGGAATATATTGATTTAAAGGTGTATGATAAGAGCATAATTCAACATACCATTCCTCTAAGTCCTTATCAGAATATTTTTCTTCAGAAACTTAGGAGGATGAATCCAAAGTTGTTTCCCTCCATAGGAAAAGAAGCGAATACATTGTATATTGTTGGTATTATTGTTCCTCTCTATTTCTCAAATTGGATATCAAATTTAGTACTGGTAAGAATGAATACAGGTGAGATCCGCTTATGTATTTATTTTGTAATTTGAATAAAGTTTCATTGCAGGACAACTATCCATTAACAAAGATGGATCATATCCTTCAAAGGGTGGTTGGTTCTTCTAGGCTTTCATTGTTGGATGAATATTCCAGGTATAATCAAATCTTGGTTCATCCAGATGACCAAGAGAAGACAACCTTCATGGCACCTTGGGGTACTTTTATGTATCCCAAGATTCCCTTTGGTTTGAAGAACACAGGAGAAACCTTTCAGTGAGTGATGGATATCACATTTTCCAGTGAGAAGTATGAACTTTTGGTCATTTATCTTGATGAAATAACATTTTTTTCCAAGATGGATGAAGAACACTTGCAACACTTAAAGATAGTTTTCCAAAGGTGCAGAAAATTTGAAATATCATTGAATCTGAAGAAGATTTTGTTTGCTATTGAGGAGGGTAAATTGATTGGTCATATCATATCTAAAGATGGAATTCTAATAGATCCTTCAGGGATTAAAGCAATTCATAATTTTGACTATCCTAGGAGTAAGAAGGAAATTCAATCATTCAATGGTAAGATCAATTTCTTGAGAAGGTTTATTCCTAACCTTGTTGAAAACTTAAGGGAAATTATTGATATGTTGAAGAAAGAGAGTGAGGTGAAATGGCTTGATGATGGTAGAAATTCATTTAATCAAGTTAAGTTTCCATTGTCTCACGCTCCCATTCTTATTAGCCCAGATTATACACTTGATTTTATCATCTATTCCTTTGCTTCTGAACATACATTAGCTGATGTCCTCATGCAAAAGAAATATCAGAAAACATAGCAGCCAATCGTTTTCTTTAGTAGGACCATAAGGATGCAGATTTGAAATATAATATAATTGAGAAACCGACATTGGCACTAGTTAATGCTTTGAAATACTTCCCGGTTGATATCCTTCATTCTCATGTTCTTTCCTATGTTTTGAATGTTTTTATGAAAGATGTGTTAACACAGAATGACCCTGAAGGTAGGCATGGTAAGTGGATAGTTGTTATGTTGGAATATGATTTAGAAATCAGACCTATTAAACTGATCAGAGAACAAGGCTCAGCTAAGCTCATGGCAGACTCTAACTTACATTCCTTAGACACTAACTTTATTGCTGCAGTTTTCGAGGAGTAGGAAGTTGATTCATAACCTCAGGTATCTCAAATTTTTACTTCATCACCATGGTGTTCAGATATATTTCATGTGCTTCAACATTTTCATCCTCCGTCGGGTTTTCCCAGCAGTAAAGGTATATTTCTAAAATTGAAATCTCTTAAGTATTATATACTCAATAATGCTTTATATTGGAAAGATCTTGGAGGAGTTTTATTAAATTGTTTGCTAGAAATTGAACTTGAGAAAGTGATGAATGATTTCCATAAATGTGATTGTGGTGGTCATGTTTTCTGGGAAAATACAACAAACAAGATATTGAGGGTTGGCTTCTATTGGCCAAGCTTATTTTCAAATGTGTATAAAACATTCATGAGCTGTCATGAGTGCCAATTTTTTCAAGGAAAGAGAAAATTGTTACTGCTGCCCTTGCAACCTATTGTAGTTCAAGCACCCTTCCAGCAGTGGGGCCTTGAATTCATTGGTGATATTGACCCTCCACCATCATCTCATCATAAGTTGATACTCACTGCCACCGACTACTTCATAAAGTGGATTGAGGCCATCCCCACGAGGCAAGCTACATACACAGTAATTATTAAGTTTATGGAGAGTATTTTGTATCATTTTGGCTGCCCACAGAAAATCATTACTGACAATGCAACAACCTTCAAATCAAAAAATATGATAGACTTTTGAGATAAATATCGCATAATACTCGGGCATTCGACATCATATTATCCTCAAGTAAATGGGTTAGTTGAATCAGTTGGCACAAGGAGTCACTCCTTGACTGTATAAGGAGTAAGCCTTGCACATCATAGTTTCATTTCAAATTTTAAAGGTTTGTTTAAGTGGTGGGATGGTTTATCAAAAATTTTGAAATGATTTTATGTTCTCTAAGACTTTCATGCATTTTTCAAGCTATGGCAAGTATAAATAGTGTGGGTAAAAGGTAGTATAGGGAGCAGAGTGTACAAGTGGAAGAAGATAAATAGCTGGTACCATTGGGCCAGAATTGTGAATTACGGATAAATCACGCTTCCCTAGAAAGGTGCTAGTATAGAACAACAATGCACTTAGGCCCCTTAGAGCCTAAGTTGGTGAGCTCTCATATGCTATATAATAAGCTTCAAACCTTGGAAACCTTTGCTTGATGAAAGTCTTGCTTAATTTGTCTTGTTTCTTGTCTTAGGGAATATAACAACTGAAATGATATGGAATAACAGACCCTTGATCATTGGTCCTAGAGATGATGTCTAGTTAACCAAGTCATTGGGAATGATGCCCAAATTGACCTATAACAATTTCCCCCTAAAGCATGCGATCCAAATAATAAAAACATTTGATTGAGATGCTTTACACTGTGATGAGCCTGGAAACGAAGAAGAGTGGTGACCTGCATCAATATTACAATAGATTACATCATGATATATCCTCTTTGATCATAATTGTTGAGGGTAGGCATTCCCATGTTCAGCACATAAAAAATCTAATAACATATACATAATTCAAAAATTCGTTTTTATTGGAATGTTGCCCAAATGCAGACCTGCCTACAGATATAGGCCCATGTTTAGATGACAATCTGTATCTAAGGTCACCATACAGATGATGTGTACAAAAATCCTAAAATCATACCCTGGATGGTTGAAACTAGATCCGGGGTCTTCTTATATCATTCACTCGATTATTCGGGTACAAGTCTAGCCATGCAAATATATGATTTGTAGTCGAACATGAAAAGACATCATTTGATTACCAGCCAATGATGTGAGTTGTTAACAAATGCGAGAGAACCACCATTAATGTCAATGGCCCTTGAGGTACTGTAGTACATTTTGTAAGGCGTGAATAGATGATTTGATGTTGAACGCCAAACAAAATCTTTTAGTCAAAGGTATGGAAGCGAGGATCTTGTCGATGCTGTAATAAGCCTCATGGTACTAGAATTTGATGTTTCTAAGTGAACTTCCTGGATATTTATTTTTCGTCGATAGGAAGTCACCTTATTGAAAAACTGGAGTTACTGATTTTAGAGACAAGGGTATGACTTGATATAGCAATTTTTCAGGGATGATGGTCATGAAAATGAATGTTTATGAGTATTGTAGAAGGATGAGTTTTTAATCACTGGATGGCTTCTCTTGAACATATCGGCAACACTATGATGAGTTGGCAGCATTGACCCAAAACCGAAGTGAAGGTATGATGAACCATAAGTGTCAATGAACCATCAAGATTATTACCCAACCCAAATAGTCACGGACATGGAGTGAAAGAAGTGTTAGGTTCAAGAGCGACTTTCTACCAAAAAGAAACTTTGCTCACTTTTCCCAAATTTTCCTCGGTCATTTGTCGACCAATACCTCTTTATTTTTTAACAAGCTTGAGGAGGATAACATTTTCTTGATCTATAATTCAACCCTTCGGGAGAATAAAGTATCATTATTTAATAATTTAATGAGTCTAGCAATGAATGAAACTCGATTCTTGCCATGATCGACAAGCTCGTCTCTATTTTATGTTTTAACGAGCTTAACGACAGTGATCGCCGAGTCCCTTTTCATATTTAGAAAGTCTGAAAAACAAGACAAAAGAGAACTCCAAAAGTACTTTTTCATAAATTTTTCATTCAGATTTGAAAAGGTGTAAAATAATATCTAAGAGAACCTCTTTGGTCATGTTTAACCAAGGTATTCCTTTTTCGTAAATAATCCATCTTAGTCCGAAAAACGGTTAAACTTATACTGAGCAGATATCAATTCATTTACTTTAACGAGCTTGAAAAGACAAGTGCTCGGCAATGTTTTCACATTATCAGAGTCTGAAAAGAGCTGAAAGAAGACTCCATGGGTTCCTTTTTTGTTGTTATCGAAGCTCGAAAAAGAGATAAAAGTGTGCTTCAAATCCTTTTTTTTTTAATAAAGCTCAAAAAATAAGGAGGAAAATTATGCTTTGCAGTCAAATCATTCTTGAAATAAATCTGCATGATTTATCTTGTTCGTCAGTTGTAAGACCTGTTTCAGAGAAACATCAAATGGATTAAAAATACCTGTTTCATGATAAAAACATAATAAAACTACAGTCATAGAAATAAATTCAATTTTAAAATAATTAAATGATTATTAAAAGTAGTTTCACTATTCATTTTTACCATTCCATAGTTACCATTTGAATTTTGGAGCTCTGAACCTGATTTTTCCCTCGAACTTCAAGGGTCGATTGCGTGCAATAGGTAAGAATTTTTTGAATGCCCCCTGCAAGAGCAGGTGCCCCCCAAGCTTCATTTCATTCACTTAAGTAGATTACTGGTTACTAATAGCTGGATGGAATGAAGGTTCATTATAGGGGAGGACTTGTTTCATTTTTTAATGAGCTTGACACAGGAAAAGAACTATGCTCATGACTTGCTTCATTTTTTAATGAGGTTGACACAGTAAAAGAACTTTCCTCAAAGGCACTTGTTTCATTTTTTAACAAGGTTGACACAAGAAAAAAGAACTATCCTTCTAGGTACTTGTTTCATTTTTTTTTAACGAGATTGACACAATAAAAAAGAACCATCCTCATAACCTGTTTCATTTTTTAACAAGGTTGACACAGTAAAAGAACCATCCTCATTGTGCAGTTGGACTAGTGAGTGTATGCTGGAAAAGATGTAGTCTAACGTAGTCATCATTTAAGGAGTTCGACGAATAACACAAATGATAAGTTATAACATTCATTGACGGGTCTTCTCCAGGGTTTTCATTGAATTTAGGAATGTCCAAGGGTAACATATGTGGTATAACTAGCCACTAAGGAGAGGAACTAAATAGGATTCCAGATGATGACATGGGTGAATTCAATGGACAAAACATCGAAGATGAAGCAACAAAAGATGTTTTGTAGATGAAATAGATGGTTCAGTCTGGGATGTTATCTCAACCATGGTCAAATGACCCAATGTATACCTTATAGAATCTACGAGAACTCAAAGTGAAACAGGATCAACAAAATTAGAGGAAGGTGATTGAGGAAAAGAATCATACAAGTAAAGCTCCTACCAAAAATGAGTTGGAGTTAAAGGTGTCTCATCTTGTGATATTTCTTCATTCGAAATCAAACCAGGTGGAAGAACTTCCCATCAGGCTCGAAGCATATTTCAGGTGGTTGACTGTGTCATATGGGAGACTTTATTGCTACAATAGATTGTGGAGTGACCAATACAGAAACAACTCCTGGTTGTTCGACTTCGGGATCAAGATTTTCTGGCAAAGAAGAGACAAGATTTGGATCAATTTGTGATTGAAAAACATCGGGTCCAGGAAGTATGGTCTCACTGATTGAATGGATCGTGACCATGGGTAGCTATGAAGCCTCTGTTTCGACAACAATAGATGAACCGGGATGTGTGGAAACAATTTGAGATAACTCTAGTTTAAAAGATGATGTTTCACCAGAGGTACAGATTGTACTTGATTCGGAAGATCGTGATCACCTTCGCCTACCAGAAGTAACTTCTGGCGGTAAAGGTGGTTTTAAAGCTAATATACATGAATGATAGGGGATAGGATTTTTTTCTTCCACGATTAATGATTAATTTTAACCAGAAAAAAAATTAAAAAAAAGAGGGTAATACTAGGCAAAAGGGTTTACCAAAAAACTGTGAACTGCAGAATATCTCCTCACGAACCAAGAAGTACGGACAGGAAATCTCCCTGAATTCTATGTTCAGTGTATCACAATTTACAAGGCGGTAGACTCGGTTCACTATGGATGGATAGCACCTAAAATTTTTCCTCCCAAATATACCCGAAGGTACGTGGAGGCCCAAGTCCATATTAGCGTTGTCTAATGCGAAACCACACAGTGAGAGCACCCCTTTATACTTATCGTACTGTAACACTGACCGATATACCCGAAAGTATGTGGACGAGCTATTATATACTTACGTATGTGGATTGAGATATCACACTTGGAATGTATCACAGACAAGTTAACGATAACTACTATGTTTTACGACGTCAAAACACGTCTCTAGCCAAGACTTTCTAAATGTTATGATTATGGTTCCAATGCGTTGTTAAGTAAATTGAGATTAATTTTATGTTGATCTTGCTTAACAATTTTCCTTTCAAAGTTTCACCGCGATGATGTGTATGAAATTCCTAAAATGCAAGCTAAGAATGATAAACAATCTTTCACTTTCAGCTTTTCAATGAAAAGCCTAGCTACTAAGGGAAAAGATAAAATAATTTGTGAGCAAAAAAATCAATGATCTCAAACTAAATGCACATTTCCTAATGTTCCTTTTGAAAAACACACATTATTCTACATGCAAATTCAAGTTTTTCTTTTCAGTTTCTTTAATGTTATGAATGCAGAAAAGAAGCTGAGTGCACTAAATCAACAATTCAAATGCTTTTTACTTTCGAGAAACGAAGAATACAAACAACATTTTCTCTTTTGAAGGAAAAATGAGGATTTCAACAACAATTTCTCCTATCAAGGAAATGAAGATTTTATGAAAATTTCCTATGTCGAAAGCAAATGATTCTTAATGTGACCATAAAAGTTACTTTGAAATCAACTTTTCAATGGTAAAGAAGAACTTTTTTAAACAAACATTGAACAAATTTTCAGCCAAAGGAGGAAGAAGTATATAGAGTCACTGGTCAATTGAGGATCAAAATTTTCAAAACACAACAACAAACAAAAAATGAAGCAAATTGTAAAGGCAAATTCAAGGGAATTTGGGTGTTTTTAGGAGTCAACGCAGTCTCTAAGTGGAGACAATGCTTTGCAATGCAGGCTAGGAAGGGAGACAGTGCTCTGCAAATCACTGTGTCCAGTCTAAGGGTGCGTTCGGTGCAATATACAAAGAAAATTACTAATGTTTAACTCACTGTCTTTGCATATTTGACTTTGAAAAATTTTAATCTTTATGAGTAACAACTACTGGGTGGATAAACAAAGAAAATCAGAGGCTTAAACACCTAGAACTAAGAGAAATTCTTCCCAGCGGAGTCGCCAATTTGTTGGGCCAAAATTGTGAATTACAGATAAATCACGCTTCCCTAGACATGTGCTAGTCTAGAACAACAAGTGAAAGACTATACGACTATTTCTCCTAACTAGGAACAGATACATAGAGAGGATTAGAAGGTTACTTGTGATACAAGCACTTCTAAATGGCTCCTTCTGTCGCTTCCGTTGTAGCTTCAAATTCAAGCAATTTGTGTGGAATGATTCTTGCAAGAAAGAACTTTGAAATAGCAGAAGATGCAATAATATAGATATATATTCAAGTTAGTTTTCTAAATCAGTAAAGCATAAACCATACACATGAACTAAGATCTTGCAATATAGAAAATCAAACCCAATACAGATGCATATAGGGAAAAATAAGCAGTGTTCTTTATTGATGATAGAAGGAGAGGTTACAACCAAATGAATTATTTGAAGTGACCCTTCCAGAAAAGTTCCCAAGCCTCATCACATATAAATATCTTCAGCAACAGCTACACAAATCTAGCTCTCAATTGAAAATTATCCAACATTTCTCTACTCAAATTCTTCCTCCTCAAGAAGTTAGATTTGTGCTCAATTTACAGATGAACTGTCGGTTGTTTTGCAATCAATGAATTTCCAATAATAGGCAAGACATGTTTCCAGTCATGTAGATGTCAAATGGACACTTGGATTCGAAGCTTGACACATGTGAACTCTTCTAGAAGGCACTGGCCAAGTGGAGATTCCAGAACAATGAGAATTTCGCTCCTAATGTGACCAACACACCTGTGAATGTCGGGAAGTGCTTTGCAGAGAAGCTTTGCATGGGGATACCTTCATATGCAACGAACTTAGGCCCCTTAGAGCCTATGTTGGTGAGCTCTCATATGCTATATAATAAGCTTCAAACCTTGGAAACCTTTGCTTGATGAAAGTCTTGCTTGATTTGTCTTGTTTCTTATCTTAGGGCATGTAGCAACTGAAATGATAGGGAATGATAGACCCTTGATCATTGGTCCAAGATATGATGTCCAGTTAACCAAGTCATTGGGAATGGTGCCCAAATTAACCTATAATAGGTACCTATTCCGGGAAATATTCCTATCCTAAATCAGTCACACAGCTATGATGATGGATCCTTACATAAAATCAATTTATGAAAAACAAACAATATTTAGACAATAGATTGCATGTATAAATTATTCCACAAATCCTTTATGAAATCTTCACTAACATGTTCTATAACACACATATAACTTGCAGAAAAATGAAAGAAGATAATTTACTGTTAAATCCTTTAACAACTTCTCACTCACACTTTACTAGTTGTTGTAATTCATATTTTAGAAGATATTAACAAATAAAAGAGACACACCACAAATTAGATGTTCCTTGAGTCACAAAATCCTCCATAATGAAGAAAAAATGTTTTTTATTATATTCAGTCTTCAGGTAGACCAACATCCAACCTAGAAATAGTATTTACAAGTGGTACATATATAAAGAGATGAACCAACTCCATATCTTATAAGAAGAAGGAAATATAATTCTGACATAACATGTGTCAAAAGACATTACAACATTATGTCATTGAAACCTAACAGAAAGGATAGATGGAGAAGAAAGAAGAAAATAATTGCGGGTTGGAACGTTGAGTGTGTTGTCATGCTACCCCTTTTTTTGTTGAATTATCTCCTTGTGTCTTGGGTCTTTAATAACCTTGTAGCTCCATATAATAATATTTCCAACAACCTCACAACCACCTCTCACCATCACTTATATTATCCATTTGGTTATGGGTTCTTATCCATCCTTAATTGGCTCGGAAAAAATTGCTGACATGTGTTAAATTTCAATTAACACAGGTGCTACCAAAAATTTCGGTAAAAACCTGTAAGTGTGAAAAATTTGGAATGCTACCAGAAATTCTAGTAGCGCCCTGTTTATTTTTCAAAAATACATCAAAAATGCTGAAAATTCAGTGTAGACTTATATTCCTTAACACCTAAGTTGTTGTTCAAAATTGTAACTAATAAGCAAAAACGAACTAGTATAAAAAACCTTTTTTACCTTCCCTCTATGTGTACTGCAGCTTCAACCATTTTATCTAAGTCATTTTTGCTGTCAGCAGCTGATGATATGGATAGGGTTGTTCTTGTAGTTTCCTCCTTGACAGGGGCTTTGTCCTCCTTAAAACCCTTTTTGTTTTTCTTCTATTTGAGGGCTCTGAGTATTGTTCTGAAGGGGTTGTGTTCTTGTTTTTCTTCATGGATTTATCTGTTTTTTAACCTTCATATTTACCTTCAATATCAATAACCTCTATCATTAGGATTGGATTATTTAGAGCCTTGGAATTAATCCTAAACTTGTTGTTGTCTATGGTATGCCTCTTTCTGGTACCAACAACAGGTTTGGTTTCTTCCTTCTTCTTCTTACTGTTGATGTCATATCCAGCATCCCTAAGGTGTTATTCATCTGATGGTGTAGGCTGATACATTTTCTGCAACTTTTATTGAATATGTGCTTCTAGAATTTCTGGTAGCACCTACGCTTTTGATTTATCTACAGTTGCATACCTTCCTCTTCTGGCTCTAGTGTATACATTAGGAAAGGGAGGAACAAAGTGCATTATTTTCATATATTTGGGTTTTCTTGCTGAGGAAATCTCTCCTTTTTCCAACCTTATTTTATCCTTGACTGGAGAAACCTTCTCTTTTCCCTTGGCCTTCTTATGAATGTTTTATTTTTGTAGGATTTGGGTTTGGTTGTGAAACTGGAGGTGTAGGTGCAAGTTGGCCTGCCCTGTAGAATAAAAAGTGGTCCCAAGTTTGGTTTATCTTCCCCAACTCTTCTTCAACTAGAAATTTGATTAAAGCTTGATGGTACAAGCTATATTTTGATACATCAGTGTGAGTCTAAACCACTGCTGACATATTTGTTAGGATTTTCAATTAGAAAAATGGCAGATTTAATGACTTCATCCCTACAATATAAAAAATAAACCTCATGCGATAGAGGAAAACAATTGTATACCTCCTTTCACAAGTGAGGTACATCTTGATAATCTTGAGAGCTTATTCCTAGTCATTATTAAGGTATATTCTTGGAATTCCTTTTGCCCAATTTGAATCTCTATGTGCATATTTGAGGAAGCTATTGAGATATCCTCCTGTAATGACCTTCTATTTGAACCACCTTTCTCCTTCTTGGGGAAGGTTAAAGGCTTCAACAATGGAGTCTTAAGAAACCTGCAAGGTGAGGCCATAAATTGTAGCTTCTTCTCCATTAAAAGAGTTAGAAAACTCTTGGGCTACTCCTGAGTGAGAGCTCCCTAGCCTGTTACAAATAGGTTACCACCCTGACTGCATAAAAAAAATTCTTACCCTCCAATTGGCATCAACTAAATCTGCACCCTGTGGCTCTATTCGATTTATCTTACCACCTCTTTTAGTCATCTTCTGAAAAATAAATTCCTATGTCTCCTGCAACTGATAGATGGTAGAGTAGGAAGAGTTTTACCTTATAGGTGTGGCCTGTATTCACCTCTGTAATCTTGTCTAAAATCCAGACTCCATTTCAAAGTATGACTCTCAGCAAATTCGAATCCCAACAACTAAAACTTAGAATGACATTCTCCTGATTTTTAGGTGGTTTTAAAATAAAAACTTTGGTTCATCACCCCATGAAAATCAACGTTCATCATTAAAAATAATCCTCACCATGATGTGCACCATGTGATACTCCATCACTACCTTCATTTGGTTGTGTTTTCCGTATGAGAGCTCTAGATGGCTTCTGGAAAGTGGGTTTATGACTTGTAGTCGCCTCTATAGTCTTTGTTGTTGATTGGCCGGAATTTTCAGCAACACTGCTGTGCAGTCAGCCAAATGGTTATTGCGTGCAGTGTAATCACCATGATCTCATTGGTTTAGAAAAACATGTACCTAAATACATAGATGACTAACTTGGCATGTCAGGTAACGATTTATTATCAAAATTATCGTTATCAAAATTATCATTATCAAAATTATCGTTATCAAAATTTACCAATGAAGTGGCATTAAAAGAAGTTTCATTATCTACTACTAACCTTTATGGAAATCCAAATCTAGTTATGATTCCCTCCAGAAAATTAATGATAACTTTATGAGTAGCATTCCTATTAGGTATTGCTTCAATCCATTTGGTGAAGTAACCAGTTGCAACAAGAATCCAACGATGATGTCCACTTGAAGGTGGATGAATTTATCCAATGAAATCTAAGCCCCATTTCTTAAAAGGTGCAGAAACAACTATGGGATTGAGAGTCAAAGACTTCAAATGTTTCTTATCATTGAAATTTTGACATTTTTCACATGCTCTCACCTCATCACATACATCAGAAAATAAGCTAGGCCAAAAATAGCAAGCTCTCAATAATTTTTATGCAATAGTTCTCCAATAGTGATGTCCTCCACACACACTACTATGCGTATCAAAGATAAATTTCTTGGACTCATCTGGGTCAATGAATCTCAAAAAAAATCTTGTAGGATATTTCCAATATAAACAATTAACTTTAATGCAGAATTTAATAGTTTTCAGCTTCAAAGATCTTACTATGCCCTTATCATAATTTGGAGGAGGTTTAAAATAATGCAGAAAATAGATGATGTCTTTATACCAGCTACATTAAAAAATATTTACATCCACTGCCTGTTGTCTATAGGTTCAGAAATCTACCCTTCAAAGTCATCATCCATGAAATTCATGCCCAAAACTTTACAATTTTCTTCCACTAGTAGTTTGGCTAATCCTTCACCTTTGATTAGTTTAGTAGGCTTTATCTCTAAATCAAAATCAAGAACTTTAGTCACCCACTTGCTTCTTTTTCTATCAATATCAGGCCAAAATAATATCTCTCTAATAGCGATGAAGGTACATAAGCAATAACTTAAGCATGTTGAATATAAACTCTAAAAGATTTCAGAGCTTTTGCTAATGCATAGGCATGCTTTTCGAACAAATCTTACGTCAATTCTACATCTCTAAGAGCTCTGCTTAAAAATGGTATGTAAACTTCTTTATTTTCTGAATATTTTTGTAACAAAACAGCAACAATAGTATCTTGTGAGGAAAATGAGAAGATCAATAAAGGCTTTTAGTAATCAAGCCTTACCAGCTGAGCTGCTTCAATGATGGCTTTTTTTATCAGCTCAAATGAATTTTTGGATTCAATGGTCCACTTGAATTATTTTTCCTTCTTCAACATGCAACTAATATGCTTCACCACTTCAGAAAAATTTGGAATGAACCTTCTTAAGAAGTTAATCTTACCAAGGAAATATTCAACCTCTTTCTTAGATCTTGGAAGTGTTAAATATTGAATTGCAATTAATCTCTTAGGATCAATTTTCACTCCATCTTTAGAAACTATGTGGCCCATCATCTTACCTTCTTTGAGAGAAAAATGAGACTTCTTTGGATTCAATGATATACGATATTTTATGCATTTAATAAATACTTATCTCAAGTGCTAAAGGTGTTCTTGATATAAAGTTGAATAAACAGTAATATCATCTAAATAAATGACCAAGAATTTGTCCTTTTCTCCAATGAATGCAAATTCCATAGCGCGCTGAAATGTAGCTCTCACATTCATAAGCCCAAATGGCATATTTTCATACATTAATGTTCCCCAAGGAGTAGTGAATTTTGTCTTCTCTCGGTCTTCCCGCCAAACTGAAACTTGATTATACCCGCAGAAACCCTCTAACATGGAAATTATGTCTGAACGAGTTACCTTTTGAATAATATGCTCCATCTTTGGCAAATGATAGTTATCTTTCTTAGAACATTTGTTAAGATTTATGAAATCTACACATAGTCTTACTTCACCACTCTTATTCTTTACTGGAATTAGATTATCAACCCAACCTAATTATCTCAATGGAATGATGATTTTAGCAGCCAAAATTTTCTTAACTTCTTTCTCCATCACTGGTAACAATATTGGATTACTTTTCCTTAATTTATACTGAAATGGATTAGTACCATCCTTCAATGGTATCCTATGCTCAATGATAGTTGTATCATATGTCTTAATATCTTCATATTTCCAGGAAAAAATATCAACAAATTCACAAAAAAAACTTTTGGTATTCTACCTTTATTTCTTCTGATAAATATTTTGACAAATTCACATACCTTGGTTCTTTTTCTGTGCCCAAATTGAAATCCTCCAATTCTGCTTCTGTTTCAGCCAACTTTGGTTTGACTAAGACATCATCGTGATCAAAGAGCTTCTCAAGAGGGATTAACACCTTGGGAATATGATTGGTAGGTAGTTGAATGATCGGTTGATCAACAATATGTTTTTGCATATTTTTGGTATCTTGCAAATCAACATCATCCTTCATGAAATATTCATCTTGATCAATGTTTAGGACGACAAACTCTTCAGCAGCTTCAATGAATCTTCTAATCTCCTAATCATCATCAAAAACTTTCCAATGCTTGAAATTATCAGGAATGTTAGGTCTGAACCTAACTTCCACTTCATATTTTTGATTTGCTGAATGATAAGTTCATCATCTCCAAAAACAGAATTTTTGTGTAATATTCCGAAATATGCATGCAGTAAATTGGAATATTATTTTTGATGATTTCACGTAGGAGCTGAATAAGTGGGTAAGGAGGCCCATAAATTTCAGAAATAAGAATTAAATCCATCATAGTGTGAAAATGGATCATCATAGGGGCTGTATTTCACACCCTCATGTGTGAACAAGGTCATTTTCATGTGGACAAGGTCAAGTTTGACCAAGTCAACAGCGCTAGGATAGGAGGTGGAGAACACTTGGAGAGACAACTCAGTATGAATGGGAGGAAGATTCCTTAGTGGAGGAAAACCAAATGAGTGGGACCCATGGTGAGAGGGCTTCCATTTTTTTAAAAGGAGGGCAAAGCAGCCATTGTTATTCATGTTATGGATTATTGATTTCTTGGTCTTCTTAGACTTTGTGCATTCTCTTGTTGTTTAGCAGAGTTGTAGTGCTTCTTAGCACAAGGCCTTCCTATTTAGGAATTTTTTCTCCTTTCAAGAGAGACCTCTTGAAGGAGTTTGCCCTTAATTTCTCCACATTCAGGCTTGAGGCCAAGTATCCTCCTTCATCTACAGTGTCGTTTCTATTTAGATTTGGGTTGTGTTGCACGGTGTTGCAGTGGAGGTTACTGAACACCACTTCCTATGCTTATTTTTTAGGTGAGGAAGCCTTCCTTTCTTTGGAGGATCAGTGAGGAATCATTTGAGCTTATTTCACCATATTTGTCACTAGGCCAATTATTTTCCATCATCTATAGTGCATTCCCTCTCCTTGACTGCGTTATTTTCAGTGAGCATCTGCAGTGAGGGTTGCAGAGTTTGTTTGGAGGGTGAGATCTTCATTGTTAAGATCAACCTTTCACTTGGAAGATCCATTGGAGGAGGTTTGTTTAGATTGTGCATCATCTATAGCCATCTCCATCCAGTTCTTGAGTTGCAGCTGCTACTCATTCTTGAGACTGCAACTCCGACATTTTTCCATTTTTGCATATTTCAGCCAATCCTTCCAGGATTGTCTTGAAATAGTGTTTGGGAGCTTAGATCTTCAATCCTAATGTTGTATGAGCCAAAATTTTTTATATCTATGTATTGAAATTTTCTAACATCAGTTGCTCCTTATAAAACTGCGCTACCATAGCCTTGGGAATTCTTGCGTAGCAGTGTTTTCTCATATTTTATGTACATGTTTCTTGAGGCTAATTTTGCCTATCTTGAGTAACTCTTTCCTCAAGATCTTGTATACATTTTGCTGTTGTAACTTAATATGATGGCTATGTGCTCTTCTTACATTATATGAGTTGATTTGTCACTGCCACTCTAATTTGTGTTCATATATTGTTGGACCTCCAGTTTTGGAATATCTTAAGGTATTCCCATTGTTGTAGATTTTCACATTTTGGGGATATTACAGTGGTATCAGAGCATAATATTGGCTCAAACAGTGGATCTCAGCCATGATGCTATCAAGAAAAGAGAAGATGAAGACTCCATTCATTGGAGGAAAGAAGGAGGAGAGGCTCTCAAATCTTCTTCCTAAATCTGTACAGAGCATTCAAGGAGATCTCAAGAAGATCAGAAGGGAGATGTGTATAGAATCTCCAATAGGGTTTGAATCTGAATCAAACTCTAGATTTTCATATGATGAGTGTGAGCATGCAGCCACACATCATGATACACATCACATTCATATGCCCAGATTTTCCATGAGAGAGATTGTTACAAGTCAAAATACCTCCTCATCAACTCAGAGGAGAAGACAAATATGGAAGGAATAAAAAGACCTAAATTAAACCTATTTCTGCCAAGGTAACGCCTCTCTATAACAACACAAGAGTGTTATAACGCATCTGATCAGTGAATGGACCACGTTAGTGGCTAGGGAAAATTTTTTTTTACATTAGAGGGCAGCGTTACTCGTGTTTTAAGTTTGAAATGGGAAAAACCCACGAAGAATGATTTGAATCTCCAACTTTTTCTCACAAGAGAGTTAGTACAAAAAGGAAACTGCAAAGCACTAACTCTTATTGGGCATTTCCATAAACAACTGAACTCTCAAAGAAGGCAAAAGCCTGGAGGTTGAGGAAACATCTTTTTTTTTTCTATTCAGAACTGGTGGAAAGAGAAGGGCAATGATTTTCCTCTCCATCTCCTATAAATTGGAGTTGAAGGCTCTTAATTCAAGGTCAAAGGATTGTCAAAGTTTTGAATACTTGTGAGGTAGAGATCATTGTTGTAGTGTGAAGGTCAAAGGTCAAAGAGGTTCATTGAGAACTTGTTGATCAAGACATCACCACTTTGAGAGATAGAGAGATTGGAAGGCTGATGAGGGCTTGGTACAACCGACGATTGTAATCCTCCTTTTTTATAAATCAATAGAAATGTATCTGTTTTGTCCATTCTATGCGTTGATATTTTCAGTAATATTTAATCACTTATATAGCATGAGATAAATGGCTTAGATGTGCATAATTTAAATGTTTATTATATATTGGCTTAATTGGTAGGAAATGTATGTTATGTTAGAAATTACACGGGTGCTTTAATTGATTGCAGGACCTAGATTTGGAGCTAGTGAAAGAGAACCGCTGCTTCGCTACCTAGTGCTCTCCAAAGGACTCCAAGATCATTAAGGAGGTAATCTTATATATTTTTCCATCAAGTGGTTTTAAGTTAATATGAACATGTATATGCCATCTTTGTGAATTGTACAGCTAATCTTACTGTCTACCTCGGGCACCGAAAAGCCCTGAGAGAGATATACGATAACCAACAACCCAAGAATTTTACCCTATAGAAGAATTGGTGACTCTGCTGGGGAGTTTCTCCATAGTTTCTGGACTATTTCTTTCCTCCTTTCTTCTTTCCTCTATTTACAGACCCTTCTGACTAGTACTTATGCCTAGTAGACATTTCAAAAGCTCACAAAGTTCAATCATGTTTCTATTTGACCATCTGAAGAACTTTTCCCTGGCTAACGCTACCTCTGTAGGTTTTCCAGTGTCTTATAACGCTGACTCTGCTTAAATAGAGTGCGTTAGTCTCTGGATTAACGTTGTCTTTACTCAGAGACAGTGTGTTACTCAACCAAAACTTGTTGTTCACTGCTGTGATTGTGTTTTAGTTGCAGAGTTTTTTGGCCATCAGTATATCTCCTTGACTGAAACCCTGTGCTTGTTTACTAAGCTAGCATTTCTATTTTTTTTCTCTTGTTTGAAAATTTAGTGTCAAAAGCATTTAATTTTTAGAGAAGAATTTTATTTTTTTTAGTTTTTTCTACATGTAGCTAAGTTAATTCTAAAAATTTGAGTTCATAGACTGTTAAGAAGAGGTAGATAGAAGTCTGAATATTTAAAGTTGAACTATTTTATTTGAATGTTAGTGCATGGATGTTGCAAGGAAACCTCTCCTTGTAGAAATACTTTTCATCGAATTGAATATTTAGAGCATGTTTTGCATGGTTTCTTGAGTTAGAGTCTCATTACATTTCATACGTCCACTCCCCCTCTGCAAGACTTATAATCAAGTACACTAAGAATCAATCGATAATAAAATCAATCACATTAATCTTTTTTTAGCGCACACAAACAATAGTTCATGCTAGGATCTTGGGTTAGGAAAAGTGAGAAAATCACCCAATATCTCAAAACTTGAAAATAGAGTCATTAACGAGCGAAATCCTATTGCACTCATATTATCGGGACCATTCCTTTACCGGAGCTCAGCGTGAGACAACACTTGGGTGCACAAGATGGTTGCCCACCTTTGACTGCATCCAGTGGGTGTGTTATATATTGGGGTTCCCTTCGGGGATGTCGAAACTAGATCTGGGATCTAGGTATTCTGCCTGTATAGCATACTGTCCTTGACCGTGGACCCCCCTGATGATGTCTGTGATTTTAGGTATCTTTAGTGGCCATAATTTTTGTGAGGGTGCTCGTCTTCACGAGAGTGCTTACACGTATCGTCTGAGGTTCTGGCAAAGCTTTAGAGTGATCGTAACTGTACTTTCGACCAACCCTCTCTGTATACTATTGTGATACTAGATTTCATCACCAGCAAACGGTAGTACTCAGACAGGGCACCCTATTATGGCTGCTTGCTGATTGATTTTAGAGAGTCCTTTTTTATTTTTTAGGTGTCTGGTTACTATCGTTGAGACTTTATAGTACATCACAATTCATTAAAAATTGTTAAAAAATAAACAGGTCACCGTGGCGTCCTCTGACCCACGCCGTTTGTCTCGACGACAACAAGGTCTACCTCCTCTAATTATTGAGGAAGAACTAAAACTTGGTGAACCCATGCCTTCTATGGAAGAGCAGTCTCCACTGACTAATCTTGATTTTCACATAGCCTCATATCATCCAGAATTTCTGGAGGACCCTTTCATGGAAGGGGTTGTACCTCATTAAAATCCTTCGCTCACTGATCCATTGGGGCCTGTGATAATTCAAATTCCACCAAGCCAAGATATGTCTTCAGCCACACAAACATCCATTTCACCACCAACATCCACAGGGTCGATGCCAATGGCAACCATCCCAGGTTCTCCACCATCCTCCCTACCGGTGGTCAGTTCTATGCCATCACTTGGTAACCCCAGTAGTCAACATATACCTAATCCGAACCCTACGGTCATCACAACTGTCAGTAGCTCGCTGAATCCTTCGGCATATACTCCTACCGTGACCACGTTGGGACCCACGGTAGCTCCTCCCACGAGTGTGACTACTTCAGTGCCTTTTAGCAACCCTTTTGGTTAGAACCCTCTGCTGAGTTCAAACCCCTTGGCCAATATTTTGGGGGGCAGTGTCACCAGCACACAGGTAGCAGGGAACATTTCACTTCCCCTGCAATCCTTAGGACAAATGGGACAACCTATTGTCAATAATTTTCCCTTAAGTGGTTCAAATATAGGTGTAGGGTCTATGGTGTTGCCAAACTATGCAAGTAGTAGCATGCCTCTGGGAAACTCTATTGCATCCATTTGGACTAACCAACCCCAACCTCCATCTGGAATGGGAGGGCATTTTTATAATGGGGGCAACCAACCGTTTGCCTCGCAATACAATATGCCCTATGGACAACAACAGTATGTCCCTACTACTCCACCTATAGGAATTTTTTATCAAAGTCCTACTTATCCTCCTAGTAACACATTGATGGTTGGACCCTATGGTCTAAGTAGTCAGCCCATACTTCCTTGGTTAGATTCGGGGGAAAATCCACAATTGCCATTTTTGGCAGCTTTGAACATTCCTGATATCCATAAACTGACTAAGGACCCCATCAATCACAATCCACTCTGGCCTCCAGTACCACATAAGATTCCTTCTGACATCCCAAAGTTCAACGGGAAAAAAGGGGACGACCCAGCCGCACACATCACTACCTTTCATCTATGGTCTATATCCAATTCCATGGTGGATGATAGTGTCCGGCTTCGACTGTTTCCCCACATGCTTACAGGCAATGCTACAAGTGGTACATTGAATTGCCACGCGCCACCATCAATAAGTTTAGTGCTTTAGCGACGGAGTTTCTAAAGAACTTCCAATTACCAATTAGATTTTAAACCAGAACGGAACTATTAGCCTCGCTGCACCAAGACACCGTCACCTACATCTCCAATCATATTCATGAATGGAGATGTAGGAGGAGGCTAGTCAAAGCGCCAATCCCGGATCATCTCTTAGCCAATTGGTTTTGTAAGTCTCTTTTACCCCACATCTCTAAAGACATTGGCCTTTCTGGTGCAGTTACAGAAGATCAATGCATTCGTCGTGCCCAACATTTGGATTTAATCTATTCACAATCTGGCACGCTATACGATCTACTCCCCCATGCCCCTGGTAACCCAAATCCTCCAGCCACTCAAAAAACTGGAGCACATGCCGACAGTCTCATTGGCACAATCTCTGGTGTGGCCACAAAATAGTCTCGGGGGCAAGCCTCCCAGCCATCTTCGACTGCCACCGCCCCTCACCAAACGACTACTCTTCCTACCGCTAAGGTAAATTCTGTGCAAACCTCACAAAAACCTAGCGGGAAAAATAAGAAGAACAAGAAAAAGACATCTTCTTCGGAAGAGCAGTCGGATAATCAGAATAACCCTAATCAGAAAAACGCTGCCAAAATTGACAAAGGGAAGGATAAACCCATGAAATTTCCTTGCAAGATCTATTCGTAGGACCACTTGACATACAAATTTCCTCGGCTGCAGGAATGCATCGATTTTATTGCCAACAAGGATTCTGGGTGAACACCTGTCGTTCTTCATAATACGTTCCCTAATCAACAGCAGCAAAATCAACACATGGTTGACAATCCGCCACAACCCCATCAACGGGGCAATGGTGGTTCACATCCTTCCGGTGAAGGACCATTTACCATTTATGGCATTGAGAGTTTTGAACTTCAAACAAGATCCAAGCTTTATGGAAATCCTACCATAGATGCTCAAGAACCTGGTACTAGTTCAAATCCACCGCCGCCCAATGATTTGCATATCGAACGGCCTATTGCTGACTCCGTGATTCGTCCCCCCAAAGGGACACTTCGATGCACGACTCATAACACCTCTGCACGTGCAACCCAAAACTACAACATTGTAGAAGATTTGGCGCAGGCACCATCAGCTATGTCTACTCTCGAAGTATTACAAACCTATCCAGCACAAAGGAAAGCCTTGCTTTCGGCCATTGGTGGAATAGAACCCCAGGATTCCATGCTAGATATCTTTGATATGGAAAAATCTAAACCTCGCATCTCACACCAACTCGCATTCCAGGTGTATGTTGTGTCGAAATGGAGACCAATCCATCGCACTGTCATAGATGAAGGTGCTTCGACCTGCGTTATGTCACAAGCTTGCTGGCTCAATTTGGGTTCTCCTACCTTAACACTGCCGTCGAATTGCATCAAAGCTTTTGATGGCCACAAGTTCCTCCCAAAAGGATACCTTGCTAGCTTTCCCATCAATCTGAGTGGGAAAATAGTAAACATGGACGTTGAAGTCATAGAACACCATCTAGACTATAATATATTTCTTGGTCGTAGTCGGTCTTATGCCATGACCGCCATTGTGTCTTCGGTCTTCCGACTCATCCTATTTCCATTGGATGGGAGAATAGTCACAGTGGATTAGTTATCTTTCTGCACCCCTGATTATGCCACATTACCAAGTAGCATTGTACCCTTAATAGGAGGCTTTCCTAACTCTTACATCAGTATCGGTACTAGTCTTCTGAAGGCATCTTCCCTACTAGGTTGTTTTCCTCTCCCGCCGCCACAGATCCCAAACACAGTTGCAATGATATCCACCACTTTGGATGGCTCTATCGACCCATGGATCATCCCGACACCTTTAGACATTGATTCCTACGGAGATCATATGCCACTCTCACCAGCCGAGTTGGCTTACCAAGCCATCCAAATCACATATGAACCCTCCACTGCTATGGTTTCGACCAATGGTACAAACCTCCCGCCCACCACAGTTCTCTCTAAGGATCTCCTCAATGAAGTATTGCCTACAGACAAAGCTATTCGAGAGATCATGTCTCTAGAAGAATGACCTTGGGGAGAGTTTCACCATCATGCTTCGATGATTGACTCGGAGGCGATAAAAACTGAAATCCCATCTTTTGACCAACCTGAGATGGTTCCCTCCGCTTATACGACTATTCAAACTATCAATTCAGAAGGGAACATGGGTAATATTTCTAAGACAATGCTCACTGATATCTTGGTCAAAACGGGTATCGTGGAAAATATTCAGATTGGAGCCGACTGCAATCCTGAGGAAATTGCATGCTTCACATCCCTTTTCAAGGAATTCTGCGGTGTGTTTGCTTGGTCTTATGATGAAATTCCCAGCATAGACCCATCTATCATTGAGCATGAAATCAATATTTATGACAATGCCAAACCAGTTTGGTAACGACTCAGACCTGTCCACCTGCGCAAAGAAGCCACCATCAAAATTGAGGTAGAAAAACTTTTAAATGCTGGTTTCATCTATCCCGTTCCTTTGACGGAATGGGTTTCCAATCCGGTTCCCGTCAATAAAAAACAAGGCACCATTCGAGTTTGTGTTGACTATCGCGATCTAAATGTTGCTTGTCCCAAAGAAAATTATCCTACACCGTTTATAGATCAAATTCTCGACGATTATGCCAGATGCGAATCTTTTTCCTTCGTGGATGGATTCTCAGGCTATAACCAGATTGCAATTAAAAAAGACGACCAGCATAAAACTACCTTCATCTGTCCTTGGGGCACATTTGCATATCGTAAACTCCCATTCGGTCTGAAGAATGTTGGAGCAACTTTTCAATGGGCTATGGACTACGCTTTTCATGACATTTGACATATTGTACAGGCTTACTTGGATGACCTTCCGGCCCATTCCAAGAAATGACATGATCACCTTTCTCATCTAAAAGAAATTTTTGCTAGGTGTAGATTCTACAATATACGTCTGAATCCTCATAAGTGTGTATTTATGGTCGAGTTCGGACGTCTGTTAGGTTTCATTGTCTCCAAGCACGGGATTAGGGTTGATCCCGATAAGGTTAAGGCGATTGTTGAATTTCCGGCACCACAATCCATCCTTCAACTCCAACGTTTGCAACGGAAGGCAAACTTTTTACGTCGATTCATCATTAACTATGCCGAGATGACGAAAGGATTTATGTGATTATTGAAGAAAGGAACACTATACTTGTGGGATGAGCAAGATCAACGGTCATTTGACACTTAAAAACATGCACTTATTTCAGCCCCACTCCTTAGTGCCCCCAACTACTCATGCAACTTTCTCCTCTACCTGGCAGCCTCACCGTCCTCACTTGGAATGTTTCTAGTTCAAGTTCACAGTGATGACAGTGAACATGTGATATAATATTTTTCCAAAGGTCTAATCAGACCTGAATTACGTTATTCACATGTGGAGAAACTTTCTCTAGTAGTAGTTTTTTCCGTCACCCGACTCCAACACTATATATTGTTGCGACAGACTACGGTTATTGCTTTGGAGAATACCATGCGACATATCTTGTATAGACAAATTATTGGAGGAAAATATTCCAAATGGATCGTAATCCTCCAGCAATTTGATTTGGTCTTCACGGCTGCCAAAGCAAAGAAATCCCTCGTCTTCGCCGAATTATTATCGGATCTTCCCCGAATCGACCCAGGAGAAGTAGCTCATGATCCATTACCTGATGAATCTGTATACTTGGTCGATTCTTCGGACCCATGGTATGGAGAAATTTTGGTCTACCTACAAACCCAACGCTTCCGCCCAACTCTCACGTCTGATGACCTTCGTCTTATCCGCCACCAAGAAAATCACTACCTCATGCTAAACGATACACTATATTGTCGTGGTGTTGATAATATTCTCCGACGTTGTCTCACTTTCGATGAGGCAGAACGCGTTTTGAATGACTGCCACACAGGGGCATGCAGTGCTCATATTTTGGGCATAGCTACTGCCCAAAAAATCTTGCGCGTAGGTTACTATTGGCCCACTTTGTTTAAAGACTACATTGCAGCGGTCCATAAGTGCTATCCATGTCAAATTTTCACAAAGAAAATGCGCGCTCATCCTGCCCCCCTTCATCCGGTTATCTCCATTGGTCCTTTCACTAAATGGGGAATTGACTTCGTCACCTGCAATCCCACTTCAGAAAATAGACACAACTACATCGTGGTTGCGGTTGACTATTTTACGAAATGGGCAAAAGCCCTTCCCACTTTCAAGGCCGATGGTGAAACCGTCGCTCTCTTCCTGTTCAATCAAGTAATCTTTCAGTTTGACGCACCCCTATCTATTGTCACAGATCATGGATCCCACTTCCAGAATCATATGATGACCAAATTAACATCCATGCTAGGTTTCCTTCAAGATCATTCTTCGTCTTATTATCCTCAAGCCAATGGTCAAGTCAAAACCGTAAATGGCGTCCTAAAAACCATGATTCGTCGATTGGTCGGAAACCATAAAACAACATGGCATCGGAAGTTGTATTCCGCATTATGGGCATACCGAACATTAGTCAAAACTGCCACAGGCTTCACGCCATTCCAACTTGCTTTTGGCCTGGAGGTAGTACTTCCAATCGAGTGCGAAATTCCATCACTCAAACTTGCCGTTGAACTCCTTCCTGGCACCACCGCCACAAAAGAGCACTTGCTCTCACTCGATCATTTGGACGAAACTTGTTGAGATGCTACACTAGCACTTGAAGCTCACCAGCACTGAGTCAAAGCTCAATACGACAAATCTGTCAAGCCTCGTTCTTTCTAAGAGGGTGATCTTGTTCTACTCTATGATCGAAAACATGACCTCTTGGGGGCAGGAACACTCCAACCATTATGGCTCGGTCCTTACATCGTCACTAAAGTCCTCTCAAAATGAGATTATGAACTTCAGGACTGTAATGGAATTCCACTCACGGAGCCCCACAACGGGCTCTATTTAAAGAAGTATTTTGCCTAGTTTTTCACTAGGCATATACTTTGTAATTTTATGTATATAAGTTTTGCTTCTTTTTTTGATGTCTCTGGATATTTTTTGGTTTTCGCGGTGTTTTTTCTCATGTAATATTTTTCTTTCACACAGATTTCGTCACCCTCTTTATCATACGTCGGATATGCGGATGGTGCTAGTCGTCACACTAGATGCATTGCTTCAGCTCCGTGGGATCTCTACACTCCTGAGCCGGACCTCCTTGGTTCTGGGGGAATCTTCCTGGGTAGCGCCACCAATAATGTTGCCAAGTACATGTCAGTGATCCAACTCCTCATGGAAGCGACATCTCGTGAAATCTCCAATTTAGTGGTCAGGTTAGATTCCCAACTCGTCATTATGCAGTTAACAACCATTATCGTGTTCGTCATCCAGTCTTGTTGCATTATTTTTTAAGAGTGCGACTTTTAGAATGTCAATTTCAAATAATTACATTTGAGCACGTTCCTAGAGAATTTAATGCATTAGCCGATTCTTTGGCAAACTATGTGTTAGATTGGCATTTGTTACATTTACTATAAAATATTTACTCATGAGTATATATATTTTTATCCCATTGAGAATACATAAAAAACTAAAAAACACAAAAAAACCAAAAAAGTATGTATATATATATATATATATATATATATATATATGTCATGTCCAGAACAATAGTTACATCAAAAAATCTTCCAAAACTTCGATGTTTTACAAAAATTCGGCTATACTAAGCCACACTCTGACACTAATACATCTACTCCACCAGCTAGGCTTGATGATCATGGTAGCATACAACTCCTCTAGCTATCCTCCTTAGAGGCACCAGGTATCTCTCCACCACACCGACGGTATGCCGCTGCAAACGAACTGGAACCTCCCGCATAGAAGGGTTGGTATACCCATACTCAAACCCTCCAGGTTTCTAGAGAGTTCATGTAAAACTTGGGCATCATCATCCTCGGCGGCTTCCGCATCCTCTGCTAGTGTGCCAGCCCTGGGTAGCTACAGTCCTCGCCGTGCATAGCGAGGGGCCCCAACTGGCCTAACAGGTGCCACATTTGTGTCAAGAAAACAAACGCTTCACGCCAAAACATAATTTTCACCCTATTTCAAAAAAAAAAAATTGCATAAACATTCAAAAGACAAAAAAACAAAGTACTTCTTTGAAATACACTGATCATTTCCTTCTTACCATCGAGCCCCCACTGGGTGCCAGGGGGCAACACTAACTCTGGATCGCCTTTGAAGTTCATCCCTACATAGGGATAATCCTTAATCATAATAATCTGTGAGTTTAGCCAATCAAAAAATCCATCATCAAAACAGTGGCGGATGGGACCCTCTCCAATCTGCGGAAGCAAAGCAGCCCACTGAGCCTGCCTCGGCTCGCGTGGACCCAGTGGCGCTGTAACGATCTTGGGCCTCATCAGTGGTATCCACTTCAGTACGAAAGAGACAATCATTGTACCGTACCCAAAATCTCTTTGGGTACGGGTCTTACATGCGGTAAGATCTGCTCGGACCCGACAGACAACTCCGTCACACCAGTAAAAAACTTGAGGCTGCATACAGTCCAAGGCTAGGAGCATCTGGGCCTTGGTGGCCACATGCTGACTCTTGGCACATGCCAAGCGAACAATCATCCATAATATAGACCGCAGTGGTCTCAAAGTCACCTGTGCGATCGGTATCCGGTTGCTCATAGCCTGAGTGTCACGTATGCAATGTGCATGAATTAGATCAGTAGTGGAACATGGGTCAGCTTTGGACCCCGTCAAGTTGGGCCTCACCCCACGACATGATTGGCCGGTCAAAAATTACACATCATCCTTTTCGATTGAGAGCTCATTGCCCCCAATCCGAAAGACATGGTGCAGTTCGTCCCATTGCTGGATTAGCCACCTCAGGAGGTCCTCTTGACCCCTCATCAGTTCTAAGCAGGCATACTTTATCAATCCGCATCTACGGAGAGCCATAAAACTTGTAGCATCTGTCACCATCTCTCGTTCTTACTGTTCATGTTCTCTCTCTCGCCAGATACTCATGATAAATAGCTGAATACTTGCAAATTCAACGTTTTCAACCGATCAAAACTTGCGTGGACCACTTCAAAACTATGAAAAATGAGTTGCTAAAAAACATGGTGCACCTAACGCTGGGCATAGTATAAAACAAAGCGCACTAACGCAACATCCCTTCACGGGTTATGCGTTAAACGCGGTTGTAACACTACTGGCCCGCGCTAGGTGCAAGCATTTTTTAGGGCCTTACAATTTTCTCATTTTGAACTAGTAAAAAGTAACAAAAATACAATTAAATGATAGCAGGAGATTTGAGCTCTTACCTGGATCTCGCGGGAAGGAAAACCGTTTCCCGGATTGACCGTAATCGTCAACTGAAGATTTCACCCCTTTTCACACCAGAGCTCCTTCATAGCACTCAAAACAGTGAAAATGAAGTTCTTCCGACCTTCTTATAGCAAATTCTGGGGCATGACTCTCTTATGCTAGTCGGAAAAAGTCATGAATTCTCGCAGCGCATGTGTCGCAACTATTGAGATTTGGTACTGATGTTATGATGAGTGATCAAGATTTATATGCAGACATACTCATGTTTAATTGAGCATTCTTTTTACGGTATTTTTCTTGCTCGTTAATCTGAAAAACCTCGAGTTCCCTTCTTCAGACTCATTAAAATTATACAAAGTTGATATCGAGCATTCTTTTTATGGTATTTTTCTTGCTCGTTAATTCGAAAAATCTAGAGTTCTCTTCTTCAGGCTCGTTAAAACTATGAAGAAGCACTAAGATTTCTTTTGAGGAACCTTTTTCTCGCTCATAAAACTGAAAAAGCCCGAGTTGACTTTGTCGGGCTCGTTAAACTACCACGACAGAGAGTAAGGAGCCATTCTTTTCCTCTTTTTCAAAGCTCTTTAAACCGAAAAAGTAACCGAGTTTTCTCTGGTGACTCGTTAAAATTTCACAGAGGGCACTGAGTTTTTCTTTGTTGGACTCGCTAAAATTTCACAAAGAGTATTGATTTTACTTCGTCTCCTCGTACTCAAAACAAAATGAGGTAGACGTCCATCGAACATATATTTCTCACTTTTCTAGCTTCAATGGACTAACTCACAGAAAATGAACTATTTCGGGCTTACTATTCTCCCTTTGTCGTGCCCGGTTATCAAGACATGACAAAGGTACCCCAATGGAGTCGTCTTTTACGATATTTTTCAGACTCTCGAAACATGAAAAATTCACCGAGTTTACTCATCTGGACTCGTTAAACCTAATCAGACGGGGCACGGAGTTGTCTTTTATGATATTTTTCAAACTCTCTAAACATGAAAAATTCACCGATTTTACTCGTCTGGACTCTTTAAACTTAATCAGATGGGGAAAAATTTTGGACAAAATGGATACTACCTCTGTTACATTTCAGAAAGGTCGATTTGGCAGCAAAATTATTGAACATGGCACTTCCCAGAAAAATCTTTCGTAGTTAGCTAAACCCTACCATCTATGAGTATTAGCCTTCATCTCCCAGTGTCCCTACACCGGTAAAATCCTAACACACTCTTTGGTGTTCATTAAGCCTTAGCTGCCTAGTACCCTGTTATAGTGCCTTCTATTGTTCAAGAAGATCTCGCTATCTACTGCTCCTATTATCAACCAAACCGCTCATTATGCCATAAATTATTTGTCTTCCGACATCCCCATTCACTCTTCATTATCTCAATCATAAACAAAATTAGTTGGTTTCCATTTCGTGTTGACTAATGTAGGATGCCCCAGTGCCTACCTTTCAACAGATCTCTTCCTATCGACTTCAACATCTTATCTAGGAAGTTGATCCAGAAACCCATCAGTACCTGAATACTTGCAGACATTAGTGGTAGGTAGTCTTGTGTTTGATCAGGATTCTTCATCAGTGGCTCCTGGTCAAATGATTCTATGACTGTTCGACTTCAACTCATTTTATTCACACTCGCTAGATTGTACTGTGCATCTTAGGGACCATCATCATTATCGATGGCCACCTTTGCATCTGTTAACAGTTTTCATTATCGATTGGTAATCAGATGATTTCTCACATGTTCGAGGATAGCTCCTTCATTCACATGTTGAGAAATATGCAGTTTAAGTGAATCGTCGGTCAAGACCTCGGGGCAATGGTTACATCATTAAAGTTTTGTTCCCTCCCCCAAGTTGCGATATTGTTTATGGAGACAACTTCTTCAGCCTGATCCTGTTATGACAGACACTTCCACATTGTGCTTATCGGTGGACAGATTCTTCATATCTCTATTCTAGAGAAATCATGTTTTTTAAGCTACTAAGCATGGGAATGCCTGACTCAAGGCAGATACTATATTTTCTAACATATGTTGTTGTTTCAGGTTTTTCCTCGGTCTTTCAATCTCTTTATCTCTACTACACACATTGTAAAGTATTTCGGCTAGCGTCTTTGTCTCTGACCTCACACTTTAGTGGGCATCTGTTATAGGTCAAAATACCTCCTCATTAGCTCAGAGGAGAAGACAAATATGGAAGGAATACAAAGACCTAAATTCAACCTATTTCTGCCAAGGTAACGCCTCTCTATAACAACACAAGAGCGTTATAACGCAGCTGATCAGTGAATGGGCCGCGTTAGTGGCTAGGGAATTGCTCTGTTTACACTAGAGGGTAGCGTTACCCATGTTTTAAGTTTGAAATGGGAAAAACCCGCGGACAATGGTTTGAATCTCCAAATTTTTCTCATAAGAGAGTCAGTACAAAAAGGAAACTGCAAAGCACTGATCTCTTATTGGGCACTGCCATAAACAACTAAACTCTCAAAGAAGGAAAAAGCATGGAGGTTGGAGAAACATCTTTCTATTAGAGTTTTGAGTGGAAAGAGAGGGAAATGATTTCCTCTCATCTCTATAAAATGGAGTTAGAAGAATATAGTTCAAGTCAAGGATTGTTACAGTTGCTCAGAAGTTTGAATACTTGTGAAGTAGAGATCATTGTTGTAGTGTGAAGGTCAAAGGTCAAAGAGGTTCATTGAGAACTTGTTGATCAAGACATCACCACTTTGAGAGATAGAGAGATTGGAAGGCTGAGGAGGGCTTGGTACAATCGACGGTTGTAATCCTCCTTTTTTATAAATCAATAGAACTGTATCTATTTTGTCCATTCTATGCGTTGATATTTTCATTAATATTTAATCACTTATATAGCATGAGATGAATGGCTTAGATGTGCATAATTTAAATTTTTATTATATATTGGCTTAATTGATAGGAAATATATGTTATGTTAGAAATTACACGGGTGCTTTAATTTATTGCAGGACCTAGATTTGGAGTTGGTGAAAGAGAATCGCTGCTTCGCTACCTAGTGCTCTCCAAAGGACTCCAAGATCATTAAAGAGGTAATCTTCTATATTTTTCCATCAAGTGGTTTTAAGTTAATATGAACATGTATATGCCATCTTTGTGAACTTTATAACTAATATTACTGTCTACCTTGGGCACCGGAAAGCCCTGAGAGGGATATACAATAACCAACAACCCAAGAATTTTACCCTATAGCAGAGATGGAAGAAGATGGAATGACTAGGAGGGAAACTCTTAGTGATTTTCTGCAAGAGTATGAGTCTCAAACTCAGAAGTTTAAAGACCATATCACTTTTCCAGAGTTTTTCGAGATCAAGGTGAAGAGAAGCAAGCAGCATGATAGGAGTAGATTCCTCTTATCTACTTTTGATGGTTCACCTACATGTTCAGCTAGAGTTTGGGTGGAAGAACTAGACACCTTTTTGCACCACCACCAAATTTCTGAAGATGAAGCCATCAGAGTTGTAATGCTGCATTTTGGAGGTAAGGCCTATGCATGGTGGATATTTTAGTCCTTTTATTTAAAGAATGAAAATACTTCCTCTTATGATAGGTTCACTAAGACATTAGTGGAAATATTTAATGGAAAAATTTATGAAACACATGTGGTGGGAACAAATAAACCTAACAAAAAAAAAACCTTGCATGTGATGGAGGAAACTATAAACTCAGATCCACTTCATAAAAGCATGGAGGAGGCTGGAACCTTGCATCATACCTTGCTAGAGGAAAAACCTCTATCTCATATTCCTAAACAAGAGGGCATGGATATCCCTTTTTCAAAAGAGGATCCAATTCTTGGGAGGTTGCCCATACATGTTAATGAGGAGGAGGGCAACAACGCTGTCATGTCTAGAGTTTATATAGCACCTCATGCAGAGGAGGAGGGATATATTGCTCCAACTAGATGGATTATTGTATCATTGCAAGAAATTCCCCAGGATCTCACATGTGGAGGTCAAGGCACAACTCATGATTTACCTGTGTCATTGATGATAGGGTGTGAAACTATGGAGTTAAAATGAGGAGATAGGGAGGATGAACAACATCATGTGATGTGGAGAACACAACCCTGTCTATTTAATGAGGTTGATGCACCTAAGAGGGAGACTGGATTGCGTAGTGAGAGTAGGGACAAGTCTTCCCATTCATATATACAGAATACTCTTGATGATGATGTCTCATTGCATGGAGACATTTCACCAAGCAGACCACCAGATCAGCAGATGATGAGAGATGCTTCACATTTTGAGGCACCATTCATTGATTTCAGAGGAGTGGAGACCTTGGGAGGTCATTGTACGAAGTTGAGAGTCTTGGGTAGACTCAAGGAGGAGGGAGATATTCTCCCAACATCATCATTTATCACTTCAGATTCTGCGTTGTGGAAGAAGCAGCAGGGGAAGGGTAGTAGCCTTCCAACTTGCATCTTTGGCATGGGAGATGTCAAAGATGAGGATGACCATATGATAGATGCTCTTCATGAGAGATCATCAGCGCTGTCACTATGGAGGATAGATCCATATTGGAACTCCCAGTTGTTGGTGGAGTATTCCAAGGATATTTTCACTTCTATGTTATTAGATGACCAACTGCATGAGGAGGGATATTCAGTTGGAGATGGGGTCATCTACTACCATGTTAGGATATTCTTATCTGGAGCTTCAAATATTAAGGAGAAGTTTCTATAAAAATCTCATGAAGATTTCCTTTTCAGCCACACTTATTCTATGAGAGCATACCACACCATCATGGAGGGGTATTTTTGGGAACTCTTTGAGGAGGAGATATATCAGGATTTGAGGAGATGCATGGATTATGTATAGATGGAGGAGATACATAGCTCTTTGGAAGAGTTAGCACAACCACCTCTTTTCTCTTTAAGGATGAGAGGAGACTCATCTATGAGCCACTCCATTTTCATGAGCAAGATATATGGTAAGGGTATTGTTTGTTTGCACAATGACTTGTATAATGTATATATGCATCCCTTAACCATATATGTGCAGGATGTTGCTCCAAGGAGGGTTATTATTTTTTCTAGAATTCATGGTCTACTTGAGGCCATGAGCAGTATTGATGACCACTCCCTAGGAGGACTTGGGGAGGAGATGTATTATGGAGAGCATGCTCACTTTGTACCATACATCATTCACTTTCTCCAAAAATTTGAGGATAGTGGGACAACAAACAAGTGGTTGAGAAACCACACTTTTCATCACTCTCTATTGCAGTTGAGTGTAAAAATGTGTTGGTTATATTTGAGGGACCATTGTCTTTCTCCCTTGCTACATATGGCAGCATGTATGGCTCTCATTGTATTTCCTTATGTTGTTGTTGTTCTTATTTTTATTGGGAGCATGATTGGGGGAGTGGCACATTGGGTGGATGTGTCCTTTGGGGGAGAAATTTCCCACATTGTTTGAATTGCATGTTCTAATGGGAGCATGTGAAGTGATATGGCCACCACAGGAAAACATTTTTTCTTTTATGAGGCGGGCCATGGGATTTATTGGATGCCATATGATGGTGATTTCCAACTCATCACATATGAGATGGTTTGGGCCAGCATGATTCATAACGTTGGAGAGAAGGTCCTTAAGGATATAGTCTTCTTCTTGCCACTTGGGGGCAACATCATTGCAGCCCAGGATCAGAAAATACTCTACACTTATCTTAAGTGGAGAGGAGGACATCGTGGGGTAGGTTATTTTGTCTACCATGTTCAGATATTCAGCCCACCTACCTTGTAGGAGCCAAAGGTGGAGGAGAAATTTTAGGAGTTGCCATGTTGGGAGGTAACTCACTTCATATGGATGATTTCTTGGGGATGGAGGATCTACATGGGAATGATGATTCCCAATGAATTTGAGATCCCATGCCTCAAGGGAACCTCTGGATAGTACCTTATTACCTTCTTGAGTACTCTACCTACTCATGATGATAGCTATTTAGCTAACTTGCATGCTTGGGAGGAGCAATATGGGGATTTATTGATGAGACAACATCTCATTCCTTGGAGAATCATATCACATATGGATGCTACAACAGGAGGAGGGGAAAATTTTCAGTTCTATCCTTGCAGTTGCTTGAGGAAAAGCAACATTTGGGAGGGGAGGACTGTAATATTACGAAATTTGCATCCAGCAAATTGGAATATTAATTTTTGCTGATTTCACTTAGGAGCTGAATAAATAGGTAAGGAGGCCCATACATTTCATAAATAAGAATAAAATCCCTCATAGTATGAAAAGGGATCATCATAGGTGCTGGATTTCACACCCTCATGTGTGAACAAGGTCATTTGCATGTGGACAAGGTCAAGTTTGACCAAGTCAGCAATGTTGGGATAGGAGGTGGAGAACACTTGGAGAGACAATGAAGTATGAATGGGAGGAAGATTCATTAGCAGAGGAAACCATAACGAGTGGGATCCATGGTGAGAGGGCTTCCATTTGTTTAAAAGGATGGCAAGGAAGCCATTGTTATTCATGTTATGGATTATTGATTTCTTGGTCTGCTTAGACTTTGTGCATTCTCTTGCTGTTTAGCAGAGTTGCAGTGATGGTTAGCACAAGGAATTCCTGTTTAGGAATTCATTCTCACTTGCCCTTCATTTCTCCACATTCAGGCTTGAGGCCAAGCATCCTCCTTCAGCTACAACATAGTTCTTGTTTAGAGCTGGGTTGTGTTGCATGGTGTTGCAGTGGAGGTTACTGAACACCACTTCCTGTGCTTATTTTTCAGAGGAGGAAGCCTTCCTTCCTTTGGAGGATCAGTGAGGAATAATATGAGCTGATTTCACCATATTTGGCACCAGACCAGCCATTTTTCATCATCTACATTGTTGTCCCTCTCCTTGACTGTGTTATTTTCAGTGAGCATCTGCAGTGAAGGTTGCAGAGGTTGTTTGGAGGGTGATATCCTTAGTGTTAGGATCAACCTTTCACTTGGAAGATCCATTGGAGGAGGTTTGTTCATCTTTTTCATCATCTACAGCCATCTCCATCTCATTCTTGAGTTGCAGCTACTACTTAGCCTTGAGACTGCAACTCCGACATTTTTCCATTTTTGCATATTTCAGCCAATCCTTCCAGGATTGTCTTGAAATTGTGTTTGGGAGCTAGATCTTCACTCCCAATGTTGTATGAGCCAAAAATTTGTATATCCATGTATTGAAATTTGCTAGCATCAGTTGCTCCTTATAAAACTATGTTATGATAACCTTGGGCATTCTTGTGTAACAATGTTTTCTCATATTTTATGTGCTCTTCTTCCATTCTATGAGTTTATTTGTCACTGCCACTCTATTTTGTGTTCATATATTGCTGGATCTCCAATTTTGGAATATCTTAAGATATTCCAACTATTGTAGATTTTCCCCTTTTTGGGATATTACATTCTAAAATATTCATGTCCTTTGCTATTTTTAAACCAATCAGTAGAGCTTCATACTCAGCCACATTGTTAGTTTATTCAAATTCAAGTTTGAAAGAAAAAGTGGAACTCTCTTTCAAATGATAAATGAGAACTATTCCTACACCAACTCCTTCTTTAGAACATGAACCATTAAGATACATTTTCCATAGCTGAGAACCTTCATGACTGATCTTCTTTTCAGCAGGCTTCAAAATCTGAATTTTTTCTACTTATATGACAACATTATCCATGTGTAAAATGCTTGAACCAACATCAATTTTTCTAGCATAAATTGGATGATTAGTGGGGTATTTGTTGTCACTAATGATATATGTCAGTTGAGCTTCTCTATAAAGTCTTATTTGTTCTCCTCCAAAAACAGGGATGGTAGCATAAGTGAGATCCATCTGCAATGTTCCTCCCAACCTTCTAATCGATGACCTAGAAAGGAACATGCAAAACCTAGCAGGGATGTTAGCTACAACAATATTCATCACCATCCCTCTCATGGGTAACTGAAAAAAGGCTTACTACAAGGTCTTTAAGGTCTTTGATGACACCAAGGCATCAAACTTTCTGGGAATCAAAGGAGTAGAGATCTTGATACTCTCTAGTTAATTCAAGTCCTAGTTCATCCATGACTACCTTGGGAATTAGATTATGTGAGGCTCCAGAGTCCATTAGGAAATTATGCAAGATCTTATCATGAATATTTAGAGATAGATAAAAGGTGGGGTAGTGTCATCCTTTTCTTTTACCAATGGACCTAAAATAACAGTGGGCTTTTCATCTTGAAGGTTAACAAAATCAAAAGCTACTTCAATAGGGGGGAGTGCAAAAGCTTTCATAAAGGTATTTTTCAAATCATCGTTTTTCATAATCTCTACAAGAGGAACAAGAAAATTTATCTTTTGTATTTCGTTCTCAAAATTGAAATCAAGGGGCATTTTGTGAGAATTTTTTACCTGAAGTGAAGGAGTATTAACAACTACCGAAATTTCCAACAATTCTGTTTCTCAACTTGTTTTTTTGCTGTAATTTTGATTGCATCCTTATTCTTCTTGGGCTATGCAAGTGGCTGTGGATTATCATCAATATTTTTTTATCTGAGATTATATCTGCTTTGATGATCAACTCCAGTCATGGAATGATCAGGAACCACTTCATTATTATGAGTATATGACATGAAATATTCATACTATGCTTGTGTAAGATGAATCAACCTTTCTTTGTCTTTTAGACAATTGATATCAGTAGCCTTCTCCAACCTTTTAGCTTCCTCTTCATCTTCAAATATATCATTTGGAAAAGGAGACTGAAATTTTTGATCATCAACATCTCTCCTCTCTCGTTGAAAAATTTGAGGAACATTAGGTCTTCTAAATTTTTGCTTATTAGGAACATCAAATGAAAAATTTCTGGTAGTAGTTGGTCTTGCTTCCATCCTGAGCTTGGACATCTCATTATTCAATGACTTGACCATCTTGGTCAGCTCATCTAACTTAAGATCTATGTCTCAAGTTCCTAAAGTATAAACTTCAGCTTTTTGCTTTCTTTTTTCTCTGTCAATCCCTCCTTTGAGCCTTTCAGCTGTTAACACGTTAGATTCTACCTCCAGTGCATTTCCCTTCATTTATGTTAGTGTTGCAGATCTTCTTTCTCTTAATAATAAACAAAAATCAGAATCAAAGGCACTAGCATAAGTGATTTTGGTTGAAGCCTCAATAGGCTTGATTTTGATAGGTATTTTGCTATACATCTTATTGAATCTCTTAGAAAAATAAGAAATTGGTTCTCCTTCTCTTATTTGTATTGCACCAAATTCAGTGATAAAATACAGAAAATATTTCTTATCACCCCATTTCCTTAAAAATGTATCATCTAGGGTTTCAATTCTAGTTATGCTACCATCTGTCAAATATCTGAACCATTTTCTAACATCACCCTCAAGACTTTGAACACAAACTCTCATCCACACATATTCATGTTCAATATTCATATTGTCAGCATAGCCATAAAAATCAGCAAGGTGTTCTTCAACTGTTACCTCTCCCTCACCACTAAAATTAGGCATGTACTTGAGATAATATCGTGCAGGTAATGCATTCATAGGTTGAGGTAAAACCAAAGGGGAATACCTAGTAGAAACAATTTCATCCATTCGGTTAGGGAGTGGGTTTGTACCTGCCATGGTGTGAGTTGTTGGGATTTGTGGAACAATAATAGGTGGATTGTAAACAATACATGATGAAGCACCAACTTGTGATGTGGGTCCTATTTGTTGGTTGGAAAATAAAGGAGGTACATGATTTTCTGTAAAATCAGGGGATAAAGTTTGCAGGACTTCTTTAGGGATAGCCTTTGAGAAAATAGTAGTAGAAGCATCAAAATTTCGTTTACTCTTTTTCTTGATTAAATTTTCATGGTCAGAAACTAGGATTCTAAAATGGGAATATGGGATAGCCCTGGTTCTAGTCCTTCTAGGATCCAGGACATCTTAATGGAGTCGCCAAGTGTAAATAAGTCTAAAGAGACAGCTAGAACTATACACCGAAGAACCATACTTATAACTTTGTCATTCAGCCAGGGTTAAACTTCAATTCACCTCCCCGGAAACAACACCAAAGATTTTAGCGCAAGAAGTCACTCCTTGATTGCATAATGAGTAAGCCTTACATATCATAGTTTCATTTAAAATTTTAAAGGGTTGTTTGAGTGGTGGGATGGTTTCTCAAATATTTTGAAATGATTTTATGTTCTCTAAGACTTTCATGCATTTCGAAAGTTGTGGAAAGTATAAATTGTGTGGGTAAAAGGTAGTATAGGGATCAGAGTGTACAAGTGGAAGAAGATAAATATCTGGTACATATTCCCGGAAATATTCCTATCCTAAATCATTCACACAACTATGATGATGGCTCTTTACATAAAATCAACTTATGAAAAGCACACAACATTTAGAAAATAGATTGCATGTATAAATTATTCCACAAATCCTTTATGAAATATTCACTGACATGTTCTATAACACACATATAACTTGCAGAAAATTGAAAGAAGATAATTTACTGTTAAATCCTTTAACAAATTCTCACTCACACTTTACTAGTTGCTGCAATTCATATTTTAGAAGAAATTAACAAAGAAAAGAGACACACCACACATTAGATGTTCCTTGAGTCACAAAATCCTCCAACATGAAGCAAAAAGGTTTTTTATTGTATTCAGTCTTCAGGTAGACCAACATCCAACCTAGAAATAGTATTTTGAAGTGGTATAAATAGAAAGAGAGAAACCAACTCCATCTCTTCTAAAAATAAGGAAAAATTAACTCTAACATAAGATATGTGTCAAAATATATTACAGCCTTATCTCATCGAAATATAATAGAAAGGACAGATGGAAAAGAAAGAAGAGAAGAATTCTGGGTCAAAATGCTGAGTGTGATATCATGCTACCCCCTTTTTTGCTGAATTATCTCCTTGTGTCTTGGGTCTTTAATAACCTTGTAGCTCCATTTAATGAGACCTCCAACAACCTCATAACCACCTCTCACCATCACTTATATTAACCATTTGGTTATGGGTTTTTATCCATCCTTACCTGGCTCGGAAAAACTTACTGACAGGTGTCAAAACTCAGTTAAAATAGGTGCTATTGTAAATTCTGGTAAAAATCAGCAACTGCAAAAAATCTGGAATACTATCAGAAATTCTGGTAGAGACCTATTTCTTTTTCAAAAATACAGAGAAAATGCTAAAAATTTGGTGTAGACTTATATTCTTTGACACCTAAGTTGATGTTCAAAATTGTAACTAATAAGCAAAAAGGAACTAGTACCAAAAACCTTTTTTACCTTCCCTTTATGTGTGCTGCAGCTTTAGCCAGTTTATCTAAGTCAATTTTTTTGTCAACAGATGATGATCTGGATCTGGTTGCTCTTACTCCTTATGTCGGTTTTGCTGACGGTGCTTCCTGCAGTACCTAGAACCTATCCTTCGCGGCTTGGGTAATCTATGATCCTAACGGTGAGTTAGTAGAACTTCAAGGCATTTTTCTAGGATGTACAACTAAAAATGTCACAGAATACAATGCAATTATCGAACTTATAACTGAAGTTGTTGCCCTCAACATTCATGAATTAATTGTAAACCTAGAATCTCAGCTTGTTGTTCTCCAGCTCAATGGGCATTATTCTATCAGAAACCCTCATATTTTAAGGATGTATTTAAGTGCTCCTTTGTTAGAAAGGAATTTTGATTATATTACATATTAGCATATTCCCAGAAGAATGAATACGTTAACTGATACAGTAGAAATTTCTAAAAGCAGTCATCATCACATAATAAGATTTAGACAGGAAAATAAGAATATATATATATATATATATATATATATATATATATATATATATATCAATTGTTTTCATCATATTGTACATAATAGTTCAAAAAATATGTGTGTTTCAGTCACATCCTGAGATGCCATGTCTTTCAAAAAATATGCAGAAATGAAATCTAGGAGTCTAATACGCATGGTGCTCATGATAGCACATCACTTCCCGTACGACATGTCTCAGTAGTCGATGGATGTGATTAGAAACTCCTACAGTGTGTTGCTGGTAAGCACGGAAAAATGTCCTCGAATCTCACATAGTCTTTTATCCCACTTGTGAGTCCCGCCAAGTTATGTGTGATTTATTCCTCATCGCTTCCCTCACCATGAGGGGCCACTTCGAAATCTCTTGGGACCCTTCGATCTATTGGGGACATCCCCATAGGTCTCTCTAGTCTAACATCTACAACACATGAGGAAATATCAGAACACATATACATAAAAATAAATAAAAAATCATAATACTCATAAAAATAAAAAAAATGAGACTTTACCTATGTCCTCATCCTACTAGTCCCCTTCTATAAGTGGAAAATATGGATCCTCCCTGAAATCGGTGTCGGTATACGACAAGTCCTCCACCATGATGAGTTGTCGGTGCAACCAATCAAATAATTCTAGTCTCCACGACATATGCTGTCCACCTTCTGATAGAGAAATAAGCTTAGCCCAATGGACCATCCATTGCTCTCATGCTGGTGGCATAGGTACATTCACCTCCCGGCGCTGGAATATTGGTAACCATTCTAGGATGAATGGTATCAATATTGACCTGTATCCAGATTTCTTCAGCTTACCATTTTTTCATTTGGTTAGCTGAAGTTTTATGTTGATTTTCACTACTTCCACCCAATTGAAAATTGTCGGAGCCATGCGATCTACGACCAATTGGACTTTCAACTTTTTAGCTTCATGGGGAGCCTGAGATCTGGTAGCCCAAATAATGGTATGCAACACTACCCTCAATGGTAAGTCGGGCACTGTCTAGTTGTCTCGCTTGCCACTCTTAGAGGCTTTCTTTGCTCCATGATAAAATATATCTATCAACATCCCCATGCTCTCTCCAAGGGCTTGAGTACCTATCAACAGTGGCCACTCTCCCCTCCGCCATAATCTGGTTATGAAATAGACGTCAGATACTTATATCTCCAATTCTTGGTCATGAATGATGAATATCTCTCGATCAGTGTCCCATACACTAATCAAGTATTGTAGAAGCTATAATTGAGCTCTCAAACATGGGGTCATGAAGAATTTCAGGTGCTCACAGTTTCTCAAGGCATCCATGCATGCATCATTCTCCATGTCTTGTTCATCCTCTTCCCCATGCTCTCGCTCTTTCCACTCTATCACCATTTTAGTTGATGATTCTTCCTACAAAACCAACGTACGAGATTTCATTAGCCATAGGGTTAAAAATTAATACGTTTGGATGAGTATTTTGAGGGAAAAATTGAAAATTTTTGGGCATGGTATTCGGTGCCGCTGTTTTTCAAACATAAACGCTGAACAAAACCTTCCCATTCAAAAAATCTGGAGTTGGGCGTGACTCCCTGCCCGGAATCGACATCGATTGCCATGGCCAATATTTTTCAAAATCCTCCACCAAATGCATCAAACCGTAAAAACAAACAAAAAATCGATGAAATTTTAGGAGAATTTCAGAGCTCCTACCTGGAAAAATCAGATTCGTCAATGACGTCGTGGATTGCCTAAAGTTAGCTCTGCAAATTCACAGCAGAAACCAGTAAAAATGCTCACAAGAAGGTGAAAAGGTAAAAGTAATTTTTTTTACTATTTGCATTTTTTTATAGCCTTTTCTAACCCTAATTAGGATTTTGGACACCTTTTTCGATTATTTTTTATTAATTTTCTCGAAAGTGGGTTTTACATTTGTTTCTTGTGCATCAACAGGTACTAAAATAGGTGATGATGAGGAAACAAGTAGTATTTTACTACTTTTTCGGACTCGGTAAAAACACACAAAAGTCACCGCCTGGAGTCATCTTTCAACTCTTTTCTGACTCTCAAAAATTGAAAATATTTATGAGACTCTTGTCATTTTAAACTCGCTAAAGGCTGTGAAACGTCATTTTCCCAGTATACATTTACCCCTTTTTCAAGCTAGGACATATTATTTATGAAAAAGGAATACCTTAGTCACACATGTCTGAGAGGTTCTCTCCAATATTGTTTTCTACCTTTTCAGATATAAGAGACTACCTATGAAAAGGGACCTTCTAGAGTTTTCTTTTCTGCCTCTTTTCAAACTCTCTAAACATGAAAATATGCCAATTTTTCCCTTTTCGTAATATTCCCAATTAGCCATGAGCTAGTTGGAATATTAAATTTTTGTTTTTGCTTCTTTGTTTGATGAATAAGAGGGTATGGAGACCCATAAATCTCCTTAATAAGAATAAAATCACTGCTAATGTGAAAGGAGATCATCCTAGCAATTTAATTAAGCACCCTTGTGTGTGAAAAGGGGCTGGAGCATGAAGACTAGGTCAACTTTGACCAAATCAACAACGTTGTTATAGAGTGGTGGAAATTTGTTGAGGGACAAAGAAGTTTTGGAGGGAGATCTAAAGCATGGATATAGTGGCTTTAATGAGTGGGGCCACATGTGAGGAAGCTCACCACTTATATAAGGAAGATGATGGCAACCATATATCATTATGTTATTTTTTGATATTTTGGATTTTATGGTCTACTTAGACTTGTTGCTCTCTTTAGTTGTTTAGCTAAGATTACAATGATGTTTAGCATAGGGTGTTCCCGAGTGGTAAGCCCACCTCTATCCTTTGGGAACCTCTAGTGCCCACTCAGGAAGATTATTTCACTATATTTCCACATTCAGGCATCAGGCCAAGCTTCAGTCTTATGGTACAACGTAATTCCTATTTAGGTTGTGTTGTGTTGCAGGGAAGAAGTTGTGGAGGTTTGATTTAGGTGATTTCTGAGCTATATCTCACTGGAGGAAGGTTTCTCTCTCTTGGGAGGCTAGTAAGGAAGGCCCTTGAGCATCATTGATATATCTAGCACTAGGACATAGTGTGTTTATCCCCTACAACATAGTATCAGTCTGGATCTACGTTATTCTAGGGAGAAGTTGTAGGGATAGTTGTAGTGGGTGATTTCGGGAGTAATTTCTTCAGTGAAGGGGTCATCCTTTCATCCGAAGGATCCATTGGAGGAGAGCATACTTATTTTCATATCAGCTTCATACATAAATCTTCAGTTAGTCTTCTGCAGCATACTTTCATCCCTAGGGTTGTAGCTCATATTGTATTATTGGGTGTTTTTCCTGGAGACCCTCTTGGGTTCTTTGTTGAAGATTGTATAGAGCCTTGATCTTAATTTTTTATATCTTTTGAGGCACATATCATCCTTTTATATTTTGTGTACTCATTTTCTGTAGCAACACTCTTATGACTATGTTGTAGTAGTGTCTCTGGCATTTTGATATAGTAGCTTCACCTCAATATTGGGGGATTTATTTATTGGAGGCTTGTTGTATCTTCTTTTATGGTTTGTGGCCCATTATATTATAAATGTTTTTTGTTGTTATGATGTATAAGGAAGCTCCATGTTGGTCTCATGCTTTGATGTAATGTTCACTCTTCTATTTCCAGCATTTTGTTCTATATTCCTGCTTTTCCCATTTGGGAATATTACATTGGTATCAAATCATAATCTTGGCTCAGCCTGTTTACTTCAGCCATTATGTCATGTAAGGAGGCTTCTCATAGAAAGGAGAAGATCTGCAGAAGAGATCGAGGCCATACTCCATTATAAGGAGAAATGAAAGGGGAGGAGTTCTCAAGACTTCTTCTTCAAACTACGCAGGGCATTAATAAAGACATCAAAGAGATGAAGATGGAGAGATATATATGTATTCTCCTAGAGGGCTTATACATGAAGAAAGCTCCATATTTTCACATTATGGGTGTGAGAATTCAATTACACCATCAGATCTATAACTTCGTATCATGCCTACATTCTTAGCAAGAGAAGAAGAGGAAGGAGAAACACCGAAGGAGGAGACTCTTGGTGACTATCTCCAAGAATATGAATCTCAATCTAGAATATTCAAGGAGCATCTAAACATCCAAGGGTTTTTTATAATCAAATAAGATAGAATACCCAGTAACTACAATAGAAGAGGAGGGTGCATGCAACACACTTTGGGTAGATTCTTTCTACCTACTTTTGATGGGTCACCCAAGAGCACAACAAAGGCTTGGGTAAAGGAGCTAGATACATATTTTCTGCTGCATCAAGTTTCAGAAGAGGAAGCCATTAGAGTAGTAGTGGTGCATCCTGAAGGTAAGGCTTATGCATGATGGTTTTATGAAACTGATTCCTTGAATCATGTAAATGTATCTACTTATGAAAAGTTCACTAGGAGGTTAGTGAAAATATTTGATGCGAAACATTTTGAACCATCCTTGGTTGAGCTAGCCAAGCCTAAACAAACAAAACATTTTCATGAGTTGGAAGGAACCATAAACCCAACTCCATTCCAAAATGCTATTGAGGGGATTAAAAACTTTCATAACACCTTCCTAGAAGTAATATCCCCACTTCAAGAAGAGCTCTCTTCTCAAAAGGAAGACATGGATATCTCTTTTTCAAAAGAGGATCAGAACAAAGAGCCTTTAAATGATGATGAGGTAGCCTCCATTCATGATGAAGGAGAAGAGAAGGAAAGAGGTAACAACACTGTCACATCAGGAGCAGATCTAGTACCTCATTGAGAGGAAGATGGAGAAATTTCTACAATGAGAGGAGTTCTTGTATCCTTACAAGAATTTCCAAAGAATCTCATATGTGGAGATCAAGGCACAATCCATGAGCAGCATGTGCCATTATTGATAGATTGTGAGACCTTTCAGATGAAAGGAGCGGATAGGGAGGATGGCCAACATCATATGATTAGGAGCACACACCTCTATCTATTTCATAAGGTTGATGCACAAAAGAAGCAGATTGATTTGGGTAGTGAGAGAAGGGACAAAGAAATCCACTCATATATGTAGTCTAATCTTGATATTGATATCTCATTACATGGAGGCATTCCACATGTGAGACCACCAGATCAGGATTTGATGAGAGATGCTTCACATCTGGTTGTACCACTCATTGATTCTAGAGGGGTGAAAACCATTAGGGGAATTTTGAGGTCTAGAATGGGCCTCCTAAGAAAAATGTACAAAAAAAATAAACTTTATAAGTACCAATAGGATTCAAGATGATGATGTCAACCATGGGGGATGATTCACCATTTTTTAAGTAAAAGGGTAAAAAGATTAAAAAATAATAAAATAATAAAACTACTTTTTCAACTCGTATTTTCAACTTATCTCCCAAAGTTTTTCCTCAAATTTCGAGTGGCAATACTCATTGGATGCTAAATTTAATTCCTCATCCAAGGAGTACCCATGTTGCATACTTTTGATGGACCCTACTACACAAAAAAGAGAAATACATAAAAACACGTGATTACAATCACGTTGTTCATGTATTTCTAATTTTTCGTTTAGCAGTACCCATCAAAAGTATGCAACATGGGTACTTCTTGGATGAGGAATTAAATTTTGTATCTAAGAAGTACTCCCGCTCAAAATTTGAGTTAAAAATTTGGGAGATAAGTTGAAAATATGGGTTGAAAAAGTAGTTTATTCTTTTCTCCCTCTAAAATTTGATGATGTAATTAAATATTTTATTATTATTTCCAGTATTATTTCATAATTTCCTTAGGAGGCCCATTTTATACCTCAAAATTCCGCTAATGCTTGGGATGACTTGACACAATGTACAGAGTCTTAGGTAGAATCAAGGAGGAGGGAGATATTCTCCCACTATCATCATTACCCACTCTCACACCACATCTTGCGTTGAGAGAGGATGCTACAGGGGAGGAGGATGGCACCATCACAGTGCAAGGAGAATATTCCTTGACTTTAGAGGCTGAAAAGATGTTCTCACTTGGGGAGAAATAATCCACACATGGTAGAGGATGGTGGCCACTCATGCATGCTTTGGCCAAACTCATGAATTTTTGGATAGGTGATAGCTTCCCAGGGAAGACTAACCTCCAAAGTCGTCAACCTTTACTTGAGCATGAGTAGCTACAAGAGGAGTAACAGAGAAGGGATAGCATCATCCTGGCATGTGACTTTGGCATGGGAGATTTTAAAGAGGAGGAAAACCACATGAAAAATGCTTTATATGATAGATCAACAACGTTGTCACTTTGGAGGATAGATCCATATTGGAAATCTCAGCTGTTGGTGGATTATTACAAGGATCTTCTTACTTGTATGATACTTGATGATGAGCTACAAGAGGAAGGGTATTTAGTCAAAGATGAGGTCATATACTATCATGGTATAATATTCCTATATATATCTTCCAAGCTCAAGGAGAAGTTACTACATGCAACACATGAATATTTTCTCTTCAGCCATACTTATTCCATGAGATAATACCATACTATCATGGAGGGGTTTACTTGGGAAGGCTTTGAAGAGGAGATATATCAGCATTTGAGGAGATGCATGGACCATGTGGAGATGGAGAAGATACATAAATATTTGAAGGAGTTAGCACAACCACCTATTTCCTCTTTGGGAATGAGAGGGGATCTATCTATGAGCCACTCCATTTGTATGAGAAGGGTTTATGGTGAGGATCATGTTTATATGCATAATGATTTATTTAATGATTATTTGAATTCCTTTACCATATATGTGCAGGCCATGGCTCCAAGTGGGAACATTCTTCCTTATAAAATTCATGGCCAACTTTGGGCCATAAACAGTGTTGAGCATGGGCACTCCCTAGGAGGATATAGGGAGATGATTTACCATTCTGGGTGCACTCCAAAGGCACAAAACATTTCTCACATTCTCAAAGCATGTGATAATACTATGGTAGCAAGTAAGTGGTGGGAAAACCACTTACCATATCATTATCTGAGGAACTCAAGAAATATACTACACTGGTTCCACATGTGGGACTATGATCCACCTCCATTATTGCATATGACGGCTTATATACACTTGGTTTTGATCCCATACATTGATGATGTCCTTATTATTTTTATGGGAATGATTGGAGGAAGCATGGAAGGATTGTATGTGCTCTTTGGGAGAGAGATTCTCCATGTTTCTTATAATTCATGTTTCAGGGAGAACATTGGGCAAACCATGATTCCTTCATTGAGTCTTTTGCTTCCTTGTGGGATGCATTTTCATCTCATGAGAACTTGGGAGGATAATTTCATGGAGGGATTGATTGGGAGACACTTGGTATATGAGGAGAGATTATCACATGGAGGTGTCACGAAGGAAGGAGAAGAAGAGTTACAACACTCACCTTTACAGCTTCTCCAGAACAAGCAACATTTTGGAGGGGAGGACTGTAATATTCCCAATTATCCATGAACTAATTGGAATATTAATTTTTGTTTTTGGTTCTTTGTTTGATGAATAAGAGGGTATGGATACCCATAAATCTCCTTAATAAGAATAAAATCACTGCTAATGTGAATTGAGATCATCTTAGTAGCTTAATTAAGCACCCTTGTGTGTGAAAGGGGGCTGGAGCATGAAGACTGGGTCAAATTTGACCAAATCAACAACACTGTTATGGGGAGTGGACATTTATTGAGGGACAGCGCAGTTTTGGAGGGATATTTCATGCATGGAGATAGTGGCTTTAATGAGTGGGGCCAAGGGTGAGGAAGCTCACCACTTATATAAGGAAGAGGATTGCAGCCATAGATCATTATGTTATGTTTTGATATTTTTTATTTTATGGTCCATTTAGACTTGTTGCTCTCTTTAGTTGTTTAGCTAAGATTGAAGTGTTGTTTAGCATAGGGTGTTCCCAAGTGGGAATCCCACCTCTATCCTTTGGGAACCTCTAGTGTCCACTCAGGAAGAGTATTGCACTATACTTCCACATTCAGGCATCAGACCAAGCTTCAGTTTTATGGTACAGTGAAGTTCTTGTTTAGGTTGTGTTGTGTTTGTTGGGGTCCTGTGATTTGGAAAATTGGCATACAAAATGACAAGGCAACATCAGAACCACTTTGGAATCCTAGGATCTAGCCTCCTGGATTCGGAGAGGGATCTCTCCATATGCATTTTTAGAATGATAGGATTTTAAATATTATGATATGATATTAGGCGAGTTATGAAGTACAAGGGGTTTGTTTGTTTGTTTTTGGTTGGGAATCATTAACTGAGAAGGTCATGTGAAGTGTGAAGGAGGGAATAAATTGAAGAATATATCAGCATGGGAAGATAGGTTAAGAAACAATGTCAATCCATTGGGCTATGGAGTCATGAAAGGGTTTACTTGCACAACAACTATTCAAGGGTTTTCATAGGGCAAGTCATCTGTATCAAAAGATCTCTTTAAGTTGAGTTTTTGGTATGAAAAATTAAGATGTGTGGTGAAAGAAGTAAACATATAAGAAAACAAAGGGCAGCCTAATATCAGGTAAGGAATTTTAACCTATCCTGCTTTCGGCATACTCTCAAGGGAAAAAAATTTAAGATAAACATAAAAATTAACCTAAGATCAAGTAAGGAATTTGAACCTATCCTGCTTTCGGCCTACTCTTAAGGGAAATCTTCAAAACAACTGTTTAAGACTAAACAAGGGACAGGGCTAACCATAAACTTCCTTGATTAGGACTCTACTTAGCATCCAGTGAAAAGATCATTCAAGGACAATGTCTCAAGTTTTACTGAGTAAGACATGGGCTCACCAATGTTCCTTGACTGGTTATACTCTGTTGAATTATCCTCAAATGCACAATTAGAAGAAAACATAGAGATAAATATTATCAGTGAGAAATAGCGTACTTTGCAGTAAATCCTACTCTATATTTGTTTTTCTTTATCAGAGAAAATGAACAGTATGGAAACATAAGGAGAATAACAATTACAGTAAGAAAACATCACCAATAATATAGACCAGGATCCTGTGAATCTACTTGTTTATTTGATGTGCAAGACTAGTTACATACTCGAGTCCAATGGCTTTCTATAGTCCAATACTTCTCTTCCCAGCCTACTATATTACAACTACTTAGCTACTTCCACTCAATAATAGTTCAAACAATCAATAACTTTCCAACCCTTTACAATGAATCTTCAATGAGTACTTATAGGTGAATGAGGAGGTGGAGTGAAAGAAGTGGCCTTAATGATCATTTAAGATAGAATAGATGTGCATCAGATGCTCCATTCTGCTCAATGAATGCTATATTAACTTCTGAACCAATCTAGTTGCTTTTGCTTGACTTTTGGGCTTTTTTAGGTAGGCTGGAAATAAATTCTGAGTTGCATTTAGAAAATATCTCTGACTGTGCATTCAAGTTGTATTATTTTGAGGCAAAATAGGACTGTAGGTGGAATTTTTAGTCTTTGGAGGAGTAAAGGCTTTGGTGATTTGTCTTTCGAAGCCATCTTTCTGCTGATCTGTCTTAAATAATTTAAACACTGATATGAACTTTAATTGTGTTTTAAGGCTGATTATGCCTTTTTAGATCATCTTCGGTATTATACTGTGTCTTTATCTTTTAACTGTGGATTAAATTTAAATTTTCATACTTTGCACTTTAATCCTTTTCCTTTAATCTTCGATATCTTCATCGTTTGGTCTTCATTTGATTGCCGACAGGTACTTGCACTGGAGGGCTTTTACTGAATGACCAGTGTTCATGACGCACTGGCTAAACTTGGAGATTAACTCCCTCTATGTCCCTTTATGTATTGAATTAGGCCACAGAGGATCATCATCCTCGGCCATGTCCCTTTACTAGATTGTGGGATAGCTTTTATAGCTTATCCGCCATTAAACCTGCAACAAACTATCAAAGAATTAAATAAACCTGCGTTATGTGGATTCAACTGCTTCAAAGGCATTGGGATGGTGGAGGAGCGATGTGAAGGAGGAATAATGCATGTGAGAGGAGGTTCCATGGACGAAACCTATGAAAACAAGATTAAAATGTGATAAATGGCGCATAACCAAGAATGACAGTTTTGGGAATACCACCAATGGTATTCACGTGGAGGGAGAGTGGTAAGAGGTTTGGGGCTATATGAATGCAATACGGTTCAGGTGTTGACACCTTTTCACCTCAAAACCTCCAATTTTGCATTGAAAATGGGGTTTAAACAGCTATGGAGAAACGGGTGCGAAGATGAATAGGGGCTGTTGGATCGGGGAAATGGACAGTCATGATTAAATCATGGAAATGACTTGGTAGGGGAAAGATAGGAGGGAGGATGGAGATGCGAAAGAGTGCAATCCATCCAATCTAGGGAGAGTTAGATCAATGATGGAGGAAGAGCGGTGGGACCCAGTGGATGACATCAGCAGTTTTGGCGCGTAGCGGAAAACTATTGGGCGAAGTTGAAAGGAGGGGATCAATGGCAGCCGTTAGATTGGGGAAATGGATGGTTGAGATGAAATCGACAGATTGGAAATCGGTGGAGAAGAGGGTCTGGGAAGGAGGATTTTGGAATTGCGATGTGCCGATGGCTGATGGGAGAAGTAGGTGCAATGGATGGAGGACCATTCGATCGAGATTGAGATAAATGGCGGAGAAGGGAAGGTGATAGGGAAAATGCGAAGGGTGATGTGATGTGCTGATGTGATGGAACAATGTGCAGACCGTCCGATCTGGGGGAGAATGAACGGTCAAGATTGAATTGGGATTTTGCATCGGCGTTGAACACTTTTTAAAGGGAAAAAGGTCACAAGGACCGGCGAAAAGCCGAAATACCGATGGGCCAATGGGCCAATGGACCTAGCGCTTGGTCACAGGGCACTGTATTATGGTAGAAAAGGGGCTTAGGCTTTAAGCGAAAGGGGCTTAAGGCCTTATATTAAAAAATGAAGGTTTTGGACTAAAAATGAAGGTTTTTGAAGGATTTTGAGGGTTACGATAAGGGGAAAAAAGGGATTAAAACCTTAATAAAAGGATTTTACAACGTTTAAAGGGGAATTTTGAGGAAAATAAAGGGTAAAAATGGGAAAAATGGGTGAAATGAAGGGGTTTTTAGAGGGTTTTTTCAAAGGAAAAAATGATGGAAAATGGGTCTGAAAAACAGTCTTTTCTTTGGGACAGCAGGGCTTTCTTTGAAGGTTTTGAATGAAGAGGTCAAGGAAATGGATATTTTTGGCCAAGGTACACATAAAAGCTTTAAGAACTCACAATTTTTCTTAAAACTTGTTTCTTGAAGACTAAAAGACCTATTTTAGCCATCATCAGTTATGACAAAATTTTATTGATGGCTAACAGTGTTGCAGGGCAGAAGATGTGGATGGTTGATTTGGGTGATTTTTGAGCTAGATCTCATTGGAGGAAGGTTCATTTTTATTGGGAGGCTAGTAAGGAAAGCCCTTGAGCATCATTGATATATTTTGCACCAGGCCACAATCTTTTTATCCCCTACAACACAGTATCAATCTAGATCTGCATTATTCTGAGGAGGAGTTGCAGGGATAGTTCCAGTGGGTGATTTGGGGAGTAATTTCTTCAGTGAAGGGGTTATCCTTTCATATAGAAGATCCATTGAAGGAGAGAATACTTATTTTCATGTCATCTTAATCCATAACTCTTCAGTTAGTCTGTTGCAGCATACTTTCAGCCCTAGGGATGTAACTCATATTGTATTATTGGGTGTTTTTATGGGAGACCATCTTGGGTTTTTTGTTGAAGGTTGTATAGAGCCTTAATATTCATTTGTTATATATTTTGAGGCATATATCATCCATTTATATTTTCTTTACTCATTTTTTGTACCAACACTCTTATGACTGCGTTGTAGTAGTGTCTTCGACATTTTGATATAGTAGCAGCACCTCAATATTGAGGGATTTATTTATTGGAGGCTTGTTGTATCTTGTTTTATGGTTTGTGGCCCATTATATTATACATTATTGCTGCTGTTATGATGTATAAGGAAGCTCCATATTGGTCTCATTCTTTGATGTAATGTTCACACTACTATTTCCAACATTGTTTTCTATATTCCTGCTCTTCCCATTTGGGAATATTACACCTTTTCAGACTCGTTAAAACTAAATGAAATTGGAAACCATCACCATGATGTTACTGAGTTCATCCTTCCTAGGGCTCGTAAAATGTACTAGGATGGATTTTTCGAAAGGACAAAATTACACAACAAGCATATGCTATCCCCTTCAAGATTTTTTCTGAAAATAATTGTGGTAATTACCAAAAATGGTGGGGGAAAATGGAACTAGTTCGTAGTTGTGTTGGCAGTATGTCGCTCTTGAAAATGACACTTGTTTGTGGTTCGTGTCAAGTTGGGGACATCCCACATTCACCATTTTTCCTCCATGGGTTTGGGTTATCCTCTTTGACCTCTCATCTATTGTTTGCCTCGTCACCATGACCTCAGATTTGTTGATGTCAAATACTGCAAAATTCTGGAGTCGTGTTGCCAATATGTTTAAGAGAAGTTCCTTCTACAATTTTCAACCCCTGATCCTTTGTTTAGTCTTGATTCACTATCATATTATTCCTCTGTCTCGTGTCGATGATGTGGGAAAAATTATGGCCCTCCTTCAACCGGTCACTTCCTATCAACTTCAACTCATTATCCAGTAAGCTAAGCTAGAGACTCCCTTTTGGTACCTTAGAGCTTGCATGCCTCAATGGGAATTTATTCGCATTCGATGACAGGTTCTCATCATTGGCCTTCGATAGGGTGATTTCACAGATGTTCGATTCCAACTCATTGTTCACATTTCGTGGATTGTACTAGCAGTACCTTGAGAACAATTTTCATTAATGGTGGTATCTCTAGCACCTGTTAACAACTTCCATCATTGGCTGGTAATTAGGTAACTTTATTACATGTTTGACTTCAACTCATTCATTCACATGCCTGAATTTGTACTTGTTCAGGTCTAGACAGAGAACAAGACCCTGGGTTTCTTTCTAATGAAATCCAGACTACGAGGCAATCTGGTTTATCATGACTATATGCACGAGTCTTCTGATTGGATGGCTACGATCATACCTGATTCTATTTGATGATCCTTCTCACCTAATGGTTGTGTCCATACCTTGGATTTTATTACATGTTCTCTATTATGGACGGTTGTGCCCATACCTTGTATTCATGTATCAGAAATATCAGTCTTAGTTGATCTTGCAGGTCCTATGATGGAAATGTTTTAGTTTGGGCATGTTCTCATAAATCATTTCATCTCTCCCTCTCTCTTGGACTTCATGCTTTCAGGGGTATCTGTTACACAAGATTTTGTCACCATACCTACATTCCCCATCCTGAATACTGGAGGACTATCAGAGTGACCCCTGTGTATTTTCACACATCATTATTAATTTCATTTAATCCATTAACATGTGTGGAACACAATCTCTATTGACCATTCCAGAAGTTGACCATTTAAAACATATGCTTTTTCATTGGCGCGGTTATGTAGTTATGACCTCGCGCTGATGGCCAGATTTACACTAGGCCCTGTGCCATGGTCGCGCTGTCTCTGAAGATCACCTATGCCGAGCTACTTTTGGAAGGTTTTTTAATATGGAAATTAATCTTCTAAAATATAATAGCTTCGTGAGAAGAGTCATGGATGTTTGTTCAATTGGATGAGGTCGATTTTCTCCCTTTGGCCTTCTAGTTCCTACAAAAATGAAACTTCCCAAAGGGATAGACCTTTCCTCCACCATATGTGGATGCCAAAGCTAATCCTCCACTCCTATAAATCCCTCTTCATTACATTGAATCATCTAGCTAGATATAGCTAGAATAGACCAGGAGTTGATAGCAAAGAATAGTCCATAGTTGTGAGAGAGAGTTTGAACCATTTGCCTCTTCGAGCTAAAACAATGAATGAATGCTTTGAGAGGTGCTTTCTACTTCCATCTTTGTCTATGTTAATGATTAAATTTTTTGACTATCCTTGACTAATTGGATAGTTGTAAATGAACATGTATGCTCATATTCTTTTAGTGTTTTATTGATCTTTTTGTAGGTTCATGAATGTTACTACCAATGGAGCTCGAGGCTTGAAGAACGAATATCGATGGATCACTACAACATACTACATCAAGAGCATTGGATTGATGTAGGACATCTATTCCAATCCACATTTTGTTTATAAAATAGGAATTTAGAAACTAGCATGTTCCCTTGTTGCTAGACCCACCCTAGGGCTAGAGGGATCGCCTCTGTCCACAAAGGGTATTTTCCTTCACAACAATAATTATAGTCAATTTTTGGCTAATATTATGCATGAGAAATTTATGAATTTAACAACCTAAGGAATGTTTAATTACAACTCTGTACTTATACATATGTTTCTATTTCAACAAGCAGATTCATTGCCTATTACACTCAACAAGAAGGATGAACAGGGAGTGAACTAGCCAGTAATTCATTCCACAAAGATGGTCACGTCAATTTTAGACAAATTATCTTTTTTATATTTCATTAACTCATTTATCCATGCAGTAGCACAAATTCTTAGCAGCCATAATGAGCCCATACTTGGTCAGGACATTAAAATAATCCTTCATCTGAGTGACCAATTCAATACTGAAGACTGGTATTTATACTAGAATTACATTGAGATTAGAATATATGGTTGTCATTTAGCATCATATAAATTGCCAAAATATGTTACAATGAGAATTTTATCTTTGGAATATATCAGACATATGATTAATATGGATGATCTACACTTTGTTTTGGGGAAAAGGAATTCATAGTTCAAGATTAAGTCAAAGATTGGTTCTTTCATTTGCAATACCAAATCAACTAGATTGAGGTAGAGGCTATCTTGAAAAATATGAATTTTCAGCCAAGCTTCACCGCGTCTTATGACGCCTTCAGTATTATTTCAAATTTAAGAGTTTAATTAAAAACAACTCCATATAATCATACACCAAGGCATGAAATTGAAAAGTTCATGAATCAGGAGTAGTGGACTAAAAATACATTGCAGAAAGAAGAGGAACATATCCTTTCTACCTCCACTTTGCAGACTTCATTTTCCCAAAGAAAACATTAGAAAATATCAAGGGAAGAAACATAAACTCCTGTGTATTTGGTTAGATAATTCATAGTCGAACAAAAGAAGCAAAATACTGACTTAACAATTTCTATAGAATAGAGTCTAAATGAACCAGAAATCATAGATTTGGGAGATACAAAAGTGTCTACATCAGTAGGAGGGAGTGTTCCTAATACTCCATCATCTACTTCGCCCTCTCAATATCCTCTTGAGATCATCCATTCAATGGGAACCATTTCATCAGATGACCAGAACATATTCTCCAAATTCTTGGAGATTACACAGAAAAATGAAACATTGAAGTCTAATGTATATGGTAAGTTTTGGAAGCAGACTTCTACATCACAATACATGATTCTCTCTACTTTTGATAGTGAAAATGGGAGGATTCAAATGGCTTTCCTACAAGCCCAAGTCCCTTTTCCTAAGTCTCCATCAGATTATAAGAAGAACATTTTCTCATTTGATGCTAACCAAATTTATCCAATAGATCAGATGGATATGCATAGACAATATGAAGATATGCTCTTCTATACTATGACTAATACGGCTACGACTTTATCTACGTTAAGAAAAACATTGTCAAATGTACAATCACAACTTAAAATAGAAAAAATATCTTCTTTAGCTAAAGTATTTATAAGACATTCTGGTCAAGATTTGGTATGACCCAAAATATTGTAAAGCTGTAGAAGAAATTTTAAAGGAGAAAAATGGATACATTACAGCTTTGTGAAAACAACTAAAGCTACCTTCCACAGAAGACCCAAAAAAAAAGGAAACAGAGGAGAGTGAACAGAACATAGAAGAGATGTTGAAATTGATCATTGAGTAGAACATTCAGATAAAGAAGATGGAGGAGAAAATTGAAGGAATTCTCAAAGAAAAAGAAAATTCAACTTAGCTTGCTATCATCCTAGTTACATCATCACCAATTTTAGTGGCAGGTACAAAGCCCAGCTCTTCATCAACAACTATGAAATCTACATTGAGAACAAGGGATTTAGTCAGACTAGTGCAAGATTTGGCCTTATAGAAATAGGAAAATGAGAAGCTACTGGAGAAATTAAAGACCTTGGAAACTCATAAGATAAAAAATGATACCTTGTACATGGAAGAAATGTAGAAGTCTCACAGATTGGGACTAAAAGTTCAGAAACTAGAAAGTGAGCTACTCATGGTAGACAGCTTGGTCCAAGCCAAGGAGAGTATATGGACATAAATAATTATTTTTGAGCAGCAGGAATTAATTAACAAATGTATGGTACTCATTGAAAAAGAGAAGGAAGCACTCATGTAGAAACCAACAGAGGCATCATACATGATCAAGGTACTAAACTCTAAAAGCAGAGCAGAGTTGGAGAAAATCAAAATTTCAGACAAAACAACTACTATCCAATTGGAAAATAAGTATCAAAATTTAGACATTGTTGTCCAAATATTTCACACTAAGTTTAATTGCTTAACCAGAGAGGATTTCCTGGACTAGTAGATCCTAATGAAAAACTGATCAACTTGGAAGAGCACTACAAAAATCTTTACACCATTTCAATTGAAAAATCAAAGTTTGCAGGAATTAAAAGCCATGTGATAGGAAAATATTTTCTAGAATCTTTATATTTTGATTTGATCATAAAAAATTAAATCAAACATCTCTTCATCAAAAAACCTACCTTTTAAAGGTACACAGAAGTAGATGAAGTGTTCAGGAATCTAGTAAATCTGGAAATTCCAAGTGAGGAAAGATGGGATCACTTATGTGAAACCATCGAGTAACTTTGTCTCCAACAACGTGCCAGAATAGTAGCAATTTTTGGGCCACATCATCATTTGTTTCCTCAAAGACAGTGACAGATCACTCATCATTTTGTTTCCCTACAATTTGATAGTATTTTTGTAATCAATTTAAGATACTTCTAAGTGATAGAAACTAATATAAATAACTCTCCATTCGATTTATTAAGGGTTTCACCCTTGGATGAGAATTTGTAAGCAAAAGTGTATGAGCTTTGATAATTAATGATAATAAAAGGATTCTAGATTTATTTCAATCATTTTTTTCTCTTGTAATTTTTTCATTATTCATTTCATTTTGTTTCTTGCATATATTTGATGGTTATGAATATAATTAGGTAAGAAAAAGTTGTGTTTCATTCTATCTTAAATCCTCTGAAGTTATAATCTATTTTAGATAATAACTTATTGAACTATCTATTTTATAAGTCCCTCTATATCAATTAATTTTTAGTAATCTTCATAAATCTAAGTATGTTTTCTTAATTTTTTGAACATTTTTTGACAGACTTTCACACTTATGATAAATTAAACATTTAATCTGAATATTTAACTGATCATAAGTTCTTACGGTTTCTGCCCTCACATATGAAATCTTAAATTACTGTTTGAAGTAAAGCAACAACCCTTTTCTTAATAATTAATATTATCTAAAGTTAAAATACAAATGTTTGTAATTTATTTATACATTGGTAATCCAAAAACCCAATTTAAAACAAACAAAACATTATAGATGGTCTAACATGATTAAATGACCTAGAATTATCTCAGAGGACAACATCAGATTGGCGCTGTTGTCGGCGATATGAAATTTGATCCATTTTTCTTGGGGAAACGATATTCCTATTCCTTTAAAGGTGAATAAAGGTCTAGTTAGGTTAAAATCTTTCACCTGGCAACTTCACAGGACCCAAGCTGGCTCCTTAAAGACATACCAAGTCTCATTCTTATTTTGAGATTTTTTTACCTTTATCAGATCCAGAGAGACTGGTAAGACAAGCATCTTCAGGAATAAGAATTCAAACCCCTTCTTCTTCTATTCCTCAATAGGATACCAACTTATTTCCTGATCCTTTTATATCTTGACCTATTCCCCTAAATTCAGAATATCTACCACCTAGGGTGCATGAATTGATATCTAAAGGATTTGATTTCCAATCTACTTTTCTAGTTCATTCATTAGAATCTTATCAGGTACTTACAATACCTTGTGAATCCCCTACATTATAACATGAATTGGATTTGAATTTACCTGAATTCAAATGTACATATTTCATTTCTCCCACCTCATATTATTTTCCATCCACTTCTGCACAACCATAAGATCTCTTCTCCTTATATTCAAAACCTTTATTTGAACATAAAGAAGGAGAAGGAGAGGTCCAAAATTTGGCTATTCATACACCTTTGAGATCTGTAAGAAGATCTTCAAATTTACTTCTTCCTCCACCTTCTTTCACCCCTCCATATTCACTTCCTTCTTCCACTACTTTATCTTCTACATCTACCTCATCTTCTTCTACAACCACCACCTCATAATCTTCTTCATCTTCATCACAAGGTATGGCTAGTTTTAGGCCTATTTTTCAAGAAAGATATGCTACTTTATTGCTTCCAAGCATATGAAATGACTCTCCTACTAGATATCTAAAGCATATTCCAAGGTTTAATGGGGAAACTGGTTTATCCGTTGAATATCATTTAGCAACATTTCTAAAATTTGTTGACAATATGAACATAGAACATGAAAATGTGTATATGAGATGTTTGTGCAATCTTTAGAAGGAAATGTTAGAATCTGGTTTAGATAATTGAGGGAATATTCCATTCAATCTTGAGAAGAATTAACAACTATTTTTAATAATCAATACGATATTAAAAATGATCCTATCTACTTCCTAACGGAATTTGAAGAACTTAAGGGGAATTATGGTGAGCCAATATCTAATTTCATTAAAATATTTAACAAAATTTATCATAAGATTCCTGCTGACTGTAAACCACAAGTGGCAGCAGCAAAGGTTAGGTTTTCCAAAGCCTTTGAAGATGATTTTGCAGTCATGTTAAGGGAAAGAACTTCTGTAAGCTTAGAAAATATGAAAACATATTCCATTGAATTTGAAGCTAATATATCCGCTTCAGTTAAGATTAAAGCCAAAGCTTTAAAAATATCAAAGAAAAATGAAAGCTAATCAAGAAGATTCGTTTTCCTTTAAATCCAGCAATGAAGATAAAAAAATAGATGAGATTGCATCATTACTTAGGAGCCTTTCAAATAGGATTTCTTTGAAACACAACCAAGATTAGTCCAGAAAACTATTTCTACACCTAAAACTCAAACTCAACGTCAATTCAAGAAAGCTCCTCAAGTACAAATTCTTCAAAGACCTAGTAATGATAAAAAAAATACCACCTCCTCTGTTGATTGATGATCAACAGCTTGATGATAATACTCTTTCAATCACAGAAGATATTAACAACCTCAACAAGACATATATTCAGACTGCTATTGTCCTTATTCCTCAAAATCAAACATCCCAAGAGGATCAAGAAAATTCTCAAGTGTCTAAATATCAAGCCTTCTCAGAATTCCTAATTTCTGAACTTAATAGAAGGTATGATTTAAGACCAAGGGCATGTCCTGGAAGTCCTCCCAAAAATCCTGTCATGATTGAACCACCGATAAAATCTGCTAAAACTCAAACAACAACCATTCAACCCTTAAATCAGCCACCTGATACTACTCAATTTGATAGAACTGTTTTGACTACTTTTAATCTTGAAAGGGAGTTAGAGAGATTCAAAATTCCCATCCCATTATTATAAATTTCAAAGAACCCTGGATACCAAAATTAAGTCACAAAATGGATTCAAAAATCAAGTGTAGATGCTGAAGGGGATGTAATAAGTCGTTAAGATGAAAAACCATTAGTAGTATTTGTTCCAAGCTCTGACATGATAAATGAAATAGTACCACTATTTTATGTAACCTTGGAAGCACATGATTCATTGCTATATAATTGTATGTTAGATTCTAGAGCCTCACATAATCTTATGCCTAAGTTTATTATGGACCAGTTAAATTTGGAAATTACTCGATCTTACCATGACCTATATACCTTTGATTCTAAAAGGGTAACATGTCTAGGACTAATAAAAGGCTTAGTGGTAAACTTAGCTAAAATACCTGTGAAAAGTGTAGTTTTAGATGTTGTTGTCACTGATATACCTCCTATGTCTGGAATGTTTCTTTCAAGATCTTGTTGTGCTAAGCTAGGAGGGAATCTTCAGATGGATATGTCTTTTGCTACAATTCCTATATATGGAGGAGAAAACCTTAGGTTGTATAAAGAGGTCATATTTATTCATACTATTTGTAAAGTAGATCAAGCCATAAATCATCCCATATATGCAATTGACCAAGATTTTTGTTGTTTCCAATTATCCTCAAATAATTTACAAAATTCTCATCTTAAAATTGAAGATTTTGTAGAAACCCCAAAAATTGTCCAAACTGATATTTGGAAATTGTACTTTGATGGATCTTCTTATAAATATGGAGCTGGATTTGGTGTTGTTTTAATTTCACCAGAAAAATAAAACATAACCCAATCCTGCAAACTGGATTTTGATGTTACTAATAATGTTGAAGCGTATGAAGCCTTTCTTCTAGGTTTAGAGCTATATAGAAGTCTTAAAGTTAAAAATATAAGTGTTTTTTAGTGATTCTAAACTCATAGATAGACATGTTAGGACTATTTTCCAAACAAAGCATCATAGGCTTAGGTCTTACAGAAATAAGGTTTGGGATTTAGTGGAAAATTTCTTTGGTGCATTTAATATTACTGCTATCCCTAGAAACGAGAATATTCATGCAGACTCTCTTGTTTTTTCTGCTATTTCATTTAAATTTACAAACCAAATGCAAGTGAAATATCAAATCCAAGTCAAATATAGGCCATCTATTCTTGAAAATCCAAAATATTGGCAAATATTTGAAGATGGTGAACAACTTAAACCTTTTCTACAAGTCATTGATGAATTATTTGTTTTACAATTTGAATAACATCAATTAGACATGAATGAAATTAATAAATAATATGAAACCTCTGATTTGAATTCGAATATGGCTAACCATAATATCATCCAATTGTCAAACAATTTTATTCCTAATGGTATAGTCCCTCTAGAGAACTTATTTGACCATAATGATGTTCCCAAGAATCTACTGTCAAATTCACCTGAAGAAAATATTGAAGAATCTAACATTGGAACAAATGAAGATATTAAGAACATTAAAATTTGTGCATCTCTACCTCAGGAAGTTAAAACTGGATATCTAAAACTTCTTAAAAATTATAAGGATGTTTTGTCTTGGTGTTATGTTGAATTGAAAACTTATGATACATCTCTCATAGAGCATAAAATTCCATTGAAACCTAAATCAAAACCTTATAAGAAAAAAATAATAAGAATTAATCCAGTCTTGCTCCCTACTATAGAGAAAGAACTTAAGAAATTACTTGATTCTCAGATCATTGTTCCATTAAGATACTCAGATTGGGTAGCTAATTTAGTTCCTCTTAGGAAGAAGAATGGGTAAATAAAACTTTTGTAGACTTCAGAAACTTAAACAAGTCATCCTTAAAACACAACTACTCATTACCCAAAATGGACCAATTTCTTCAAAAGGTTTCGATTGCTAATAGATTCTCAATGCTTGATGGTTTCTATGGATATAACCAGATAATGGTGAGTCTAGAATGCAGAGAGAAGACTTCTTTTACCACTCCTTGGGGCACATTTATGTATTCCAAGATGCCCTTGGGATTAACAAATGATGGAGAAACATTTCAAAGAGTTGTGGATTTAGATTCTGTGGGTAAGACAAACAAATTTTTTTATATATATCATGATGATATTATTATATTTTATCACTCAGATCATAAAAATTTAAAACACTTGATGAAATTTTTTGACAGGTGTAGAAAATTCGGGATATCACTCAACCCCAAGAAGTATTTGTTTGCTATTAGAGAAAGAAAATTTCTCAGTCACATAATTTCAAAGGAAGGAGTGGTGATTGATCCTAAAAGGGTATCAACAATCCCATCAATTTCATTACTAAGGAATAATAAGGAGATCCAAGATTTTCTTGGAAAGATTAACTTCATGGGGGGATTCATTCCTAACTATGTTAAAATAGTTAAGGATATCACTGATATGCTTAAAAAGAATCATGAAGTGAAATGGACCATCCTTTCTAGATATGCTTTTGATAATATTAAAAAGTCTATATTTGAAGCTCAAAATTTAGCTAGCCCCAATTATTATGAACCCTTTAGAATATTTTCCTTGGCCTCTAAAACAGATTTAGTTGTTGTCCTTCTATAGAAAAATTAAGATGGTGATGATCAACCTATAGTATTTTTTAGTAAAGTCATGAGAGATGAAAAACTTAAATATGACATTATTGAAAAAAAACTTACTCTCTATTCCAAGCTTTAAATTACTTCAAAATTTATGTCCTCCACTCAACCATTACTGCTTATGTTCCCAACAATGTTGTAAAAATTATTCTCACTCAACCAGACACTGATGGAAGAAGAGGAAGATGGATCACCCAAATCCTTGAATTTTATCTTCGTATCAAAACCACTAAGTTAGTAAAAGGTCAAGGTTTGGCCAAATTGTTAGTTGAATCTAATTGTAAATTTCTAGGGATAAATTATGTTTTCAAAATTTCAGAGAAGAATACTCAAGAAACTTCTCCCAACTCTCATGGGGAGAATCCACAAGAACCTTATTTAAATGTAGAAGGGGAGAATCCGCAAGAAACTTCCTAGGATTCTGAAGGTAAGAACACACAATAACATTCATCTTCAAATCAAACAGTCCCTATTCATATTGATGAAAAATTATTACTGTCAGATTGGTATTCTGATATTGTACATTTTCTGATTAACATTGAATGTCCTAGTAAATTTTCAAGAAATCAATGTAAGACACTTAAGTTAAAGACTGTAAAGTACTGTATCATAAATGAAAACTTGTACTGGAAGGATCCTCTCAACATTATTTTTCTTTTCTTAATAGAAAGTGAAACAGAAGGAATTATTGAGCAATTTCATGCAGGTATATGTGGTGAACACTATGCCTAGAGAGACACAACATACAAAATACTAAGAGCGGTATTCTATTGGCCTACTATGCTTTCACAAGTAGGAGAAAAGGTTAGAAGCTGCAATCCATGTCAGATGTTTGTTGTAAAGAAAAAAATTGCAACTCTTCCTTTAGTTCCAGTATTAGTTTCAACACCCTTTTTACAGTGGGGATTGGATTCCATAAGGGAAAGTCATCCAACATCAAGAAACCAACACATATGGACCTTAACTGCCACATTTTACTTCACCAAACGGGTGGAGGCAATTATAGTTAGGAATGCCACAGATACTGTAGTGATAAAATTCATTGAAGAAAACATTATGTCCAGATTTTTATGTCCTCAATAGATAGTAACTGATAATGCAACAACATTTAGTAGTTTAAAAACGATTTGTTTTTTACAGAAGTATCAAATCTTATTACATCATTATACTCCTTACTATCCACAGGGAAATGTTCTTGCGGAGTCATCAAACAAGAGCTTGGTCAAGGTAATTAAAAATAATTTAGAAGACCATAAGAAGAATTGGGACAAACACCTCATCTATGCAGTTTGGGATAACAGGATATATCCTAAAAGGTCTACAGGAAAATCTCCATTTCAACTGGTTTATGGTAAAGAGGCCATTTTTCCTACCAATTTAGCTTTCCCTATTTTAAAGTTTTTACAAGAAGTTAATGAAGAACCTGATGATTTCTCTAGGACGATCAATCAAATTATTGAATTAAATGAAAATAGGGATGAAATTAAATATAAGCTAAGGAAATATCAGAGTAAGATGAAAAATTTTTTTGATAGGAAGGTAAGAGAAAGAGTTTTCAGGGAAGGAGATCTAGTATTGAGATGGGATGCTAGGAGGGAGGAAAGAGGAAAACATGGAAAAATTGATAACCTTTGGTTTGGAACTTTTAGCATTGTTGAAGTCAAAGGTAACAATAATTTCATATTAAATAAATTGGAAGGACATTTTTCTTCATGTCCAGTCAATGGAAGATTCCTGAAGCATTACATCCAGTACTGAAGATGTAGAAGAATCATTAAAATTCATCATTGTACATATACCGGTTTGTTTAAAATTTTCAATTCTGTTTGTTTTCATAGAAAATAATCCATTAGCCTGAGGAAAAGGCACTTGGATCTACTTATTCTTTGCATCCTACAGGAGGAAGAAGTACCCATTTGGAGCTGATGTTGTAACATTATTTTGTTTTGATAAGGTAGTATTTGTAGAAAAAAAATAAAAAATAAAAATGTTAAGTCTGGATATCAATAGACAAAAAAAATAAATGTTAGGACTCATGATAAATAAATTATTCACATCAAGAAAATTATAGGAATAGTTTCCATACAAAATGAAGGCAATATTTTCAAGAAAATATTAGAAAAGAAATACAAAAAATTGATTTGCCTAGTTTTAAATAAGTTTGAAAAATGGTTGCCTCTTTAAATGCGGCAAGATTTTAAATTAGGAGTTAAATTTTTTTAATTTTAATTAATTTCTTCATTAATAATTTAAACCTTATTGTAATAAGAAAGCACATTTTTTTATCCTAATTCTGCTAAATACAAAAGAATATTGTCACGTTGTGTTATCACCCGAGCATCTTTTAAGGGTGGATCTCTTCCCCACCCACATCATCAGCGGGGAAGACTTTTTTCACTCGCCTTGCCCATTTCCCATTAGTGGAGGGGGGGGGGGGGGGGGGGGGCCAAATTTTTTTTTTTCCAATGGCAGGCCCTCCCTACGTGTCACCTCCATGATAGTTCGCACCCCCCCCCACTCAAAACCATAAACCGCTGCCTATCCCCATCAAAATCCACTTTCTCCCGACAGTGGTTTCCAATCCCGCTAATAGTCCGTTGACTTTTCTTTCGTACTATTTCCCAATGCTGAATAAGACACTTCCACCTATACATTTTTTTTCTACTCCACTCCTTACCGTTATGCGTTTTGTTCCGTTAGACCGGCTCCCTAGCTGTTGCCGTAGCCGTTTCATCGCCCAGCTCCTGTACCATTGAAATTTAACTACTACAGTCACATTCTTAATCAGTTATTTCATAATGACATTCCAGCCACTGTTATAAATAAAGCTTCACCCTTCCTTTTACCACTTTTTATTTATTCATTGTTTTATGTTAGATTGGAGTTTTTTTAGAGCTAATTGTGCCACTGTTTCAGACATCTCTCACTGTGCCACACATAGAATTTCCATATTTTTCTTCTTCTTCTTTTTCCTCTACAGAGAAGATGGCCCCAAAAGGAAAAAAAAATAAATCCTACCTCTGATGCAAACCATCTTACTTCTAACACAGTCGATATTGACCAGGTTCCCCTTGCTAAATATTATTTCAAAATTGTTTACACAGAGTGCAAATTCGAATTCCATGAATTGCACCCATGGCTAAAAAAAAAATACCTTGATCAGGAAGATGAAATAAAGTTGTGGGAATCCCTTCTACCCCTCTTTTCATTCCCTCAAACCCATGATTTCCCAGATCTGGTCACTTGGAGTCAAACCAGACATGACCCCATAAAAAAAGCAGTGGTGGCTCAGAATGGAAACATTATGATATCCATCACTCCAGAGACCATAAAAAATATGCTCTTAATCCCTTAGAATGACTTATTAAGCCTTTTCTCTCAAGTATCTCTTATGGAGTTGTACCATAACCTTACTTTCCCTCAAAGAGCCCAAATCTTTGAAACCTTTCTACTTGATGATGTTGAATTACTAAAGAGAAACCCACCCTATCCATCCTCCATGTTCCCTAAAGCCACCGGACACATAATCTCTCTACTGTATTTCTTGTTAGGATATCTAGATGACAAGATAATAGATGAACCCATACTTTTATATTTCTCCATTTTTCCAAAGATCATCAACCTGCATTCATGTATAATTACTGTAAATTTTTGGTTGATAATATGCATGATAAATTCATGAATTTAGCAACCAAAGTAATGTTTAAGTACACCTATATACTTAAATACATGTTTCTATTTCAGCAAGGAGATTCACTGGCTATTACACTCAACAAGCAAGATGAACATGGAGTCAACTAGTCAGTAATTCATTGGACAGTGATGGTCAGGTCGATTTTATAAAAAATCCTTTTATTTATTTATTTATTTATTATGTCATATTTCATTAACTCATTCATCCATCTAGTAGCACAGTTTCTTAGGAGCCATAATGAGCCCATAATTGGTCAGGACATTAAAATAATCCTTCATCTGAGTGACCAAGGAAAAAATGAAGACTAGTATTTATACCAGAATTACACTGAGATTAGATATGGTTGTGAGTTAGAAACATATAAATTGCCAAAATATGTTCCAATGAGAATTTTCTCTTTGGAATATATTAGGCAGATGATTAATATGGATGATCTACACTTTGTTTCAGGTAAAAGGAAGTCACAATTCAAGATTATGTCAAATATTGATTCTTTCATTTGCAATACCAGATCAGCTGGTATTGAGGAAAATGCTATCTTGAAAATTATGAATTTTCAGCCAAGCTTCACCTGGTCTTATGACCCCTTAAGTATTATTTGAAATTTAAGATTTGAATTAAAAACAACTCCATATAATCATACAACGAGGCCTAATATTGAAAAGTTCATGAATTAGGAGCAGTGGACTGAAAATACATTGCAAAAAGAAGAGGAACAAATCCTTTCTACCTCCACTTTGTAGATTCGATTTTTCCAAAGCAAACAACAGAAAATATCAAGGGTAGAAACATAAATCCTATGGATTTGGTCATATAATTCATAGTCTAGCAAAAGAAGAAAAAGATTGTCTTAACAGTTTCTACATAACATAGTCAAAAGGAACCAGAAATCATAGATTTGGGAGATCCATAAGTGTCTACATCAGTAGGAGGGAGTGTTCCTAATACTCCATCATCTACTTCACCCTATAAATAACCTCTGGAGAGCATCCAATAAATGGGAACCAATTCATCAGATGACCAAAACATATTCTCCAAATTGTGGACATTAAATAGAAGAATGAAACATTGAAGTCTAATGTATATATTCAGTTTTCGAAGAAGACTTCTACATCACATCACATGCTTCTCTCTACTTTTGATAGTGAAAAGGGAAAGATGCAAATGTATTTCCTAAAATCCCAAGTCCCTTTTCCTAAATCTCCATTAGATTATAAGAAGACCATTTTCTCATTTGATGCTAACCAGATCCATCCAATAGATCAGATGGATATGCATAGAAAATATGGAGAGATGCTCTTCTCTACTATGACTAATACAGCTACGACTTTATCTAAGTTAAGAAAAACATTATCAAATGTACAGTCACAACATAAAATAAAAAATTCTCTTCTTTAACTAAATATAACAAGTTAAAGTCTTTAGAAGACATTGTGGTTAAGATTGGGTATGACCCAAAAGATTGTAAAGTTGTAGAAGAAATTTTAGAGAAGAAAAATGGAGGCATTGCAGCTCTGCAAAAATAGTTCAAGCCACCTTCCATGGAAGACCCACAGATAAAGGAAATAGAGAAGAGTGAACATAACAAAGAAGATATTCTCAAACTGATTATTGACCAGAACATTCAGATAGAGAAGATGGAGGAGAAGATTGAAGGGTTTCTCAAAGAAAAAGAAAAGTAATCCCAGCTTGTTATGATCCTAGTTGTAGCAGTACCAATTTTAGTTGCAGATACAAATCCTAACTCTTCATGTATAGCTATGGAATCTACATTGACAACAGGGGATTCAATCAGACTATTGCAGGATTTGGCCATACAGAAACAAAAAAATGAGAAGTTGCTGGAGAAATTCAAGACCTTGGAAACTCAGAAGATAAGAAAGGATACCTTGTACATGGAAGAAATGCATAAGTGTCACAGATTGGGACTAAAAGTTCAGAAACTAGAAAGTGAGCTGCTCATGTATGGCCCAAGACAAGGAGAGTATATGGACAGAAATAAGTCAAGCAATGACAGAGGTATGGCCATCCATAAATAAAAAATAGAGTAGCAGGAATTAATAAACAGATGTAGAAAAAGAGAAGGAAACACTCAAGAAGAATCCTAAAGAGGCATTAGACATGATCAAGGTACTAAACTCTAAAATAAGAGTGGAGTTGGAGTAGATCAACATTTCAGACATAACAACTACTATCCTGGAAATCAAGAAATTATTGCAGAAAAATAATTTATTGAACTAATTGGAAACTAAGTATCAAATTTTGGACATTGTTTTCCAAATATTTCACACTAAGTTTAATTTGTTGAACCAGAGAGGATTGTCTGGACTAGTAGCTCCTAATGAAAAACTAATCAACTTGGAAGAGTACTACAAAAATATTTACACCATTTCAATTGACAAAGAAAATTTTGCAGGAATTAAAGGCCATGTGACAAGAAAATATTTTCTAGGAGGTTTGGATTTTGATTTAATCATAGAACATGAAATGAAACATATCTTCATAAACAAACCTACTTTTGAAAGGTGCACAAGAGTAGATGAAGTATTGAGGAAACTAGTAAATCTGGAAATTCCAAGTGAGGAAAGATGGGATCACTTATGTGAAACCATCGAGTAACTTTGTCTCAAAAAGCATGCTAGCGCAACATTAATTTTTGGGCCACATTATAAACTGTTTCCTCAAAGACAGTGATAGATCACTCATCAATTTTGTTTTCCTACAATTTGATACTATTTTTGTAATCAATTTTAGATACTTCTAAGTGATAGAAACTAGTATAAATAACTCTCCATTCGAGTTATTAAGTGTTTCATCCTTGGATGAGCATTTGTAAGTAGAAGTGTATGAGCTTTGATCATTGATGATCATAAAAGGATTCTAGATTTATTTCAATTAATTTGTTCTCTTGTAATTTTTCCAGTATTCATTTCATTTTGTTTTCTGCATATATTTGATGTTTATGAAGATAATTAGGTAAGAAATTTTTTTGTTTCAGTCTATCTTAAATCCTATGAAGCTATAATCTATTTTAAATAATGACATATCGAACTATATGTTTTTATAAGTCCCTCTATATCAATTAATTGTCAGTAATCTTCATCAAGTTATGTATGTTTTCTTAAGTTGTCGAACATTGTTTGAGAATATTTCACACTTATGATAAATTAAAAATTCAATCTGAATATTTAACTGGTCATACTTTCTTATAGTTTCTGCTTTCACATATGCAATCTTAAATCACTATTTGAAGTAAAGAAAAAACCATTTTCTTAATAATTAATATTATCTAAAGTTTAAATACATATATTTGTAATTTCTTTATAAATTGGTCATCCAAAAACCAAATATAAAACAAAAAAAACATTATGGATGCTCTGGTATGATTAATTGACCTAGAATTATCTTAGAATAAAACATCACGCACTTCACTCCTCAAGTTGCCAAGTATTTTGACCAAAATTGGACCAAGTCGGGCTGCACCCAACACCTGTCCTATAATTTTGTCCTAGAAGAGCTCATAGTTTCTATGTGATTTACCCATATATGCCTACTAAGAGCATCTATGACCTTGTTCTCCTTTCCCTTGATGTACCTGATGTCGAAGTAAATTTAATATCCCAAAATACATCCTAACACTGAAGATCTTCCAAGTGAAAGGCTGATCCTAACACTGAAGATCTCACCCTCCAATAATCATTGCAAATGCTCACTGAAAATAACACAGTCACTAAGGGATACTGCAGTATAGGTGCAATAAAATGGGTTGGCCAAGTGCCAAGATCTAAAATATGCTCCAAGGGCTTCCCAACTGATCTCCCAAAGGAAAGAAAGCTTCCTCCTCTGAAAAATGAGCTCAGGAAGTGGTGTTGAGGAACCTTCACTGCAACACCTTACAACACAACTCAGCTCTAAACAGAAACTACATTGTAGCTGAAGGAGGATGCTTGGCATGAAGCCTGAATATGGAGAAATGAAGAGCAATATCCTTCAAGAGGCCTCTCTTGAAAGGGGAAGGAATTCCTAAACAAGAATGCCTTGTGCTAAGCAGCACAACAACTCTGCTAAATGACAAGAGAATGCACAAAGTCTAACTAGACCATGAAATCAGTAATCCATAGCATGAATAAAAATGGCTACCTTTCCCTCCTTTTAAACAAGTGAAAACCCTCTCACCATGGGTCCCACTCATTAGGGTTTCCTTCACCAAAGAAATCTCCTCCCATTCATACTACATTGTCTCTCAAAGTGTTCTCCACCTCCTATCCTAGTGTTGTTGACTTGGTCAAACTTGACCTTGTCCACATGCAAATGACCCTGTTCACACATGAGGGTGTGAAATCCAGCTCCTATGATGATCCCTTTTCACACTATGAGGGATTTTAATCTTATTTTTGAAATGTATGGGCCTCCTTACCCATTTATTCATCTCCTATGTGACATGAGCAAAAAGTAATATTCCAATTAGTTGCATGGTAGTTTTGGAATATTACAGTCCTCCCCTCCCAAATTTTTCTTGTCTTCAAGAAAATACAAGGATAGAACTGATAATTTTCCCCTCCTCCTGCTGTAGCATCCATATGTGATAGGCTCCTCCAAATAATGAGATGTTGTCTCATCAATAAATCTCCATATTTCCTCTCCCAAGCATGCAAGTTAGCTAAATAGCTATCATCATGAACAAGTAGAGTACTCAAGAAGGAAATAAGGTGTTTTCCAAAGGTCTCCTTGAGGAATGGAATCTAGAAAGTGTTGGGAACTATCATTCCCATGTGAATCCTCCATCCCGAAGCAATCATCCACACAAAATGAGTTACCTCCCAACATGGCAACTCCTGAAAATCCTCTTCCACCTTGAGCTCCTGCAATGTAGATGGGCTGAAAATATGACTATGGTAGACAAAATAGCCTACCCCACACTCTCCTCCTCTCCACTTAAGATAAGTGTAGAGTATTTTCTGATCCTGGGCTACAGTAATGTTTCCTTCAAGTGGCAAGAAGAAGACTAGATCCTCAAGGACCTTCTCTCCAACATTATGAATCAGGCTAGCCCAAACCATCTCATATGTGATGAGTGGGAAATAATCATCATATGGCATCCAATCAATACCATGGCCCACCTCATAAAATAACAAATGTTTTGTTGTGGTGGCCATATCACCTCTCATGCTCCCATTAGAACATGCAATGCAAACAATGTGGGAAATCTCTCCCCCAAGGGACACATCCATCCAATGTTCCACTCCCCCAATCATGCTCCCAATAAAAATAAGAACAGCAGCAACATAAGAAACCATAATGAGAACCATACTTGCTGCCATATGTAGCAAGGAAGAAGGAAAATGGTCCCTCAAATGTAACCAATGCAGTTTGACCGTCAACTGCAATTGAGAGTGACAAAAAGTGTGGTTTCTCAACCACTTTATTGTTTTCCCTCTCTCCTCATGTGTTTGGAGAAAGTGAATGATGTATGGTACAAAGTGAGCATGTTCTCTATAATACATCTCCTCCCCAAGTCCTCCTATGGAGTGGTCATCAATACTGCTCATGGCCTCAAGTAGACAATGAAGTCTAGAAGAAAGAATGCTCCTCCTTGGAGCAAAATCCTGCACATATATGGTTAAGGGATGCATATATACATTATACAAATCATTATGCAAACAAGCAATACCCTTATCATATGTCTTGCTCATGCAAATGGAGTGCCCCATAGATGAGTCTCCTCTCATCCTCAAAGAGGAAAGAGGTGGCTGTGTTAACTCTTGCAAGGAACAATGTATCTCCTCCATCTCTACATGATCCATGCATCTCCTCATATGTTGATCATCCAATATCTTACAAGTGAAAATATCCTTGGAATACTCCACCAATATTTGGGAGTTCCAATATGGCTTTATCCTCCTTAGTGACAACGCTAATGATCCCTCATGAATAACATCTATCATATGGTCATCCTCCTCTTTGACATCTCCCATGCCAAAGATGAAATTTGGAAGGTAGCTATCCTTCCCATGCTGCTTCTGCCACAACGTAGAATCTGAAATGAGAGTGGGTATTGATGATGTTGAGATAATTTTCCCAAGAATTGGATCCTCTTTTGAAAAAGAGATCTGCATGCCCTCTTGTTCAGGGATATGAGATGGAGGTCTTGCCTCTAGCAAGTTATGATGCAAGATGTCAGCCTCCTCAATGGTTTTCTGAAGTGGAGTTGAGTGTATGGTTTCCTCCATCACATGCGAGGGTTTTGGTTGCTCCGGTTTGTTTGGTTCCACCACATGTGTTTCAGAAAATTTTCCATCAAATATTTCTATTAATGTCTTAGTGAACCTTGCATAAGAATAAGTATCTGCATTATTTAAAGAAAAGTACTCAAATATCCAAAATGCATAGGCCATACCTCCAAAATGCAGTGCTGCAACTTTGATGGCCTCATCTTTAGAAATGTGATGTTTCTGCAAGTAGGAGTCTATATCCTCCACGCAAACTCTAGATGAACATGTAGGTGAACCATCAAAAGTAGATAGAAGGAATATTCCCCTATCATGTTGCTTGCTTATCTTCACTTGGATCTTGAAAATATTTGGAAAAGTGACAGGATCTCTAAAATTCTGAGTTTGAGATTCATACTCTTGCAGAAAATCAGTAAGAGTTTCCCTCCTAGTCATTCCTTCTTCTTCCAACTCTCTCATGGAAAATCTGGCCATATGACTACACTGTGCATCATGATGTGTGGTTGCATGCTCACACTCATCTATGAAAATCTAGAGTCTGATTCTGATTCAAACCCTCTTGGAGATTCTATACACATCTCCCTTCTCATCTTCTTGAGATCTCCTTGAATGCTCTGTATAGATTTAGGAAGAAGCTTTGGGAGCCTCTCCTCCTTCTTTCCTCCAAAGAATGGAGTCTTATTTTTCTTCATCTTCTCTTCTCTTGATAGCATCATGGCTGAGATCCATAGTCTGAGCCAAGATTATGTTCTGATACCATTATAGTATCCCAAAATAGGGAAAATCTACAATAATGAGAATATCTTTAAGATATTCCAAAATTGGAGATCCAACAATACATGAACACAAAACTAGAAATAGCAGTGAATAACATCATACCAAAATGTATGGAAACCATGGAGCCATTTTATTATACATATCAGCAGCAAATGAGTACAATAGAAGTGTGCATAACTCAAATAAGCAAGGCAAATGAGCCTCCCATGAATACATATGCCAAAAGAGAGATGCTTCTATATTGCAGAATGTTCATGAACATGTATAGCACAATCATAGATAGTACACTGCTACATGGAGATGTGAAATAACAAAAATCTACAAATAAATGGCTCATACAACATTGGGAGAGAGGATCTAAGCTCCCGAACACAATTTCTAGTCAATCCTGAAAGGATTGGTTGAAATATGCAAAACTGCAGAAATGTCGGAGTTGCAGTAGCATCTGCAATTCAAGAATTAGATGGAGATGGATGAAGATGTTGCATCAGATAAATATACCTCCTCCAATGGATCTTCCAAGTGAAATTTTGATCCTAACACTGAAGATCTCACCCTCCAACAATCACTACAAACCCTCATTGCAAATATTCACTGAAAATAACACAGTCATTGAGGAATATTGCGTTGTAGGTGCAAGAAAATGGGTTGGAAAAGTTCCAAGATCTGAAATATGCTCCAAGGGCTTCCCAAATGATCTCCAAAAGGAAACAAACCTTCCTCCTCTGAAAAATGAGCTCATGAAGTGGTGTTGAGGAACCTCCACTGCAACACCCTGCAACACAACTTAGCTCTAAATAGAAACTGCATTGTAGCTGAAGGAGGATGCTTGGCCTGAAGCCTGAATGTGGAGAAATGAAGAGAAAGATCCTTCAAGAGGCCTCTCTTGAAAGGAGAAGGAATTCCTAAACAATAATGCCTTGTGCTAAGCAACACAACAACTCTGCTAAACAACAAGAGAATGCACAAAGTCTAACCATACCATGAAATCAATAATCCATAACATGAATAACAATGGCTACGTTTCCCTCATTTTAAACAAGTTAAAAACCTCTCACCATGGGTCCCATTCATTAGGGTTTTCTTCACCAAAGAAACCTCCTCCCATTCATACTGCACTGTCTCTCAAAGTGTTCTCCACCTCCTATCCCAGTGTTGTTCACTTGGCCAAACTTGACCTTCTCCGCATGCAAATGACCCTGTTCACACATGAGGGTGTGAAACCCAGCTCCTATGATGATCCATTTTCACACTATGATGGATTTTAATATTATTTTTTAAATGTATGGGCCTCCTTACCCATTTATTTATCTCCTGAGTGACATGAGCAAAAATTAATATTCCAATTAGCTGCATGCTAATTTTGGAATATTATAGTAAAAATCGTTGATCGTGCCCAACCATATAGCCTATTTGGCATTCAAATTTGGCTTTTCAAACAAGTACCTCAACCCAATGTGATCACTCATTAGTACAAACCTCTTACCAAGAAGATAGTGCCTCCACATATTTAGTGCATGAATGATCGATGCAAGCAAGATCATGCGTTGGATAGTTCTTCTCGTGCTCGTTTATTTTTTGGGACTCATAGCCTACCACCTGTCCATCCCGCATAAGGACCCCACAAAGTCATCTCTTGCAAGAATTTTTACACACTACAAACTCTTTGTACAGATCTACAATATTGTAATATCCCAAAAAGGGAGAATGCATTGATACTGAAACATAATATAAGAACTGAAACAAAGTAAACAATAAATTTATATACACATCACAATGCACAGAAATAGTTGAGCCATTTTATTATATTGCAGGTGAAAAATCAAGTAAAAAAGTTCTCAAAATATGAGACACTCAAGCCACAAGGGTGGCATAGAATGACCCTGCAATGATTACCCAAGAGGGACTGTGTAACTGCTGAACTACTGGAAGGTACACTGCGCTGTCCCTGCTGCAACTGTAGGGACTATAACTACCTGAAAGATAAAAATTCAGATCTAGGCAGAATGGGAGCTCTAATGATGCTGAAATTTTAGATTTGAGCTCAATGATTGATTCCAAAGATAACGCAGGAAGGGTTTCTTAGATCTGTAAGTCTAAGAAAACTACCCTCTTAGGGCTTCACATATATGCTGCTGGGAATGCAGATCTGAATCTAGATCTATTGATATGATGGCTTCAATGATGTACAATCATATCTATGCAAGAAGGGATGATCCCTTCACTATATCCTTGGGATAAAAGCTCAAGATCTAGCTCCTCCAATCTCCTCCACTGAAAATAGTTGTTGAATGAACAACATCTTCAGAAAACTGCGTTGTTAGAGAGGGAAGCTCATTAGCCTACTGCTAGATGTGTCAAATCATCTCATGAGTGATGGAAACAATAGATCCAATGTGAGGATATGATCCCTCACAAGATTTCCAGCTGAAATACTGGAAACTTCCTTCCTCGAATAGAGCTACAGGACTGGATTGCGCAATCCTTGAAGGGAATGTTGCTGCAAGGAGGTAAAACCCAATGGCCTGAATGTCAAATGTAGATTTGCTACTTCTGAAAGGTTGGATCTGAAGAACAAAGTGGTAGGATGAATCCTCCACTAGTTTCCTTGCTGAATGCTAGAAAAAACCTCCTAAAGATGGCACCAATGCCTGGTAAGGAATGAATAAAAATCCTCTTTCCAGAGCTACTCAAAAAAAGAGGTGGGATTCCTGCTCGGGAACACCCTATGCTAAACATCACTGCAAACTCTCCTAAACAACCCAAGCTTGTATATAAATGTCCTAAGACAAATCTATATCTAAACAGATCAAGAAATGAATAATCCAAATCCTACCTTCCATTGTGCCTTCACCTTCATTATATGCATGAGCCTTCCATAGCCTAGGCCCACTCCAAAACTGCGTTGTACATGTGGAAAAAGTCTCCATGTTTGACTGCATTGTTGCTTCATGTCCTCCATCCTGTTCACATGGGGTGATCACCCTCTCCATCATAGGTGCATTAAATACATCACTTCCTCCACTATCTTATCATAAGTGCTTCATGATCTTCTTTGAATGCACTATGATCTTAGTTGACCTTATCAAATATCCTCATGATTTTGTATTTAAGATCCATGATCTTATTTGACTATTTCATCTTTCATAATATATCTCATAAATGAGACATGATCTCCATTAATGGAGCTACTTCACTACTCCATGATTTTAGATCTAGATATATATTATCCACATACACACATTAAAAGTGGATTTTATTCATCTTTGAGGTTTATGGGTCCCTCCAGCCTTTTATTTACTTAATTAATTAAGTTTATTAAGGACTTTAATATGCCAAATATGATGTGAAAATTTGGGAATATTATAGTCCCCCCAGGAAAAATGTTGCTTGTCTTCAAGCAATTCCGAAAGTAGATGCAAATACATCTATTCCCTTCCAAATGGCATCCACATAAGGAAGGCCTCCTCCATTTGCAATATGTTATGCATGTTTGGTTCCAAAGTTGTCTCCCAAGAAACCATATAATGACCTCCAACTGTGTAGTTAGGTTCCCTCCTCCCACCATGAAGTACCAAGTGACAACCATATGATGTCCAACATCATCATCAATATATGAGATACATAAAATAAAGTGGTTGTTTCCACAGGGAAAATTTCCATCTCACAAAGCATTTCTTCATCCCATGTTTCTTAAAGTAACTTGAGCATTGACATGCCCTCATTTTTGGCCATGTTGGCCTTGTTGGATCTAAGCATCATTCCAACATTATACAAAATATATAGAGACATATGGGTAGACAAGGATGTAAAACAATATTCTCCCAATAGTAAACACCGAAGTAAGGCCATTTACTGCCATCCTTCATCTTCCCTATGCAATATGGATAAGATAAACTCCCCCAAAAGTAACCAAAGAAACAAGAGGTCTTGCTGCTTCCTCTTCTCCTCATGTGCATCATGGAGTAAAAATATATTGATAGACATGTGTAAGGTCACATTAGTCAAATACAAGAAAACACCATCAATACACATCATGAGAGCATCATGCCAAGTTCTACCCCATACAAAACACATAGATATAGGAGATGTCATGTAGTGGAAAAACTCTCTCAAGGGAAACCAAAATGAACATGCCTTCTTTTGCTGCAATCTATCATTGATACACAAGGCATAAATCAACAAAACATGAGCTATTGGGCGGTGACCATACTCACCCAAGAGCAGCCAGTGCAACCGTGCCTCCTTCTTCATTTCATAAGTGTTTTTCAAGGCATGGATCAAAGAAATAGGAGCATTTGGGTAGTGAAAAAAGTCTCATAAGAGAAACCAATGTAACCAAGATTTCTGGCCCATATTATATATCTGCAAGTGGTCATGCAACCCCTTAATTATCAGCCTCACCCACTCATCCCAATGTGGATGATGAATGATGTACTGCATAATCATGGCATCCTCCCTTTGTAGAATACCATCTTCCCCAAACTGATGAAGAAATTTGCGCTTTATGAAATTTTGAAGTGCACCTCTAATGAGATCTCTCAAGGAGATTCTCTTTTCACCAAAGGCCCTCCAAAAACAGTGAATTTTTGGATTTTATGCAGGTAGAATTTTCTCTTTGAGCAATGAGATGCTTATTGAGAAAATGTCATCTAGAAAGGAGAAAAGATTCCTCATCTCAAGATGTCTACCATGTACTATGTTTACCTCCATTGCTTCATGAATTAAGATACCTTCAGAATGATTCAAGAATGATGGTGCTTCTTCTTTATCATAGCTACTAAGTGACAGCGCTGCAGATCTATATGGTAATACATGTGCTATCTCACAGCAAGGTACAACACTGATCTCAAAACTAGTTATTGTACATAGGATCCTACTCATCCGATTTTTTGAAACTCTACACTTCAACTCAAAGGGTTGAATGTAGCTGAACAATGACGAACTAGGAAAATTCTTACCCTCCTCCTTGATTAGGTCAAGGGTCCTCTGCGCTGTGATATGTTGCTCCTTCAAATCAACATTTTTTTCTAACCCTTGGTTATGCATTGGCCCTAATGGCATGTCTTCATAAGTTTCAATAAGATCTACTGAAGCAATATGAGATGAAATTTCATGCATGCCTTGGATTAACAGATGTGTGGAAATCTCTTTCTAGAACACAAGAGTTCCTCCAACCGAGATACTAGTGTGTCCAACTGCTAGTAAGAGTGACGACTGCTCTTCTCCAAGTGTACCAGCACTGGAATCTTCCTTCTCTTCCTCATGGATCTCCTGAATCATGCATGGGACTCTATGTGTCAAGAGCTCAAGACTATCTTGCAAGGTTGCAAGTGTCTCTTCTCCGGATGCAAGTACTTTTGCAGCTGGTGGTGAATGTAGTGACTTCTTGTCCAGAGTGACAAGATTGACATCCTACTTTGTTTCCTTAGGAAATGTCTCTTTGTGATACATCTATGGTTTTCTCATATCAAACATCTTCCTTAACTTGTGAAATAAATCTGAATATTTAGTCACATTTGCATGCTCCATGTGACCAAACCACCAAACATTGGCTTCACCTAAAATATGAAGTGTTGCAATTTGAATAGCCTCTCCTTCAGCTACAGGATGTAGCCTGAACATGTATCTAAATCTTTCCTCCAAGCCTTAACATTGCTTGACGAAGATCCATCAAATGTAGGCAAATAGAAACTATTTTTCCTCTTTCTTCTATTGCTGCTATAGGATCCTCTTTCTTCTTTGATTTTGAAGAACTATTGGAGAGTAAGGCTCTCTTTGAAAGCTCTAGAATGTGCTTTTTACTCTTCAAGATACAGACTGAGAGTCTCATGAGTCTCAGGTTCTCTTCTTCCTCCATTTCTATACCTCTCACCTTCTTCAAAGAAAATGGGTATATGAGGAGATATATGATTCTTTGGTTTTCTTCTTTGCTGATAGGAAGTGATTGGGCCTTCCTCATCAATTATTATTCTTCGATCTTCTTTCTTCCTTTCCTTCTTCATTTGATTGACCTCCTTGGAGAGATATTGCATAGATCTAAAGAAAGGAGTGGCAACATTATCCTCCTTCATGATAGATCTCATCTATCTGCTTCTTCTTTTGATGTAAAAGATGAAATTTCCACAAGCTAAGCCGAAGATCATGCTCTGATACCACTATAATATCCAAAAAAGTGAGAATGTAGTAATACTGAAACACAAGATAAGAAATGAAGAAAAGTAAACAATAAATCTATATACACATCAGAATGCACAAAAATATATAAGCCATTTTATTATATTGGAGGTGAAAAGAAAGTACAACAATGCTCAAAATATGAGACACTCAAGCCATAAGGGTGGCCTAGAATGACCCTGCAATGATTACTCAAGAGGGACTATGTAACTGCTGAACTACTGGAAGGTAAACTACGTTGTCCCTGCTGCAACTGTAGGGACTGCAAATGCCTGAAAGATAAAAAGTCAGATCTAGGAATAATGGGAGCTTTGATGATGCTAAAATTTTAGATATGGGCTCAATGATGGATTCCCAAGATAACCCAGGAAGGGTTTCTTAGATCTGTAAGTCTAAGAAAACCACCCTCTTATGGCTTCACATATATACTGCTAGGAATGTAGATCTGAAGCTAGATCTGATGATATGATGGTTTCAATGATGTACAATCATATCTATGCAAGAAGGGTTGATCCCTTGACCAGATACTTGGGCTAAAAGATCAAGATCTAGCTCCTCCAATATCCTCCACTGAAAATAGCCGTTGAATGAACAAAAACTTCAGAAAAATATTCTCTGAGAGAGGGAGGCTCATTAGCCTACTGCTATATGTGTCAAATCAGCTCCTGAGTGATGGAAACAATAGATCCAATGTGAGGAGATGATGCCTCATAGGATTTCCAGTTGAAATACTGGAAACTTCCTTCCTCCAATAGAGCTACAGGACTGGACTGCGCAATCCTTGAAGGGACTATTGCTGTAAGGAGGTAAAACACAATGGCCTAAATTTCGGGTGTAGATCTGCTACTCTTGAAAGGCTAGATCTAAAGAACAAAGTGGTAGGATGAATCATCCACTGGTTTCTTAGTTGAATGCTAGAAACAACCTCCTGAAGATGGCACCAATGCCTGATAAGGAATGAAGAAAAATCCTCTTTCCAAAGCTACTCAAAGAAAGAGGTGGGATTCCTGCTCAGGAACACCCTGTGCTAAATAGCACTGCAAACTCTGCTAAACAACCCAAGCTTGCATAGAAATTTCCTAAGACAAATATCGATCTAAACAGATCAAGAAACGAATAATCCAAATCCTGCCTTCCATTGTGCCTTCACCGTCATTATATGCATGAGCCTTCCATAGCCTAGGCCCACTCCAAAACTGCGCTGTACATGTGGATAAATTATCCATGTTTGACTACGCTTTTGCTTCATGTCCTCCATCATGTTCACATGGGGTGATCACCCTCTCCATCATAGGTGCATTAAATGCATCACTTCTTTCACTATCTTATCATAAGTGCTTCATGATCTTCTTTGAATGCACTATGATCTTAGTTGACCTTATCCAATATCCTCATGATTTTATATTTAAGATCCATGATCTTATTTGACTGTTTCATCCTCCATAATCTATCTCATAAATGAAACATGATCTCCATTAATGGAGCTTCTTCACTACTCCATGATTTTATATCTAGATCTGGATTATCCACATACACACATTAAAAGTGGATTTTATTCATCTTTGAGGTTTATGGGTCCCTCCACCCTTTTATTTACTTAATTAATATTAAGGACTCTAATATTCCAAATAAGATGTGAAAATTTGGGAATATTACAAATATTTAACACTAGAGCATGTGTCAATAACTTCTTAAGCTGCTCAAAACTAGTCGCACACTCCTCTGTCCAATAATAATTCTTACCTTTCCTATACAAGGATGTAATAGGATAAAAAATCTTTGAGAATTTCCTGATGAATGTTGGAGCGGGGTCCCCTAGGGTACATTTTTGGGTCAAGTTTTGTATAATTTTTGTTGTGCGCACTGCACAAAAGAGTCAAAAGGGTTTTGGGGCGGGTCAAAGTCCCTTAATCATTGTAATGGGTTTAAAGGGAAAAACATGAGTCTCAGATCAGGGTTTGAGACCATGGCATGTGTTATCACTCCCCCCGTTTCCCAAGGCTAAGAATCAAACTGAAGGAAGTAACCTCAAACCAACCTTTAGGCCTGGTAGCTATCCCTACCAAAATCAAATAGGACTCTCTCAATGTCACTTTAACAAGTAGTGAGATGAATGAACATGTAATGATCTTAGGCTAGTTATGATGCTCAGTAGATTAAGGTTTTTTTTTGTTTTGAGTTTTTGCTAGATAGGAATGACAGTCAAGGAAGTAGGTTTAGGGTTTAGGTCTGATTTTAAAGGTTTATTTGCAGAGAGAAGGATGAGTCCAGGTAGGTAAACTCATGAACATACTTAATTTTCCATTGTGTATAGGGTTTTTAAGGAGAAGGATTCATAATGAGAATTTAAATGAATTCATTCATCAGAAGATTAAACACATCCATAAAAATCTTATAAAATAGAGCATATAAAGCAATGATTTTGTTCATAAAATCATAAGATTAACATACAGAAGCATGCATGTGATGGAAAATGTAACATAAATTTCAACTTTATGAAGTAACATAGAATAAAAAATTCTCAAAAGCATACCACTAGAATCTCAAGAGTATAGCGGCAACATCCTTTGATTTCACTGAAAAAAGAGTTTGCACAATAGCTCCACTGCAAATAAAAACTATAAAACCCTTCAAATGGCTTCATTTGGACTACATATAGGAAAATAAGAGTCATGATGCATCATAGGGTCGAAATCATATCCAAAAAGAATCATAATTACATCAAATGAGTCACTTCCTAGAATCTAGGGAAGTTAGAAACTATTCCCTAAAATTTAGCTAAAGACTAGGAGTGTGTGTCTCCTTCATTAAATTACATGTTTCCTCATCATAAGAGGAAAAAAAAACTCAAATAATCAAATGACACCTCATGGGAAAAATTAGCATCGAATTCTGAAGTTTTCCTAGCCTGACAGTTGTCTCAATGGAATCCAATGTAGAAATGTAACACCATTAGCAGAAGCATTGCACCTATGTAGTAGAAGCATCACACCTATTCAAAGGTGATTTTGACCCACTTTAAAGCATCCAATTGCAAGTTTTAAGGTTGGGATGAGTAGCCCTATGTTTCTAATTTCCAATTCACCTTGAAATTTGAGAAAAAAATGATAGGAAGACCTCCAAAACATGATTTTCCGAACCTCACTCCAAAAGCACCGCGCCTCATCAAAAGCACTGGAAGAAGCATGAAAATTTGGAAATTTTTTGGTTTTTTCTCCACAACCAAGGGGTGTCATAAAAAAAATGACTTGATCTGGAATTTGCAAATGAAATTTCATCCAACCATGTAATCCATTCTTCATTTGAGTGCCCTGAGAGAAAGCGTCGTGCCACTGTCCAATGCTTCTGTAAAGACCAATTTTGCGAACTTTTCAAGAATTTTTCTGAAAAAATATGGCTTAAAGATGGATCAATATATCTCTAAATAATTGGTTTTGAAAAATTGGGAGAGGTTTCTATTCTTGGGTATGTTGGCAACACAAATTTCCTCCGGTTTTCCAAAATACTTCCCCATTTGCTCAGAATCCAAGTTTGAAGATTATCACTAAAAATTTGCAGAAGCATAGCCCACTCTCAGTAGAAGCGTCACGGAAATTTGAGAAGAATTTTGTAGGCCTTCCCAAAGGATTTGTGGGCTGAAAGTTGTATGTTTGGAAATATTAGGATGTCTGATACAAAATGGAGTCATCAAGCACTGCAAAACCCTTCTCCAAACACTCGAAAATTTGACATGAAGATAACCTATTCAAAAGTGAAGAAAATGACCCGGAGAAACTATATTTTTGTCATTTCCCAAAAATCATAACTCCTGTGCATAAACAGAAGGAGGTTTTTTTTATGTGGCCTATTATTAAAAAAATATATTTCACTTTTGGCAAATGCATCTCCATTTGTTTAAAAACCTATTTTGAAGAAAAATTGTCCCTTTGTGCAATGTAAACCCTAGCAAATGATCACGAAGCTGTAAAAATGATGCCATGGGTCTAAGTTGGCTCAAACATGGAATGATGACCTCCCTTATGGGACTTTCTCTTCTCCCTCCATTGTTTTTGTCAACAAGATGAAAACCCTAGCTAGATGAAATGGGTAGGGGAGGTGTAGAATTAGGAAAACATGGGATAGTGGTAGGGTGATTTTAGTGGTAGAAATGGGGTGGAAGGAAGCTAGGGGAAAACCCATAAAAATTGAGGAGGTAGGGTGATGAGTTGGCTTTACACTGCAAGTGAAATTTATGGAAATGGGTATGAGGAAGATGCCCAAAAGATAAAAACACGAGGGTTTATTAGTTTTTCTGCCAAATGTAGTGAAAATTAGGGTTTTAATGAAATTGATGGAAAAAATGTTTGTGAGTGATAGGAAATATTAGGGTATGTTGTATGAATGTTGTATGAAAGTTGTGGATGTTTATATTATGGTTTTATCAGCTGAAACAAACCAAGGATTAAAAACACCAAAAATGACCTAATGAAGGAAACCACTCATTTGCTAAAGAATTTTACATGAAAGAGGTGGGAAAAGAATCCACTTACTGATTAGGTATATGAAAAGTTTTTCAAGATGACCTGAACCTTGGATGGTTGTGTAGAGTTGTGATCATGGGAAAGGATCTCTTTCGACCGTGTAGCATACTTCTTGAAAAAGGAAAAATTGTGTTTGTTTTATTACCTATCTTTGCTAACTCCCAATGAAGGTGATTATTATCATGAAAATGACATTATATTCACCTTATTTCATGACATAAACTCACTCTTATGGTGGTGAAATAAATCATACCTAGACTTTGACCTAGATGAACTTGTAGTGAATGAACTCACACCCTAAATGATAAATGAATGACATGACCTCTAAGATGATAATGACCATGAATGGAGTGTAGAGAGTAGCATTTTAGACCTAGACATATTCAGTGGACAAAATTTTATTTGAGAATTGGTTTGAAAGCATGAAATTTTTACCTAGGACCACTACCAAGTAAATCTAAAAGAGTATATTTGATCACTGAACATTTAGACACTAATAGTATGTGTGTGTTTAGATAGTATAAATATGTAAGGATCGAGTCAAGTAGAATCAATGAAATTATCAGAGATGAATGTTTGTTAATGTTTTGAGCTAATTCTAGGTTTGTTAGGGTAAAAAGGCTCCTGCTGGTTGTGTGCGCGGAGACCTAAGTCCTGGTTGTGTGCGGACTCTGCCGACTGTGTGCGCAGAAGGATTGAAACTACTAGAATTGATAGATCTCTTAATAAAGAAGACAATTTTGGCTAATATGGACTCTTATCTAACTTGTTTTATTGATTATCTATTATTTTCTTTAATATATGAATATGTTATGTGCTATGTATTTACTTCTATTTATGGTTAATTGCATCGACGCGAATAATAGTTGATGTTAGGTGAATAGATCTGATTGAAGTATATGAAATTATTGTGCACAAAATATAGTAAAGTATTATGTGATAATCTGAAAAGGGTTTGTTTTGTGACTATTGATATGCACATCTGTTATATTATCTATTATAAGTCTGTGTAGGGCCACTACATCAAAAAATTCCTCAAGGTGCGGAAACCTAGTTACAACACCCCTCGTTACTACTTCGGGTGAGACTTTGATCTATGGAAGCATGTCACTTCAGAAAGGGCCAGTAGTTGGAGGGTTTTATTGGTTGTGCGATAAATCAAACCTGGGTCAGGGCCCCTCAAGCCAAAATATGGTGGTTTTATTGGTTGTGTGGTAAATATGAACCTGGGTCAAGACCACTCAAGCTAGAAAATGGTTCTGTTTCCGGGACTGAGATCATTTTGAGGGAGAATTGATGTTTTGGTATTCTACGCACAATGAATTACAATATTGGCTTGATAAGAAGATAATTTAATTTCAATGCAAGAAAATAGAAGCTCTAAATTGTCAGCTAAATATTGGGTACAAAAGTATATCTATACAAAGGCCCACGAAATTTTATTTGCCTCCTTTGCGACCAAGTTACATGAGTGTTTGTCTCTGCTTACTGAATTCTAGACCTGTGCAGAGGACAATTCGATCATTCTATGGACCCTAGAGTTAGTACAACAATTAGAGAATACTAGCAACAAGATCACCCGCACGGAAAATCATTGGATCGATCGTGTTCTGGGAGGATTTTTTACTAAGTTTGCTATTGATCAGTTTGTCTCTTATTATGAAGTTGAACGAAGGTTTTTCAAGGATCCTAGAGGTAATTCTTGCACTCTTTGAAGCTCTGTATTAAAATGATATTATGTGAACAAATTAATCTATGCAGTCATATTCATTGAATGTCCCGTTGAGGCCCGACTACGTTCAGTGGAAGGACTTATCGAGTAGATCTAGAAGAAGGGTTTATTTATAGTCCTCTCATTTAATATTCCTAATTAGACATAAGCTAGTTGGAATATTCAATTTTTTTTTGCTGCTTTGTTTAAAGAATAAGAGGACAAAGGAGGTCTATAATTCTCCTTAATAATGAATAAATCAATGCCAAATGTGAAAGAGACAAATCTTGGTAGCTTAATTGAGCACCCTTTGGTGTAAAAAGGGGTTGGATCACCTTGACTGAGTCAACCTTGACCAAATAAACAATGATGTCATGGAGGAGTGGTCATCAATGAGATACAGCACAGTTTTAGATGGAGATGCTTTGTGTGGCAGTAGTGCCATTATTGGATGGGGCTTAGGGTTTGCAAGCTCATATCTTATTTAAGGAAGAGGATGGTGTCCATATTCATTATGTTTTGGTATATTAATATTTCTGAATATATGATTTTTTTAGACATATATCTTTCTCTTGTTGTTTAGCTAAGATAGAGTGTTGTTTAGCACAGGGTGTTCTTGATTGGGAATCCCACCTCTTCCATTGAGAAGATCTTGGAGGAGTCTTGTACTACATTTTCCACTAGCAGGCTTAAGGCCAAGATTCATCTTTCATTTACAGCATAGATCCTATTGAGGGTTTTGTTTTTTTGCAAGTTGCAAAAAGTGGAGACTAGATCTCTAGATCTAGGCCATCTCATTGCTCATTTTTAGTGGAGGAGGCTTCCTTTCCATTGGGGGGACAATATTGAAGGCCTTTGTGCTTATTTTAAAATCTTGGGATCAGGCCAACTGGTTATTTATTCTTACAATGCAGTTTTATTCTAGATCTGTGGTATTTCTGTCGGAGGAGTTGCAGGGTGGTTTGGAACACCATTTGGAGAGCTGATTTTCTAGTGAAGGGGATATGCCTTTCACTTAGAGGATCTATTGGAGGAGGCTATTCTATTTATCATATCAGATCACCCACACTTTCCATATCTATATTTTGCAGTGGATCTGCAACCTTAGGGCTTATATCTACATCTTGTATATGGTGTTTTGCTGAAAAACCTTAAGGGGTTCTTCAAAGGAGCTTGTATAGTGCTAAGATCTGTAATAGATCTATCTTTTGAGGCACATATTAGCCCTAGATCTGATTTATAATAATTTTCTGTAGCAGAACTAATAAAAAAATGCTATAAGGGTCTTCTAGCTTTAATATATAGTTGCAGCACCTCATTTAGGGGGATTTTTTCCATTGGAGGCTTGTACTTTATTCTGTGTATCTTATGGGACATTATTCATGTATATTTTTCTGTTGTTATAACATATGAAAGGTCTCCATATTGGCCTCTTTCTTTTAAATGATGATTCACACTATTTTTCCAGCATTTTGCACTATACTCCTGCTTTTCCCATTTGGGAATATTACAGTGGTATTGGAGAAAAATCTTGGCACAGCCTGTGCATCTTGAAAAGCCAATATGTCATCTGAAGAATGAGAGCCTCTTACTAATAGAGAGAAGAGGTATCAAATAAGAAGACATCAGAAGTTTGATTATACAAATGACAAAGAAGACAAGGGTAATGTTGAGAATGCAACAAGATGATGAGCTTAGTGGAAAGGAGTCATGTTGGCCGGATAAATCGTTCTTGTGAACAAGACCGATCTCCCTAGTGTCAGAAGACAATCTAGCAAGAAACGAACAACTAAGTTTGTCTTTCTCTAAATATATTTGTTTTACAAATAAATGTTATAAAGGTGTCGATCCTACCTTAGATCCAAATGCTTATTTGTGGTCGTAGTGATTTCGTCGCATCACTAATCCTTCGTCACAACAAGAGCTCTTTTGTCACAAGAAAGTATCATCTTTCGTCAATCTGCAATCACAAACAAGCAAATATTAAACAGCACCTGTATAACAAATAGTTATAAAACATACCTATCATAGTGATCAAGGAATCTATGAAATAAATGATCAAACAATAGCTTATCGAAATAAACAATCGAATGACAATTTATTGAGAAAAACAGAACTTGATTGTATTAATCTTAAAATATACAGAAGAACCTTACAACCTTAGCCTTGATGTTTGAAAGGCCTTCCCGGCGTCCGAAGCAGGAATCTCCTCTACTTTGATAAGTCTCGCACTCTTTCAACCAAGACAAATAGAGGTATGTGATCTCTCCTCAAAAAAGTCTTAGTTAACCCAAAATCTTCTTCAATCTTCTTAAGCTTGACCTCTTCAATCCTCCATTAGTTTTCTTAACTTCCAAATCTTAACCCTTTGAGGCTAACCAATGCCTCCTTTTATAGAACAGATGAGGAGGTTAGGATTCCACCTTTAAAGGGATAGAATCCTCCTTCGAAGGGATAGGCTCCTCACATCAAGGGATTAGTTCCTTAAGGTGTGGGATACATGCACCTTACTAAAGCGTACTCATCCCCAAAAAATCTCATCTAGAACCTTCCAGAATTGACCAAAATTCAACTTTTTAATTTTGTCTTTCGCGCTTTTTGACTTTACAGGGGTACCGCAGGCATTACACTGGAAAAATGTGTTCTAGAACGCAGTTTCTCTTCACATTACCTGCGTACCCTAGCTAAAAACGCAAGAAGGTCTCATGTTACCTGCGTACCCTGAGTTTCAGAGATTTTTAGGGTTTTTCTTCCAGTTCTGAGGCTTGGAATGAGGAACAAAGGTTGTAAGACTTGCAAAGGAGGTAAGTATGAGTGTTTAATGAGCTCATACAGTCAGCAGAATGTCAAGGTGACAGTTTTTAGTGTAACAAATTGCCCCCTAAAGTGCGAAGTCTAGAATAGATGAAGATGAAGTCTGTTATATATGAAGAGTGAAGTACTTTATCATTTCAAGGATCATCCTGTGGACACCCCAGTCGGAACCTGTAAAAACATTCAATGCAAAATATATATATGTAATCATATCATCGCTGAGGTAGGCATTCCCATACTCAGATCAAAACTAACTAGAACTAACTTAAATTGTTCTGATACAGGAATGATTTTGACTACATCACAATATAGACATGTGTAGACACAGTATGGACGCAGCCATCTGTTTATAAATAGTCTACTGTATAAATGAATAACAAAATTCCTCGCAGCCTGGATGGTAGAAACTAGATCCAGGGTCTTGATTTCCGCATCTCGAACTAGTACGATTCTATCCATGTGAATAAATGTGTTGAAGTCGAACATGGTAGAAACCACTTGATTACCAGTCAATGTTGTGAACTGTTAACAAGTGTGAGAGAAACCACCAGTAATGTCAATGGCTCTCAAAGTACTCAGTACAATCCATGAAATGTGAATGAATGAGCTAAAGTCGAACATGTCACGGAATCATTCGATCGAAGGTCAATGATGCAACCTGTCGTCGAAGGCGAGAAACCTGCCATTGAGGCATGCAGATTTCAAGGTACTGACGATTTCTAGATCAACTTCCTAGATAATGAGCTGTCGTCGATAGAAAGTGATCCGTCGTAGGGAAGCCCACAACACGAAATCATAGATCAAGTTTTGAAGAAATATATTGGCAAGGACTGACTCAGGGATGGTCAAAATGGATGACAGATATTTTGCAGATGAATGGTTTATTTGAGCTGTCCTCTTGAACACATAACGACACTGCAGATGGCTTGGTGACAATTGACCCAAAGCTAATACCCAGAAACCGGCTGAAGACTTTCAATATGGTTTGATTAACTGTTAGGCAAAGGATTTTCCCAACCCAGGTGAACAAAAAGTGTCGTGTTCAAGAGTGGTTAACGGTTTTCCAAATAATAAAAATGTAACAAACAGGTTCGTTTTTCTCTCTTTTCCCCCACCATTTCTGGCAAGTACCTCTTTATTTTTGACAAGCTTGAGGAGGATAACATTTGCTTGTTTATAAGCTCATCCTTCAGATGAGTCCAACTTAGTTTTAGATTCGAACCCTAAGAAGGAGTGGTTCGTTCCTATTTTTAAAATTGAACAGGTCCTTTACTGTTAAATTTTAACAAGTCCAGTAGAGGAGAAACTCGGTTTTTTTCAATTTTAGGGAGTCAGAAGAAAAAAACTTAAGAAAACTCCATGGGTGTAATTTTTCATAAATTTAGTCTCTCGAGCCCGAAAAAGGATAAAATAATGCGGGAGAGAACTCTATTGATCGTAATTAGTCAACGTATACCTTTTTCGTAAATAGTCCATTTCAGTCCGTAAAAGGGGTAAACTTATACTGAAGGGACGATTATTCATTTACTTTAACGAGTTCGAATAATAAAGTACTCGGCAATCTTTTCATGTTTAGAGAGTCTGAAAAGGGCTTAAAAGAGGACTCCACAGTTTTCTCTTTTTCGTAATTTCCAAGAGTCCAAAAAAGTGATAAAAGTATACTCAATAGTTTCACTTTTTCTGTAAATTTTAATGAGTTCGAAAAAGGGATAAAAATGTACTCATGGTTTTCACTTTTTTGTAATTTTTAACGAGTTCGAAAAAGGGATAAAAAATTACTCCTGTGGCCGACTTTCAATTTAATTTACGAGTAGGAAAAGACGAAAAGAACTCGACATTTTCATGTGTTTTACTAGAATGAAAGATACCAAAATAATCTTGAGATTTTCATGAGTTTAACGAGTCTTGAAAATAACCGAAATTGACTCAAGATAGGTTTCATTTTTTACAAAAGCTTGAAACAGAGAAAAACTATGCTTCAGAGTGGTTTCATTTTTACACAGGCTTGAAACAGAGAGAAAACTGTGCTTGATGCCCCCTAAGCGTAACTGCTAGAGCGCATGCCTCCCCAGCTTCATTTCATTCAACTAAGTATACTGCTGGTAATTAATAGCTGGATGGAATGAAGGTTCATTTACGAGATCATATGAAAGACCCGACCTAAAACTGTAAGAAAATTATGCAAAAACTAACCTAAATATATGACTTAACATTTACAAGGTCTAGTCAAAGACTCAACTCAATTAGGGGAGGATTTGTTTCATTTTTTAACGAGATTGACACAGGAAAAGAACTATGCTCATGGAAACGTCTTTCATTTTTTAATGAGGTTGACACAGTATAAGGAACTTTCCTCAAACCAACTGATTCATTTTTTAATGAGATTGACACAGTAAAATGAACTATCCTCGGAAACTACTTATTTCTAATCTACCTACATAACCTACTGATTCATTTTTTAATGAGGTTGACACAGGAAAAGAATTGTCCTCATACCTAATTCATTTTTGAATGAGGTTGACTCAGTAGAAGGAACTATCCTCTGACCAACTGATTCATTTTTTAACGAGGTTGACACAGGAAAAGAACTATCCTCATACCTAATTCATTTTTAATGAGGTTGACTTAGTAACAGGAACTATCCTCTGACCCACTGATTCATTTTTTAATGAGGTTGACACAGTAAAAGGAACTTTCCTCAGACTCACTGATTCATTTTTTAATGAGGTTGACACAGTAAAAGGAACTATCCTCACACTGACTAATTCATTTTTTAACGAGGTTGACACAGTAAAAGGAACTATCCTCACTAACCACTGATTCATTTTTTAACGAGGTTGACACAGTAATAGGAACTCTCCTCGGAAACTACTTATTCTAATCTACCAATATACTCTCTACAATCTACCTACTGATTCATTTTTTAATGAGGTTGACACAGTAAAAGGAACTCTCCTCACCAGCCACTGATTCATTTTTTAACGAGGTTGACACAGTAATAGGAACCATCCTCAGAAACTGACTGATTCATTTTTTAATGAGGTTGACACAGTAAAAGGAACTACCTCGTACCACTGATTCATTTTTTAACGAGGTTGACACAGTAACAGGAACCATCCTCAGCCTCACTGATCATGGCTTCCAACTGGAAGAAACACATGTCAATGGACACACCTCGATCATGGCTTCCAATAGGTCTTCATCAGATGGAAGAATAGTTCTCTGGAAGGAACACATGTCAAGAGACTCAAAAGGGAGAAGAACATCGCGTTCAAATAATCCCATAGAGTTTTCCATGTCAATTACTGAATCTAAGTCAAAGGAGGACAAGCAAACAGTGAGAGGCTCGCTTTCATCGGTAACTGAAAACATGGGACTAGTTGCCACATAATTAACCCATGGCGGGGTAGATACCACTTTAGAATTAGGAACATTTAGGGCTGTTGGATGATTGGTAGTCGAAACAAGACTAGGGAATGAAAGGTGGTCTACAGTCACAATATTGCCATTGTGAGGGAAAGACATCACGCGAAAGAGTGTCGATACGACAACTTTCATTGCATAAACATAGTCTCGCCCAAGGAGTAAATTGAAATCCAAGGGACCTCGAACTACCATAAGATCAATACAGACAGTTTTACCTTCCAAAGTAATAGAAAACTTAGGAATGGTCCCTAAAGGTTCACTAATCGTTCTGTTAAAAGCTTTCAGATTCTGCGTAATAGGCACAAGCTGAGGGGAACCCAAAGCTTTCCAAGCAGTTGAGGATAAAATACTAATAGAAGCACCTTCATCTACCTGTGTGCGGTGTATGTCCTTACCACCAAACTTCACAATGATTTGGAAAGGGATGGAGGAAGGAAGACGAGGTTCTGTCAATCTATTCCAATCAAAGGAAAAGACCTCAGTACTTGGAGGGGGTTCTGTAGAAACAGGTGAAATGCCCCCCGACATAGAAGAATCTGATGTAACAAGAAGAACCTGAGCGGTATGAAGTTCACTCTCTACAGGGAGAATGGGATCGACCGAATGTGAAATCGAATTGACCACTTGATCAACTAATGGATCATCAACATGAGTGATATGAGTTTCACTCTCCAATGGAAGAGTGGGATCGACTGTACTTGAAATTATATCAATCACTTCGTCAGTTGACGGTAGGTTGGGAGAAATTTTACGGTAACCAGTTGGAAGTTCTTGTTGTGGAACAGTAAGGTTTTCCAACAATTTTGAGGCTTCATCCATGTGAGGGCAAATGTGAGTTTGATGACTCCCTTTGCATAACTTACAAGGAAACCTAACTTTACCTTTTTTCCCAGGAACCTGACTATCACTGGTTGATGGATCAATAGAAAGTTGATGAGATTTTTTTGACCATACTTCCAAGACCTTAGGAATACCAGGACAATTGATAAGGTAGTGGTCACCCTTGCAAAGCCTACAAGGGTATTTGGGTTTATGATGCATGTTGGAGGTTTCCTCAACACAACTAACACTTACAGTCATGGTTGGTTGGTTGAATTCTTTCTTATATTGCTTATTCTTCTTCTTCTATTGAAAATAACCATATGGGTAAACCTATTGTAAATCCAGGTAATGACAAAGTAGCCATATAAGGAGGACCAACATTTCCAAAGCAAGGAAAAGTACTAGGAATCTCGTTAAGAGGGATTCCTTGGTTGGTAAATTCCGGAACAGTTGCCATTATATTCAACTTTAGTGAATTTTATTAACAATTTAAAACTAAAATTAACAATTCACAATTCACACCTAACAATTAAAATTCACAATTCACACCTATGGTCTCTAAAAGTAAAAACAAACAAATTAACACGCGCTATCAAATCTAGGAGTCAAACCACACACAAACAGTAACTTCCCGTACTAAAAACACTAGTTGGTGATGAAATCCAACATCGTAAAATTTAATACAGAAAGGGCGGTTGGAACAGTTACCCCGACAACCTGCTTAATGAAACAGACTGGCACAAGTTTCTTCACAAAACCATCTCGAGTGAAGAGAACCCCCCAGAGAGTCCAAGTGAGTCTAGTCGACGTCTGCTCCAGGTACAGTGGGATCTTCCCTCCACCATCACCTTAGGAAAGAATCCTATAGATTATGGCCACTAAGGTTACCAACAGAAACAAATATACCTGGGGGAATAGTCTACGATCCGATACACACGCAAGGGCAGAGTAACAAAGCTCAATCCCCTTGAAGGCTCCTTGAAATAATCCAAGGTATGCCAACAAGTGACCCCAGGCTCCTCGACAATGGTCTATCCGAGGTTTACCGTTGTTAATACGTGTATATCTTCTATCATTCCCAATGAGGAAGGATTGATTACCTCACTGGTTCAGATATGATCTCGTGCTTGACTCCTTTAGGAGGAGCTTCCCAGAGCATACATGCAACAATTGGAATTTTTCCTACCGCAAGATCGACTACTTGTTTGTTTCACTGTCTTGGAGAGTTAACTAAAACCTATTCCAAGACACTAGCCTAAGCTATGTTGGTGGAAAGAGCCCTAAAAATGTAAAAATTACTAGATGAATTTTAACTAAGCGTTGTGTTATTTAGGTTGTTATTACACAAAAGGGTAAATGGATATGAAACCAATGGTGTTATGAACCAAACCAAAACTGAATGCAATCGAATATGATAATGTAATCTTTTCAATTCGATGAATCCTAACTAAATAAAGGAGAGAGTTTCCATTCACTTCCAACAATGCAAAGATTGATAACTAAGAGAAAATATAACAAATTCTCTAATGCACTAATTTTATCAAGAAAAACTAATGCAAATCAATTCCAAAACAATTTTTTATTTTTGTGTTTTTAAAAAAAGCATAAAAACATCTAAATTCAAATCAAAGAAAACTGATCTAAATCTACGATTGATTTTTCAGAATGTAAACTATGCAGTTGTAATCTATGCACAATTCACATGAAACGTATGCAAATGTAATCTATGCACATTTTTCATTCATATTCTGAAAATGAGAATTCTAATTATGCAAATGTGATCTATGCAAGAGAATTCTCAAACACAAGATGATTCTAATGTAATCTAAGAACAAATCAAGTGTAAGTCAAGAAAATCGGGTGAGAGTTCCAAAGATCAAAAAACACTTAAAGGCGATTAACACTCATACACAATTTATGGCGAATGAGGGGGAAATTTTTTTGCAAAAACAAAAGCAAAAAGATGCAAAATTGTGAAAATACTGAGACAAACCTCCAAGTAATGATCAAAGGAAATCAAATTAAGAATTTCTCAAAAAAGAGACTCAAAACACCCAATTAACTTAATGGAGATTGATGAGATGAAGAATTGCTGAAAGAAATTCAGAAACGAGAGATTTTTGACAGAGAAATACAGATTTGGGTAGATGGTAAGAATCCTAAATTAAATCTAAACTAAACTGAAAAAAAAATAAAAAAAATCTAGAGTTTTTCCAAAATTTTAACAGGGTCCGCAGGCTCCCAAAAGTAACAGGTGCGGTACCTCACTGTTTACTTAATGAAAGTGCGAAACAACCCGCACTGTTCAAAATAACAAAGTGAGGTCCCCAGAAAAGTTCAAGAAAAATGTAAAAGATTTCGAAATTTTCAAAAACAGAGAAAAACTAAGCTACCCAGGCAGATATCCATCAATCAAAAACCAGGAAAATTTTTTCCTCAAATCAAAATAAAAGAGAACCAAAAACAACAAGTTTCATTCCCTAGTGGAGTCGCCAATTTGTTGGCTGGATAAATCGTTCTTGCGGACAAGACCGATATCCCTAGTGTCAGAAGACAATCTAGCAACAAACGAACAACTAAGTTTGTCTTTCTCTAAATATATTTGTTTTACAAATAAATGTTATAAAGGTGTCGATCCTACCTTAGATCCAAATTCTTATTTGTGGTCGTAGTGATTTCGTCGCATCACTAATCTTTTGTTGCAACAAGAGCTCTTTTGTCACAAGAAAGTATCATCTTTCGTCGATCTGCAATCACAAACAAGAAAATATTAAATAGCACCTGTATAAAAAATAATTATAAAACATACCTATCATAGTGATCAAGGAATCTATGAAATAAATGATCAAACAATAGCTTATCGAAATAAACAATCGAATGACAATTTATTGAGAAAAACAAAACTTGATTGTATTAATCTTAAAATATACAGAAGAACCTTACAACCTTAGCCTTGATGTTTGAAAGGCCTTCCCGGGGTCCGAAGCAGGAATCTCCTCTACTTTGATAAGTCTTGCACTCTTTCAACCAAGACAAATAGAGGTATGTGATCTCTCCTCAAAAAAGTCTTAGTTAGCCAAAATCTTCTTCAATCTTCTTAAGCTTGACTCTTCAATCCCTCCATTAGTTTCTTAACTTCCAAATCTTAACCCTTTGAGGCTAACCAGTACTCCTTTTATAGAACGATGAGGAGGTTAGGATTCCACCTTTAAAGGGATAGAATCCTCCTTCGAGGGACAAACTCCTCACATCAAGGATTAGTTCCTTAAGGTGTGGGACATGCACCTTACTAAGCGTACTCATCCCAAAAAATCATCTAGAATCTTCGAAATTGACCAAAATTCAACTTTTTAATTTTGTCTTTCGCGCTTTTTGACTTTACAGGGGTACCGCAGGCATTACACTGGAAAAATGTGTTCTAGAACGCAGTTTCTCTTCAAATTACCTACGTACCCTAGCTAAAAACGCAAGAAGGTCTCATGTTACCTGCGTACCCAAGGCTTTTTTGAGTTTTAAGGGTTTTTCCTCTATTTTTAGGGCTTGGAATGAGGAACAAAGGTTGTAAGACTTGAAAAGGAGGTAAGTATGAGTATCAATGAGCTCATACAGTCAGCAGAATGTCAGGGTGACATTTTTTAGTGTAACAAGTCACCTTCACTAAGTGGGCCCGCAGGCTATTTTTGGCGCAAAGTCTATTTTTAGACTATGTCTATTTTTAGACATATGGATCATGTTCTATGAGTTGCAGGATGCTATTTGTGGATGGTTGGTCAAGTTGTAAAAAATAGATGGACTTCTATTTTTAGACATATTGGGCGGAATCTATTTTTAGATTGCCAGTCTAAAAATAGATATGTCGAATATTATTAGCTCTTAATAATATTTGGACTATAAACATTATCTTATTCTCTTGGAGCACTTGAGTTAAGTGCACAGATGTGGCACGGGAGCTGACAGAAGGAATTACGCTATTCCTGAGGTTAAGTGGAGCTATTGCATGGAGACTTCAGTTAGAACTCATGTGACAGAGTTTGGTGGAGTTATTGAGGTAGTTGGTGGAGTTGTGTTCAGTTTAACTTAGTTAAACATAGTTGAGCTAGTTGTATCTAGTCTAACTGATTGATACAATAGTGAGAGTGGTGTGAATTAATTATTAATTAATTCACTAATTATTAACTCATAAATCAACTAAAGAATACATCAGTTAACTTCAGTGCATGGACAGTTTCAGTGGAGACCAGTGGAGCGGTAGGTGAAACAGCAAGTGTGACTATCAGTTGTGACCATACTAGTGCATGAGTTTGCACCACACATTGATGGAGATGCCAATGAGGATTGTGCAGTGCATACCAGAGGGATTCGAACTCAGATTGGGCCATTATTCATCTTGGATTGCGCAATAGAGGCAGGCTAACAGGTGGAGCAGATTGGAGCATGTGTTTTGTTATATATGAGATTTTGTAGTGTGTAACAATTGGAGATTATACTAATAGCTTGTGAGGAGTTTGTACAATGATTGTTACATGATCTCTATCATTATAATATACAGATAGTTGGGGGTTTTCAGCTTTAAGCTCTCCCATAAATACTGTGTTTATATGTGTGATTGTTTATGGTTTTAATGTGCGCATACGATTGTTTATATTTCTATAATTAATGATCAATAGTAGAAGAGGTTATGTATTATGCATGAAGCTCAAATAGTGTGTGATCAGGATAATCGTGGTGAATAATTTAACAGTTATTCAAATTTCTACAGGTAAAACCCATTTATCTGGAGGAGAAGATGAAGAGAAGGAGTTCCCTAAGATCCTTCTTAGAGCCATGCAAGATATTACTAGAGAGATCAAGGAGATGAGAATGGATAGATTCAAGGAATCTGCTAAAGTATTTCATCATGGTGAAGGCTCTGGCATGTCTCATCGCTGGAATGATCAACCAGTGTAGAAACCACAATTTTCCCAATGCTCTACAATGCCTACATTCTTGGTTGTGGGAAATGAAGGGTTTCAAGAGCAAGAATCCCTTGAAGACTATTTTACAGAGTATGAGTCTCAAACTCCAAGTATTGGGCCAAAATTGTAATCTACGTTTAAATTATGCTTCCCTAGGCAGGTGTTAGCCTAGAACAACAGGTGAAAGATTATACTACCGTTTCTCCTAACTCAGAATAGATACATAGAGAGGATTGGATGCTTACTTGTTTCAGTCACTTCCAAATGGCTCCTTTTTTTCGCTTCTGCTACAGCTTCAAATTCAAGCGGTTTTGTTGGTTGAATGCTTCCTACAAGAAAGAAAACTGAAATAGCAGAAGATGCAATAATATAGATATCTATTCAAGCTAGTTAGCTAAATCAGTTAAGCATAAACTACATTCATCAACCAAGATCTTACAATATGGAAAATCAAAGTTAACATAGATGCATGTAGGGAAAAACAAGAAGTACTCTTTATTGATGATAGAAGGAGAGGTTACAACCTAGTCACTGATTTGGAGTGACCTTCCAGCAGATTTCCAAAGTCTCATCACAGCATAAATCTCTCTAGCAGCAACTCCACAAATCAAACTCTCTATTGAAAATTCTCCGGCATTTCTCTACTCAAATTCTTCCTCCTTCAAACACTTAGATCTGTGTTCAATTTATAGATGAACTATAGGTTGTTTTGCAATCAATAGCATTCCAAAAATAGGCAAGACATGTTTCTATTCATGTTTATGTAAAATGGACACTTGGATTTGAAGCTTGACACATGTGAACCCTTCTAGAAGACACTGGCCAAGTGGAGATTCCGGAACAATGAGAATTTCGCTCCCAATGTGACCAACACACCTTTGAATGTTGGGAAGTGCTCTGCAGAGAAGCCTTAAATGGGGCTACCTGCATATGCAACCGACTTAGGCCCCTTAGAGCTTGCGTTGGTGAGCTCTCATATGTTAAATAATAAGCTTCAAACCATGGAAACCCTTGCTTGATGAAAGTCTTGTTTGATTTATGTTGTTTCTTGTCTTAGGGAATATAGAAACTGAGATGATAGGGAATGATAGACCCTTGATCATCGGTCCTAGAGATGATGCCTAGTTAACCAGGTCATTGGGAATGGTGCCCAAACTGACCTATAACAATTTCCCCCTAAAGCATGAGATCCAAATAATAATAACATTTGATTGAGATGCTTTACACTGTGATGAGCCTGGAAACAAAGTGGAGTCATCACCTAAATCAATATTACAATACATTACATCATGATATATCCTCTATTGATCATAATTACTGAGGGTAGGCATTCCCATATTCAGCACATAAAACAATCTAATAACATGTACATAATTCAGAAAGTTGTCTACATTGGAATGTTGCCCAAATGCAGACATGCGTACAAATATAGGCCCATGATTGGATGACAATCTGTATGTAAGGTCACCGTAAAGATGATGTGTACAAAAATCCTGAAATCGCAACCCGGATGGATGAAACTAGATCCAGGGTCTTCTTATCTTGTTCACTCGATCATTTGGGTACAAGTCTAGCCATGTGAATATATGATTTTTCGTCGAACATGGAGATACATCGTTTTATTACCAGCTAATAATGTGAGTTGTTAACAAACGCAAGAGATCCACCATTAATGTTAATGGCCCTAAAGATGCTGCAGTACATTTTGTAAGGCATGAATAGATGATTTGATGTCGAATGCCAAACAAAATATTTCAGTCAAAAGTTCGGAAGCGATGATCTTGTAGATGCTGTAACAAGCCTCATGGTACTGGAATCTGATGTTTCTAAGTGAACTTCTTGGATATTGATTTGTTGTCGACAGGAAGTCATATTATTTCAAAACTAGAGTTACTAATTTCGAAGACAAGGGTATGACTTGATATAGAAATTTTCAGGGATGACGGTCATGAAAATGAAGGTTTATGAGTATTGCAGATGGATGAGTTCTTAATCACTGGATGACTTCTCTTGAACATATCAGCGACACTGTGATGAGTTGGCAGCATTGACCCAAAACCGAAGTGAAGGTATGATGAACCATAGGTGTGAATGAACCGTCAAGATGATTACCCAACCCAAACAGTCATGAACATGGAGTGAAAGAAGTGTCATGTTCAAGAGCGACTTGCTACCAAAAAGAAACTTTACCTGCTTTTCCCAAATTTTCCCCGGTCATTTGTCGACCAGTACCTCTTTATTTTTTAACAAGCTTGAGGAGGATAAAAATTGCTTGATCTGTAATTCAACCCTTCGGGCGAATAAAGTATTGCTATTTAATAATTTAATGAGTCTAGTGATGAATGAAACTCGATTCTTGCCATGATCAACAAGCTCATCGCTATTTTATGTTTTAACGAGCTTAACGACAGTGATAGCCTGGTCCTTTTTCATATTTAGAGAGTCTGAAAAAGAGGACGAAAGAGAACTCCAAAAGTACTTTTTTGTAAATTTGTCACTCAGATCTGAAAAAGCGTAAAATGATATCTGAGAGAACCTCTTTGGTAATGTTTAACCAAGGTATTCCTTTTTCGTAAATAATCCATCTTAGTCCGGAAATGGGTTAAACGTATACTGAGTAGATATCAATTCATTTACTTTAACGAGCTCAAAATGACAAGTGCTCAGCGATATTTTCACATTATCGAAGTTTGAAAAGAGCTGAAAGAAGAATCTAGGGGTTCTTTTTTCACTATTATTGAAGCTCAAAAAAGAGATAAAAGTGTGCTTCAAATTCTTTTTCTTTTTTATCAGAGCTTGAAAAACAAGGAGAAAAAGTATGCTTTGTGGTCAAGTCTTTCTTTGAAATAAATCTGCACGACTAATTTGTTCATCAGTTGTCTTTCCTGTTCAGAATAACATCAAATGGATTAAAAATACCTATTTCATAATAAAAACATAATAAAACCATAGTCATAGCAATAAATTTAACTTGAAAGTAATTAAATGACTATATAAAGTAGTTTCACTATTCAGTTTTACCATTCCATAGTTACCATTTGCATTTTGGAGCTCTGAACCTGATTTCCCCCCCAAACTTCAATCGTCGATTGCGGTCATTTCCGTGGATGGATTTCATCGTCATTTGATCTAGGTTAGTGTCATGAACCTCCTCTTTCTTTAAATGTTCATTTCATTACCATTCCTTGCAGTTTTTTAGGGTTTTTAGGCCCCTAGGTTAAATTCTTCCCAAATTGAGGGAAACACACCCTTGAACATCGAAACTTGCATTGCATAGCAAGTACAGTAAAGTGTACCTGCATGTGAAATGCACTGTCTCAGCCTAGGGAGTGCGTTGGGCACAGATAAGTTTTCGGTTTTCATGTTGTGTCCAAAATTTGCCTAGTTTTTTGCAATGAATGGTATCTAATGGATCTTATGGTTGATTTTCAGGTTTCCATTGGATTATAATGATGATTACATGGATAGAAAGAGAACATGAAGAACAAGATATGATTTCCTTGAATTATTCAGGTACTGTAAGAGCTTTAAGAGATTACGGGCTACTAAAGTACTTCAAATTGTCGGGAATGAGGCAAGAAATAGAACTCCTAGAATTCCTTGTTCGAGCATGGGTTCCGACGATAGAGGAATTTCACATAAAAAATCAAGTGTTGTCCATAACAGTTGAGGATGTGTATTTTCTCATAGGTTTGTCGAGGAGAGGTTTGCCCATTTCACTCACAAGATCTGTCGTTGGAGGAGAAACAGTGAGGGATTATGTTATGCAGTATTGCTATACAGGGTCAAAACCTAACAAAGATGGAAAAATAAACATCCATGATTTCAGGGATTTTCCTTTGAGGACCATCCTATTCACGATCGCTAAACTAGCTGGCACCATTACACTCCATGTAGTGAACAGATCGTATATGCAGTATGCGCTAGAGTGCTTAGAGCCAACAGTCTTCAACTAGTCTGAAGTTGTTTTATCTCAGATGAAGGAACAACTAAATAAAGAAAAGGGAGGAAGGAAGAAAAATTTCAATTATGGTTCCATTCTCATTTCCTTCGCTTTGGAACGGATTCCACTGATGCAGCCACAGCATGTAACATTGGATATATCTGGTCCTAGATATCCTCTAATGTAGAGATGGGTAGAACTCATGGGTCGGCATTCAGGCCAATCGACCGTTGTGTTCTCAACTACATTCTTCGCCTGGTTCCGGTGACAAATTGTCGCCATCGATGAGTATGAATACGCATGCATCGACTTCCGAGGGGATCCAGATCTAGTTTTACCAGAAGGCGCTCAGTAGGGTGCAATAGGTAAGAATGATTTGACCTTGTTTTCTGATTTTTATATGGTTTATACAAATTTTTTTGTGTTTTTATTTCTTTCCAAGAATAAAATAGATGTTTAATGTAATGCAGATATTGGTCGCGTTCAACCAGTAGAGGAACCAGAGCATGAAGCAGATGCACTAGCACAGAGGGTTGTCAGGAGAGCAGTCCTTCAGGAACTTGATATGGATGAGACTCTATCTGAGCTTCAACATCACATAGAGGGATTGACCTTTGGGATTCTGGATTGCCGAATCGAAGAGCTTCCCATGCGATTGTAGTGACACACAATTGGGGTTCCTAACCATTGGATGTGGTTGCTCCGTAGGATTGCTAGATCCATAGCGTGCTATCATGAGCACCACTAGTTTACTTGTGATTTTTGCATACACTTTGAGGTCAGATGACCAACGTGTCTTGGGCACAAATTTTGTAAAAAACCTATAACTATCTATCTATATGTTTTCAAAGTTTTTCCTATGTTTAATGCATAATCCTATTCAATGATGTGAATGTTTTCTTTACCTATGTCGCAAATGTCTGTCTAAAACTTGATTAGCTAATGAATCAGTTAAAGTGTTTAGATTTTTTGAAATGTGTTGATATTGAATGAAATCAAAATGTCTCTCCAAAATTTGAACTCTTAGGAACAATCTAAGAAGTGTTGGATTTTAACAGAATAAATACTAGTAAGTTGTAGTACCACAAGTTGTGAGTCTAACCTTATGATTTTTTGGTTAATACCAAATGAAATGGAATCAGAGAAAAGTTCGATCAACGCGCTATACTCAGCGACATTATTCATCGATCTACCGATACAATTCCCTTGAAAACTCACTAACTCGTTGTTCGGAGCGAAAATGACCCACGCTGCAGAGGATACATTCTGCATAATACGACTAGCACCATCAGCATATCCGACAAATGGTTCCAAAGATTTAGTCATCTACGCTGAAATGTAAAGCGGATTACTAACGTCAAGAAAACTCTAAAAAAGAAACTAAGATAGTGAATGCAAATCAACAACATATAAACAATATAATGCAAAAAATTACTACGCTAATGATTAAGCATAGTAACGTTTCAAATACAACCCATTTCTAGGCTATGCCAATGGAATTCCATAGTAATCAACTAACTCGTAGGCACCCTTAGCAAGAAATATTTTGAAAATATAGGGGCCATGCCATAATGGCTCGAATTTCCCTGTACCTATTACATCAGCTTCTTGGTCGTAAAGAAGGACCAAGTCACCCTCTGAGTAGATGTGAGGCTGGACATTTTTGTCGTATTGCGCCTTTATACGTCTCTTATGTGCTTCGTTGGTAAATTGGGCTTTACAACGCGTTTCGTCTATATGGATGAGGTTAAGGAGATGCGCTTATTCTTCTGAGGTGTTAGGTAGCAAGTCTATTGCAAGTTTTAACCATGATATTTCACATTGGATTGGTAAGATAGCTCCCAGACCATACACCAATTGAAAATGGGTAAATCCTGTTGTGTTTCTCACTGAGGTTCGATATTCCCATAAGGCGGAGTACAGCATAAAGTTCCAGTTCCTTTTATGGACTCCAATCATTCGTTGAAGCATTCGTTTAAGAATTTTGTTAATAGCCTCAACTTGTCCATTTGATTGTGGATAATAAGGAGTAAAATTATCATGTGATAGTCCTAACTTGGCTATCAATTCACACATCATATGGCTTCAAAAATGCTTCCCATGATTCGTAACTATAGTTTGTGGGACCACAAACCGTGCAATGACATGATTCAAGGAAAAAAATGCAGCTGTTTATCCTGTGTTGTTGAATGTAGGCATCTCTTCGGCCAATTTGGTAAAATATTTGACTGCAATAATAATATAACCATGCCCCCCAGATGAAGGAGGGTTACAGATCATGAATTTAATATCCCATTTCATAAATTGTCTAGCAGAGACAACAGGATGCATTGGCGTTGATGGTTTGCGGATTTTACGGTCATAAATATGGCATGCATGACAACTTCTGACTACGAGGATACAATCTCGAAAAATAGTAGGCCAAAAGTAATTGGCGTGAAGTATCTTCTGCGTGGTAGCATAACCATATAAATTTCCACCACAAGCCCCAGCATGGCAATCATTTAATACTTTTTCGGCCTCCTCATGAGTGAGGCACCTCCTTAAAATTGTATCGACACCCCGATGATAAAGTGTATCACCGACGATCAGATAATCTTTGGCTTCGTATAGAATACATCGTTGATCAGAGCGAGAGGTATTAGGTCGAAAATTTTGGGTTTGGAGATAAATGATGAAATCTCCATACCAGGGATCAGATGATTTGATCAGAAATAGAGACTCATCTAGAATATATGGTTCCGACGTAGTTGCATTACTATCAGAGGGAAGGTCAGAGAGAAGCTCAGCCAAAAATAAAGACTTATTTGACTTGGATTTGATGAATTCAAAATCAAATTCCTGCAAAATGACAATCCATTTTGAATATTCCCCCCCCAACAATTAACGTGATAAGATGTAAGTCATGGGGTTGCAATCTGAAACTATTGTTGTTTTTCAGAGCAGGATATAATGGCGAAATCTTTGGACAGCTTGAAAAGCTACCAAGGCAAGATTTTCCACGTACGAGTACTTAACATCCATATCATTTAGATTATGACTCATATAATAGATCGGATTTTCAATCCCATCTTCTACTTGGACCAAAACCATGGTGATGGTCGTTTCAATCGTGACGATATATAGGAAATAATCATTTTGATAATTTGGAGGATACATTAATGACCCTCGGACAAGATGGTCCTTGACAGCATCAAAAGAAGCTTGCGCAACATGGTCCTAATGGAAGGGAACCCCCTTTTTCAATAATAGAGTAAATCCTTTAGCCATTTTAGCGTAGTGTGGAATAAACCTTCTTAGGAAGTTAGCCTTTCCTTGAAGTTTCTATATCTGAAGTAATTTTGATGGCGCATGCAAATCAAGAATGGCCTGTAACTTCAGTGGGTCTATTCGAATTCCTTCTTTTGAGATTATGAATCTGAGCAATCGACCAGAACCAACACAAAACACACATTTGTGTGGATTGAGTCATATATTGCAGTGTCAGCAACGTAAGAAAATGGCTCTCAAATGCATCAGGTGATCAGTCCAATTTCTTGAATGCGCTAGTAAATCATCTAGATATGGTTGAACAATGTGCTTGATGTCGTTGAAAGCATAATCCATTTCTCTCTGAAAAGTTTCCCTAGCATTCTTTAAACCAAATGGGAGTTTCCTATATGTGAATGTGCCCCAGGGATAGATGAATGTTGTCTTATGTTGGTCATCTGGGTGGATATTGATTTGATTGTAGCCAGAAAATCTATCCATGAAAGAAAATATTTCACATCCATCACAATCGTCAATAATCTGGTCAATTAAGGGAGTAGGATAGTTGTCTTTTGGACAAGCATGATTAAAATCCCGATAATAGATGCAAACTCTAATGGTTCCTTGTTTTTTCATAACAGGAACGATATTAGAAACCCACTCAGTTAGCGGAACAGGGTAAATTAAACTAGCACGAAAAGTTTTTCAACTTTTTCTTTAATGGTAGTGGCTTTCTTCGGATGAACAAGTCGAAGCCATTGATGCACTGGTTTGACATCAGGATACATATTAATAGCGTGTTCAACTATACTAGTATCTATGCCAAGCATTTCCTCGTAAGACCAAGTGAATATGTCATGAAATTCATGAAAAAGAGAGCGATATGAATCAATTTCTGATGGAGAACAAGATACACCGACATGAATATTTTCTACAATGCCAGGTTTAGTCAAAATATTGATAGAAATAGTTTCTTCAATATTTGATAAATTTCGCTGAAATTCAATTGCATTAATCGGAAAAGAATTTGAAAATAAAGTTTGAATGGATGGGTGATATAGTTCACTAAGATTATTTTCTTCATAATCTGGAAGATGGGAATGATGATGATAATCTTCCCATGGTTCTCCTTCTACCATTATAGTTTCCAAAATATTTTCATCTGTCAAAAATTTTGAGGAAAATGGATCAGATGGAGTACCAAAATCTAATGAATGATCAATCCAAACACTCAGCGACACTGATTTCTGATTTTCCACCCAAGCCAAATATATTGATTGATATTGTAGCTCAATAGGGTTGAGCAGTAAAACATCATCCAACATAGAAATATTAGAATCACCCGTACTCTTCCTTAAGCCAGATAGAGTGGAAGAGATCATGTAGCAGGTCTCTATGCTTGCAATTTCTGCTGACGTCGCTGGCGGCGGTAATGCAAAGGTTCCCATAAGAGTGGAATCCTTTAAGAGTCCTACACCAATGTTATGGATTTCTAGTTGGGGTAAGTGAATATACGGAATGCTTCCAGTTACCTATGAAGCGAAGGTAAAGAAGGATAATTGATTAACGACTGTGATTGTACCTTTATGAGGAAAGGCAATCATTCTAAAGTATGTAGAAACAATAGCAGTCATTGCATATACCCATGGTCTTCCGAGTAAAATATTATAGGCAAGGGGTTCATCAACAACCTCAACATCAATACTTACTGTTTTGCCCCCTAATTCAACTTGAAGGTTATTGATAATACCAGGTTTATATGTTCTTCCATCAAAAGCCTTCAATGTAGTTGATGATTTTGATAATCGCGGTGAGCCAAGTGACTTCCAACAGTTTAGATACATAATGCACGTGGATTCTCCCTCATCAATAATAGTGCAATGAACAAGGTGATTGAGAACGTTTACTTGGATGGAGAATGCCAGTTCTGCTGGTAATTGTGGCACATAGCCCATATGATTAAAGACGACAAGATTAGAATCAGTTGGATCAATTCCACCAATGGCCAACAATAAAGGCTGCTTCTGGGAGGGACAATTTTGTAATACCTCAAGAGCAGACATAGCTGAAGGGGATTGAACCAAATCTTCAAATATATTATAATTTTGTGCAGCTCTTGCTTGAGGATTATATGTCGATTTACGAATTACTCCATTTGGTGGTTTAATCGTCAATTCAGGAATAATAGGAGGTGGTACCTGTTAGACTCCTATACCAATAGGTGTCATTTTTCATGATTGTCTTGATTGAACTATGGAATATGTTCAAACCTTTTTCTTGAGCAAAGGTGTTCCATATTCTTGGAAAAAAACAAAAAATCAAAAAAATTTAAAAAATGTAAAAGAGGGTATACCCTAAAAGAAAAATCAAAGGGTAAGAAAAATAAATTGGTCAAGAAAGTGAAAGAAATGAACCCCAAGCAAAAAATAGACCAAGGAAAGTGTACAAATCCAAATTCCATTACTATTTCATTTTTGTAATAAAACAATTGTGTGCAGCTTGTCAAACTTTTGCCAAAATTTATGAAGAGTCAAACTGTTTAAACTTGACTCATTCATGTTTCAATTTTATGTTGTAGAATAGAGAATAAATATCTAGCCAAACAGTTTAATCTTGGCAGATAAGTAGATAGGTAGAGTTAATAAAAGGTGCTCAACAGTTTAACCTGAGCCCTTGGATGTAATAAGGGTAGAATTAGATAGATCTACCATGTAAAAAAGAAAGAAGATTGATAAGGGTTTGCCAATCTAAGTGCACCCTAATAAAGAAGAGAAAATGGTAGTGTCAAGTAGATAGGGTAGGTAGATGGTGTTGCAAAGTTTTATGTGATGAATGATGGTGCTAAATATGTTTAATCTTTACCTTCATCACAAGTACTGAAGCAGAAACCAGATCCACTTCTAGATGTGGAAATCATTGATGAGATGTTTGATGATGAAAGAGAAGATAGTCAACTAACTGGCACAGTTAGTGAAACACATACAAGCAACAAAGGAAAAGAATTGCAAAAACAGTTGAGTACTGAAGTATCTTCTTTTAAGCCACCAAAAATAGATGCAGGTGATATCAAGAGAACTTTCATTAATATAAAAGAAAATAATGATCCATTGAGAATGAAGGTATATGATCAGTATCTAAAAATGGCTCCACACAATCAGGAAAGATTGATGTCAGCATTTGACATTCAACAAGGCAAAATGATGATGAGCCATTTTAAATCCAAAGTACTAAAGCCCATGACAGCATCTGATTATATTAGGACCAATTTTGAGGTCCTGGAAAAAGACATTCATCCCCTGGACCAGATAGAATTGCATAGACAAACTGGGGAAATGATATACTCCACCCTTACTGATAAGGCCATGGCAGCCCTTAGGCTGCGAGATTCTTTAAATAATACAAACACCCAGTTGCAAATTGAGAAGGCCTCTTCTCAGGCAAAAGATAACAGAATAAAGTCTCTGGAAGATATAATCATCATTTTGGGTCACAATCCCAAAGATATCAAAAGCATTGAGGCACTAATTAAAAAGAAAGATGATGATATAGCTGCACTGAGAAAGCAACTAAAATTTCCAGCCTCAAGACATCCCCAGACCCAAGAAGTTTTGAAGGAAAATTCACAGGAAGAGATGATGGAGTTGCTCTTAAAAATGACTGAGCAACTGAGTGAAACAGAGAAAGAATTGGAACAGGCATTAAAAGAAAAGCAGGATATCATGCAAACATCTATAACAGGGATCACTACAGGTACCACAACAGCAGATCAACAAACAGAGTCAGCACAGGGAGACACTTCTGGTTTAAGTTATGATGAATTGGTAAAACAAATGGAAATTTTAAAACTCAGAGTCACAGAACTTAAAACCACAAAATTGCAGTTAGAAAATTTGGAGCAGAAATATGATATGTCTAAAAGGACTGTTGTAGATAATACCAGGGAAATTAAAAGATTGGAAAAGTTGGTTAAGGCTTTAGAAAAAGATCTTTCGTTAGAAAAGCCTTTGAGAGAAATAAATGAAATTCTTTGGGATAATATAATTGAGTTAATAAAAAGTATTTGGTCCTTTTTTCAAACAATCTTTGAACAAAATGACTTGATCAAAGTAGCTCAGGAAGAAATAGCCAAAACAAGAGATGAATTAAAGGGCAGACCTGAGCAATCCAATCAACTTATACAATTTCTGAACACTCGGACTAAGCAACAGCTTTCAGAATTAGGAATTGATGACAGGACAATCACTATTTTAGAAATAAAAAGAGTTTTTACCAAAAGAACTCTTATGCAGAATTTAGAAAGGAAGTGCTCAGATATTCTGAAAGAAATCAATGCTTTTAAAGGGAAATTTCAGGTTTTATTAGACAATGGGTTACCCAGTCCTATGCTCGCAGAGGACAAGATAATGGACCTGGAAACCTATGTTACTAAAATAGATATACATGCTCATAACACAACTGTTCTTTCTATCAGTTCGTCAGAAGCAACATTGCCAACAGGGAGGAATCTCTACGACAGGTTAAAAAATTTGTTTCATCTTGAGCAGGAAATAAAGTATTTCTTCCCTAATCAGCCCACTTTTACAGATACACAGAGGCTGATGAAACATTAAGAAAACTTAAAAGAACCATAATAGCAGAAGATCAATGGTGGGAAGACTTATTGGACATTTTATGAAATTTATCTTCAGGTTGAGAATTTTATCTTTTTACTATCATGTAAAGGATAAATAATGAGCACAGATTAAAGAGTATCAGTAGAAACAAAGAGTATCAAACAAGAAAAGGAGTTACTCAAAGGGACAGCATCGAGCCTTATTATAGCACCTGCCTCCAGCACGTCCACAAAATAAGGGAACATCACACCAGCAATTACTTTTTTTCTATCTATGAGACCATTTGTCTCCTTTTTATTGTAACTTATTCATTAGTCACCCTAGATTAGTGGCTAAGTTGGTGTGAGATATTTTCAATCATTTTTTGTATAAATAAACCCTCAAAGAGAGTATTGAGGGTGGATTCTACTACTTCGCTGTGACATTGATGTTTTTGGAATAAAATCGTTTTGGAGAAATTTATTTGTGGCTTTCTGGATGACAATTTGAAGCTCAGGATTTTTTGCAGGATTCATGTGTCTGACTGCAGTTCAATAAGTCTTTCTATCCTATGTCTTAAGTTTTATATTTGTTTATAATATCATTGTGTCCATTTCTGAATAATTGACATAAAAGAATAACTCAGAATTTACTTAATTGTACTCTGAGTTCAGTTGTGATTATTCTAAATGTTTTCCTCTAAATTAGTTATAAGCTTCTTAATTGCTCTTGCTTCACTAATTTAAACATATTGATTACTATAGTAAAGAATTCTTCACTGCTCTTTATTTGTAATCATTTCATTTCTTTTTTTTGAACATGGTGAAAGATTCTTAACTGCCTTTCATCCCTTCAAATCCATTCCATCCACTTTAAATTTTAAGGATTGTTCTATGTTTGGCTATCTTGCCCTGCAAAGCCATCTTGTGTGTAGAATAGAAATCCAGTAAAGCCATCCTTTGACTCCATAGCCCAATGCCCTGAAAATATTCAACCTTGCCCTTAGTTGGCGAATTCCACCATTTTCAAACAAACTCTTGGATCTATAACTAGCCTAAAAATTTCTAAGAACAAAGATAAATCATAAAGAGAGAGCCCTCTCTAGATGCAGATTGGCTAGATTCTGCATCTGAAGGTTGGTTTGTGGTTACCTCGGGTATACTTTCCTTTTCCACAACTTCAAGGAAAACCTGAGTGATAACATAGTGGCGACTCCACTGGGGATCTGAATCATTTTTATGGTTAATATTGTTCACTTATAAGCTATAGACAGAGTCTGAAGATCAGTCAGGTAGCATTTGAAACGATTTTTCCTTGCAACTGCATAGTAAATAAATGCTGCTTTAGTCTATCTCTGATTTATCTTATAATTTGAACCTTAGTTTCAAATGTTTAATCAGACTCTCTAGTTCAATAAAATATTTGAGAAAATTTTAATCATAAATCATTATTTCTTGAAGAATTGGTAGAAGTTGTATATTCATTTCAATTAAAACTAAAAAATCCAAAAACATATACCATCTAGGAAAACTGGCTTCAGAAAGGATTCATCATACTAGGTCAAATCCTGACCCCAATCCACCACCGATATTTGAAAATCCGAATCTGATTCCTAGGATTCTTAGAAGACAAGGAAGCCAAGAAAGTTCTGACAGAGGAAGTCAAGAGAGTTCTGGAAGTTCCAGACCTCTTTCTAGATCACATTCCTGTCCTGTGAAAATCATATATTTTGACGAAATTCCTTTTGATGAACGATTTGAAACATCCTTATTTGTGAATTTTTCTGAAACCGAATTATCAAGATTAGTTCCAGATCCATTGTTTTTCGAAGATTTTCAATTCAGATTTGTTTCATATCACCTTGACAGATAGTTACAAGACTCCATTCAATCTGAACACACCTTTGAAGAAAATTCAAACATTTCTGTGATTACTGAAGCTTCCCCAAGCTCAGTTACTTTCCCTCAAGCTTTTCAAACACCAGTCACCCCTTCTACTCCTCCGCCTAGACCACCCTCACCTATTATTCCATTAAACCTTCCAATGGCCAATAGATATGCTCCGTTACAGTTGCCAGCCAACCCTGTTGCCTTGCCTCAAGATTATCAGAGTAAGATCACACCTTTTGATGGATCAGGTACTTATACAGCTCAACAACATACCAAAAGGATGACTGATTACTTTGAATTCTATGAAATTGACACTGATGATGTCCGAATGAGAATTTTTGTTCAGAGTCTCACTGGGGAAGTTAGGACATGGTTTAGGGCCCTTGCTCCAAACAGTATTGTTGATTTACCAGCTTTGTATAGGGCATTTCTGAATAGATGGGAGAAAAAGAAAGACCCTCTTCAGATCCTATCAGAATTTGAAAAATTAAGGAGAAGATCTAATGAAACCATGCAAGATTACATCATAAGATTCAATGAAGCCTACAACGCTGTTCCTCAAAACCTTAGACCTCCTCCTGACTCAGTATTGGTTAAATTCCCTGATGGTTTTGACTCTGACATAGCCTATTCACTTAGGGAAAGAGCCCCTCAAACACTAGAGGAAATGCAAAGCATAGTGGTTAGTGTAGAAGCAAATCTTATAGAAAAACGAGCCAGAGCTAGGGCAGAAAGAAGAATTCCTATGAATGAAGAACCTTCAGCTTTTGAAAGAAAGCTGGATGCAATCATTAAAGGTATGGAAAGATTAGGAGACAGAGTGGAGATAATCGAAAGAAAGTCTACTGGTGATAATCAAAATGTTGTGAGAAACCCAAACTTTAGAAGAAATCAGAACCAAAATATTGGGAAGAATGTCCCTGACCAAAATATCAGGCCACATTTCCAAGAAAACTTTGTTGAAGGTTCAACTTCTGAAGAACCTACTGAGGATGTCGAAATAAATAATGTGACTGAAAAACAAAATGAACCAGAAGTTTTCCTATATCAGGATGATCAGGAGAATCACATCCTTGAAACATTCCAAACTCATTCAGGAGAAACTTTTGATTTTAAGGAAGGCTATGACACAGCAATTTATGAAGTTCATAAACAGTACAATTTGAGAAGCAGACGGATTGATGTGCCAGAGAATAGCAAACAGAAAACTACAAAACAAAATGTCAAAGGTAAAGTTAACATTCCTCCTGTACAAAACATTCCCCCTGTACAAATTCTGTCTAGGACAACTCCTAACCCTTCAAATCAAATAATTGAAGATGTGTCTGACAACCAAACAAACAATAAACAACAATCTAATACTTTTCCTCCTGTAGGAAACATAGAAGAATCAGTAGAAGTTAGTTCAAAAACACCTTCAAATCAAAATTTCACTCATGAAAAAGAGAAAAATGTTGAAGACCCAAAAAATAGAGAAAACCCAACTGTGTAAAACACTAAAATTCAAACGGAAAAACCTTTCAATCTAGAGGCTGAAATAGGAAAACTAAAGATAGTTGTTCCTTTATCAGAATTGGCTAAACATGATTTCTATAGAAGTCAAATCAGCAAATCCTTAAACATTAACATTACTGGAATGGATGATTCAGTAAATATTCTTGATGATCAACCCAAACTTCTTTTTGGCCCCGAGGTAAATGGCAAACCAGAAAGTGGAGGAACTCCTCCATTTTATGGGAGCCTAAACGTTCATGAAAAAATACTCCACAATGCTATGCTTGATTCTGGAGCATCCCACAATTTGATGCCAAAAGATGTGATGGAAAGACTAAATTTAGACATTACCAGACCGTATAAAGATTTGTTTTCTTTTGATTCTAGTCAGGTAAGATGTTTAGGTTTGATTAAATATTTGTGTGTTACTTTGGTGCAATATCCTGCTAAGTCTGTTTTGATGGATATAGTAGTGGCTGATATCCCTCCTAAATATGGTATGTTGTTGTCTAGATCCTGGGGTGCTAAACTTAGAGGATCTATTCAGCTAGACATGTCATATTCCACTATATCAATATTTGGTCAACCTAAAATATTATATAGAGAAACTTTGATGAAATACTTGGTAAGTAGCCATGAGAAGCCTGAAAACTTTCCTGTCTATTCAGTACATTCTGATATGGATTCTTTCATCCTTTATAATGCTGAAAAGGACCTTCCAACTGAACTAGAAGCACCTGAAAAGAAAGCTACAAACAAAACTACTGTTAAAATTGAAGAGATTTCAGAAAACCAAGAAACACCAGACAACCAAGAAATACCAGAAAAAGCTAAACAACTAGCTCCTGTTAAGAAATATGTTAAAACAGTTGATGAAGATTATGAACATGAAATTCTGTGGCATTTAGAATTTGATGGCTCAGTAAACAAGTTAGGAGCAGGAGCTAGAATTTGGTTACATAATGTTGAAAACGATCATGCTGAAGGTCATTCTTATAGATTGAACTTTAAATGCACTAACAACATGGCTGAGTACGAAGCCCTTTTGCTAGGGCTTAAACATGTCAAAAAGTTAGGAGCAATTAGGGTATCAATCATAGGAGACTCTGAATTAATCATCCAACAGATTAATGGTGAATGTTCAACCAAAGATCCCAGATTGAAACAATACAGAGAAACAGTTGTGGAAATTCTCAACACCTTTCTACAAGCTCAACTTGCCAAGATTCGCAGGAAACAAAATTTGCATGCTCACAGTCTTGCAATGTTCGCTAGCACATGTAAATTTCCTTTTGGACCTAATCATCAGTTCACAGCTGAGATTAGACATAGACCTGCTATACCGGACAATCTAATGAATTGGCAAGTATTTGTAAATAATAATCAAATCAATAGTTTTTTGACACTAGAAAATGAGTTTTCTAACAGCTATATAGATGAAGACATAACCATTGATGAATCTGATCAAGAAAAAGAACAAAAAACAGATATTTCCAGAGAGACTGCAATTCACATGCTTCACCCCACCACATTCACAGAAAAAGATATGCAGGATTTGATACAAATGGAATTTGATGAGATCATAGAAGATGAAACTGAAATCATTAATCTGAAAGACAATCATTTACCCAAGGGATTAACTCCTTTGGAAGATCTTTTTGATTCAAATGACATTCCATTTAAACCCAAAATGGAACCTGTTAAGGCTGATATTGAAGAATGCAACTTAGGAACTTCAGAAAATCCCAAAATGGTTAAACTATCTAAATCTCTGCCAGAAGATCAAAAGGTTAAATATGTTGAACTTTTAAAAAAATTCCAGGATGTTTTTGCCTGGAGTTATGAAGATCTTAAATCATATGATACATCCATAATTCAACACACTATACCTTTGAAACCAGATCAAAAACCTTTCAAACAAAAACTTAGAAGGATCAATCCTGTTTTACTACCTTCAATTGAAAAAGAAATTAAAAGGATGTTTGAAGCAGGGATTATAGCTCCTATTAGGTTCTCTGAATGGGTTTCTAATCTAGTACCAACAAGAAAGAAAACTGGAGAAATTAGACTGTGTGTTGATTTAAGAAATTTGAATAAAGTTTCTTTAAAACATAACTATCCTTTGCCTAAAATGGACCATATCTTACAAAGGGTAGTAGGATCTTCAAGAATATCTCTTCTGGATGGATTTTCAGGGTATAACCAGATTCTGGTTCATCCTGATCATCAAGATAAAACAGCATTTACAACACCATGTGGTACTTTTAAATATGTCAAGATGCCATTTGGACTCAAGAATGCAGGAGCTACATTTCAGAGAGCAATGGACATTGCTTTTGCTAAAGAAATACATGAATTTATGGTAATTTATCTAGATGATTTAACAGTTTTTTCCAAAACAGATCAGCAACATTTAGATCATCTAAGGAAAGTGTTTATAAAGTGCAAAAAATATGGCATTTCTTTAAATCCTAAAAATTCATTGTTTGGTTTGGAAGAAGGAAAGCTCTTAGGTCACATTATTTCTAAAGATGGCATTCGAATTGACCCTGAAAGAATACAAGCAATTTTGCAGATACCTCATCCCAGAAATATTAAAGAACTTCAAGCTTTCATAGGAAAGATTAATTTCTTGAGAAGATTTATTTCTAGTTTAGCTGAATTACTTAGATTGCTTACTAACATGCTTAAAAAAGATTCAAGCATTGACTGGACTGTAGAAGCCAAGCAATCATTTGAAGAAATCAAAATGGCTTTAACAAGAACACCAGTTCTTACCAGTCCAAAGTTTGACAGAGATTTCATTATTTTTTCATTTGCTTCTGAACATACAATTGCAGTTGTTTTACTACAAAAGGATGATCAGGGATGTGAAAAACCAATTTCCTTTTTCAGTAAAGCACTTAGGGATGCATCTTTGAAATACAATATTATGGAGAAACGGGCTTTTGCACTTGTGAAAGAAATTAAAGATTTCAGAGTTTATATATTATATTCTCATGTGATAGCTTATGTGCCTAATGCTGTAGTTAAAGACATCTTGACTCAAGATGGTATTGAAGGCAAAAGAGGTAAGTGGATAGCTACCATTTTAGAATATGATATTGAAATTAAACCAACAAAACTTATAAAAGGTCAAGGTTTGGCTCAACTCATGACTGAAACTAATTGCCAAGGCTTGGACATCAACGAACTAGATAACGAACAGGAGATGGCGACTCCACAGATCAGTCAAGCTTTCTTAGATTCTCCCTGGTACACTGATATCATTCATGTTTTGCTAAACCTGCAAGCTCCTCCAGGGTTGTCCAGAACAAAACAAAGATTTTTGAAAATGACATCTTTAAAATATTGTATTTTAGATAGTGCTCTTTTTTGGAAGAATCATGATGGAATCTTATTAAATTGTTTATTAAAAGATGAAGCTGACAAGGCACTTAATGAATTTCATGCAGGAGATTGTGGTGGACACCTCTACTGGAAGTCAACTGCAGATAAAATCTTAAGGGCTGGTTTTTATTGGCCAACCTTGTTTTTAGATGTTAAGAAATTTGTAACAACTTGTCATAAGTGTCATATCTTCGAGGGTAAAAGAAAGTTGTTACCTTTACCATTAAGACCAATTTCCACAGAAAGACCCTTTCAACAATGGGGATTAGATTTTATTGGAGAAATTCATCCCTCTTCTTCTGGACAACACAGATGGATTTTAACTGCCACAGATTACTTTACCAAATGGATTGAAGCTATCCCATGCAGACAGGCCAATGATTCTGTAATTATAGGGTTTTTAGAAACCAATATACTTTCAATATTTGGCTGTCCAGAAAAAATTATCACAGATAATGCTGCTGCATTTAAGTCAAAGAAAATGATTAGTTTCTGCAATAAATATCATATTACTTTAGGCCATTCAATAGCCTATTACCCCCAGGGTAATGGACTGGCAGAATCCTCCAATAAAAGCCTTATTAATATCATCAAAAAGTTATTGGAAGAAAACAAAAAGAATTGGCATAAGAAACTTACCAATGCATTGTGGGCAGACAGACTTACAACTAAGAAATCAATTGGGACTAGTCCATATGAATTAGTTTATGGCATTGAAGCAAGATTCCCATCATCTTTAGGAATTTCTGTTATGAAGTTACTTCAGGAGGCTCAAGTGGAACCAAATGACATTCAGAGAAGAATTAACCAAACAATTCACTTGCAGCAAACCAGAGAAGAAGTATATCAACGATCTCAAGTCTTGCAGGAAAAGTTAAAGAAAATGTTTGACAGAAAAACTAACGCAGAAGATTTCCAATTAGGAGACAAAGTCCTAAGATGGGATTCCAGAAGAGAAGAAAAAGGGAAACATGGGAAATTTGATTTCTTATGGAAAGGGACATACATCATTCATGCCTTACAGGGAAACAACACATACTTTTTGAAGAATTTGGACAATTGAGAAGCTGAAGAAGGACCAGTCAATGGTCGAATGCTAAAGCATTATTTTGATCCTATTTACTAGGATATTTTGATTTTTTTTAACTTGTATATAATATATCCTTTTCTAATGCATCAGTTTTGATTGGATGGTGACTTCTTGAAGTTGAAGCCTGAAGTGAAGGCCCTAAGCTTCAAAAGTTTCACTATCATATATACAATAAAGCTACCAGAAAAAGGAGATTACATGTTCAGACTGAAGACATTTTTAAGGCATCTGACCTGCTGTTCTTGACTTTCCACAAGGAAAAGCCATCCCCAAGTGGAGCCAGTGTTAGACTCCTATACCAATAGGTGTCATTTTTCATGATTGTCTTGATTGAACTATGGAATATGTTCAAACCTTTTTCTTGAGCAAAGGTGTTCCATATTCTTGGAAAAAAACAAAAAATCAAAAAATTTTAAAAAATGTAAAAGAGGGTATACCCTAAAAGAAAAATCAAAGGGTAAGAAAAATAAATTGGTCAAGAAAGTGAAAGAAATGAACCCCAAGAAAAAAATAGACCAAGGAAAATGTACAAATGCAAATGCCATTACTATTTCATTTTTGTAATAAAACAATTGTGTGCAGCTTGTCAAACTTTTGCCACAATTTATGAAGAGTCAAACTGTTTAAACTTGACTCATTCATGTTTCAATTTCATGTTGTAGAATAGAGAATAAATATCTAGCCAAACAGTTTAATCTTGGAAAATAAGTAGATAGGCAGAGTTAATAAAAGGTGATCAACAGTTTAACCTGAGCCCTTGGATGTAATAAGGGTAGAATTAGATAGATCTACCATGTAAAAAAGAAAGAAGATTGATAAGGGTTTGCCAGTCTAAGTGCACCCTAATAAAGAAGAGAAAATGGTAGTGTCAAGTAGATAGGGTAGGTAGATGGTGTTGCAAAGTTTTATGTGATGAATTATGGTGCTAAATATGTTTAATCTTTACCTTCATCACAAGTACTGAAGCAGAAACCCGATCCACTTCCAGATGTGGAAATCATTGATGAGATGTTTGATGATGAAAGAGAAGTTAGTCAACTAACTGGCACAGTTAGTGAAACACATACAGGCCACAAAGGAAAAGAATTGCAAAAACAGTTGAGTACTGAAGTATCTTCTTTTAAGCCACCAAAAACAGATGCAGGTGATATCAAGAGAACTTTCATTAATATAAAAGCAAAGAATGATCCATTGAGAATGAAGGTATATGATCAGTATCTAAAAATGGCTCCACACAATCAGGAAATATTGATGTCAGCATTTGACATTCAACAAGGCAAAATTATGATGAGCCATTTTAAATCCAAAGTACCAAAGCCCATGACAACATCTGATTATATTAGGAACAATTTTGAGGTCCTGGCAAAAGACATTCATCCGCTGGACCAAATATAATTGCATAGACAAACTGGGGAAATGATATACTCCACCCTTACTGATAAGGCCATGGCAGCCCTTAGGCTGCGAGATTCTTTAAATAATACAAACACCCAGTTGCAAATTGAGAAGGCCTCTTCTTAGGAAAAAGATAACAGAATAAAGTCTCTGGAAGATATAATCATCATTTTGGGTCACAATCCCAAAGATATCAAAAGCATTGGGGCACTAATTAAAAAGAAAGATGATGATATAGCTGCACTGAGAAAGCAGCTAAAATTGTCAGCCTCAAGACATCCCCAGACCCAAGAAGTTTTGAAGGAAAATTCACAGGAAGAGATGATGGAGTTGCTCTTAAAAATGACTGAGCAACTGAGTGAAACAGAGAAATAATTGGAACAGGCATTAAAAGAAAAGTAGGATATCATACAAACATCTACAACAGGGATCACTACAGGTACCACAATAGCAGATCAACAAACAGAGTCAGCATAGGGAGACACTTCTGGTTTAAGTTCTGATGAATTGGTAAAACAAATGGAAATTTTAAAACTCAGAGTCACAGAACTTAAAACCACAAAATTGCAGTTAGAAAATTTGGAGCAGAAATATGATATGTCTAAAAGGACTGTTGCAGATAATACCAGGGAAATCAAAAGATTGGAAAAATTGGTTAAGGCTTTAGAAAAAGATCTTTCGTTAGAAAAGCCTTTGAGAGAAATAAATGAAATTATTTGGGATAATATAATTGATTCAATAAAAAGTATTTGGTCCTTTGTTCAAACATTCTTTGAACAAAATGACTTGATCAAAGTAGCTCAGGAAGAAATAGCCAAAACAAGAGATGAATTAAAGGGCAGACCTGAGCAAGCCAATCAACTTATACAGTTTCTGAACACCCGGACTAAGCAACAACTTTCAGAATTAGGAATTGATGACAGGATAGGCACTATTTTAGAAATAAAAAGAGTTTTTACCAAAAGAACTCTTATGCAGAATTTAGAAAGGAAGTGCTCAGATATTCTGGAAGAAATCAATGCTTTTAAAGGGAAATTTCAGGTTTTATTAGACAATGGGTTACCCAGTCCTATGCTCGTAGAGGACAAGATAATGGACCTGGAAACCTATGTTACTAAAATAGATATACATGCTCATAACACAACTGTTATTTCTATTAGTTCGTCACAAGAAACATTGCCAACAGGGAGGAATCTCTACGACAGGTTAAAAAATTTGTTTCATCTTGAGCAGGAAATAAAGTATTTGTTCCCTAATCAGCCCACTTTTTACAGATACACATAGGCTGATGAAACATTGAGAAAACTTAAAAGAACCATAATAGCAGAAGATCAATGGTGGGAAGACTTATTGGACATTTTATGAAATTTATCTTCAGGTTGAGAATTTTATCTTTTTACTATCATGTAAAGGATAAATAATGAGCACATATTAAAGAGTATCAGTAGAAACAAAGAGTATCAAACAAGAAAAGGAGTTACTCAAAGGGACAGCATCGAGCCTTATTATAGCACCTGCCTCTAGCACGTCCACAAAATAAGGGAACAGCACACTAGCAATTACTTTTGTTCTATCTATGAGACCATTTGTCTCCTTTTTATTGTAACTTATTCATTAGTCACCCTAGATTAGTGGCTAGGTTAGTGTGAGATATTTTCAATCATTTTTTGCATAAATAAACCCTCAAAGAGAGTATTGAGGGTGGATTCTACTACTTCGCTGTGACATTGATGTTTTTGGAATAAAAGAGTTTTGGAGAAATTTATTTGTGGCTTTCTGGATGACAATTTGAAGCTCAGGACTTTTTGTAGGATTCATGTGTCTGACTGCAGTTCAATAAGTCTTTCTATCCTATGTCTTAAGTTTTATATTTGTTTATAATATCATTGTGTCCATTTCTGAATAATTGACATAAAAGAATAACTCAGAATTTACTTAAGTGTACTCTGAGTTCAGTTGTGATTATTCTAAATGTTTTCCTCTAAATTAGTTATAAGCTTCTTAATTGCTCTTGCTTCGCTAATTTAAACATATTGATTACTATAGTAAAGAATTCTTCACTGCTCTTTATTTGTAATCATTTCATTTCTTTCTTTTGAACATGGTGAAAGATTCTTAACTGCCTTTCATCCCTTCAAATCCATTCCATCCACTTTAAATTTTAAGGATTATTATCTGTTTGGCTATCTTGCCCTGCAAAGCCATCTTGTGTGTAGAATAGAAATCCAGTAAAGCCATCCTTTGACTCCATAGCCCAATGCCCTGAAAATATTCAACCTTGCCCTTAGTTGGCGAATTCCACCATTTTCAAACAAACTCTTGGATCTATAACTAGCCTAAAACTTTCTAAGAAAAAATATAAATCATAAAGAGAGAGCCCTCTCTGGATGCAGATTGGCTAGATTCTGCATCTGAAGGTTGGTTTGTGGTTACCTCGGGTATACTTTCCTTTTCCACAACTTCAAGGAAAACCTGAGTGATAACAGTACCGATTCATTAGATGGATTTTTTGTCGAGGTAGTAGGTTGATCAATGGCCGAACTACCATAGTATTTATTCCGTGTCAACACCAAAATATCTTGTGAAGGTTTTTTAGTGGATAAAATTAACACTTGGGAACTAGGAGCTGGATCTGTAGCAACCAAATTTGTGTCTGGATTTGGAAATGGTTCTGTCAACACAGTTGATGCATGAGAAGTCTTGATGATTTTTGAGACTTCACCACGGTGAGGACAATCCCTAATTTTTTTTTCCTCATTACAGATTATGCATGGATAACGAGGTTTCCGTGGTCCTAACGGTTGATCAGATGATCATTCCTGTGGGTTAGAAGTTTTCTTTTTCTTTGATTTCCCCTTTTTCTTACTTCCTGGTTGCTTATCACTTTTGCCTTTGTCAAATGAGACGGCATTGATTTTGGAAGTAAGAGCAGGATAAGATGTAGTAGTGTTGTGTGTTTTTTTAGTGCTTATCAAGCAGTCTCCGGCATGAGGGTCCTTTATTTGAGGAGGAACATTGAAATTAGATCGTGACGCATTTGGGATTTTTTCATAGAGCGTGCCAGACTGAGTATAAATCAAGTATAAATACAGGGCACGAGTGATAAATTTATCTTTTGTGATGATTACACCTTTAGCCACATCCTCTGTTATAGATGGTAACAAGGATTTCATGAACCATTCAACAAGCAGCTTGTAATGTTCCTTTTTCAGGAACAGTTACAGATTGGGAATAATATGAGTTATTACCAACGTGGAGCTATAGAAATATTTCTAATATAGATTTAAAAACACTTAAACTTCAGTTAAATATGCAACATCAACCTTATACAATGTTTTATGGGCAAAAAGGTGGGGAAAAGTGATGATTTTGGCCCTAAAATGAGTATATTCAGAGATTTGCGTAAAAATAAGGGAAATGGCAGGAGGTTATTTCATATTAGGTTATGAGAGACCTATGCTCCAAATTTCAGCTCAAACAAATCATTATAGATAAGTTAAACAGTTCCTCCTTCCCAAACTAGGCTTAAAAACCTTGATTTCCCATGGCCTTGAGTATGCAGAAAATGGCTGAAGCATGAAGAGCGTAATTTCTGAGGGTTTTAAATAAAATAATTCTGGAACATTAGTATGGCAACTTATAGTATGAATCATATGGTTTACATTAGGAAAAACAAATATTTACACAAAGAAAGGCCTCCAAATGAGGTGTTGCAACCATGCAATGAGACTGAAGAGCTGAACAACGTAATTTACAGGTGGATGAAGCAATGTTTCATTATAATTTATATCTACAACAGATATGAATATAAATTCACTGATAATAATGGGATATATATTCAAAAAGATATTTTTAGTACATTCCCCTTGAGGATCTTAGCAAAAGATGAATAACAATGAATAGATATGAGATCTACACCATAGATCTGCAGTAATATTTAGAAATTTCTGAAGAATATGATGCACAGCAGATCAGATCTGAAATAGGACATGGATTGGTTTGCCAATCCACATATCACCTCAGTGAAGGAAAGGAGCCCTTTCACCGAAGATCTCTCCTCCAAACTAATGCAAAACCCACACTGCAACTCTTCCTGCAAAAAGGACACAGTTTCTAAAGCTAACTATGTAGATGAAGTAAAATACACTTTTGCCTCATGCTAAGATGGAAATCTAAAGCTCTGGTGATCTAGAACACTCTTGCCAATGGGATAGCAGACTTTCCCAGTGAAAGAGGGGCTAGATATGCATAGATCTGAGAAGATCTATCTTCCACTTGCTACAACTCACTTAGAAAATGGAAACCCTCACTAGATTTACGCTGCCAAAGAGAGATGTAGCTTGGCCATATGCCAGATAGTGGATCAATTTAGCACAATCTCCTCCAATAGGCCCTCAAGGAAGAAGAGGAATTCCTAAACAGGAAATCCCTCTCTCTCTAGCTAAACAACCAAGAGAGTTTGAGTTGCTCAAGCAATCTCAAAATCAAAATATCATCAACAACATTTTCCTTGAGCCTTCTCCTTCCTTTTATAAGATGAATATGTGCAAAACCATAAACCACCTCAAATGAATTAACCCCTTTCACATGGGATCCTCCTTCTAGAACTGTGCTGGGTCTTCAAAGTGGTTCAATGTATCTGGTCTGCTTGGTGATTTGGTCTTGTTGACCCAGTCAAATAGCTCAATCCTATTCACACACAAGTGGATTTATTGATAAAGCCCTAATTTTTCTCTGTTCACACTGGGCATTGATTTATTTTTATGTTTTAAGAGTTTTTCATGTCCTCATTTACATTTTATTCATCAATAAATAAAATTAAAAACATAGTGAAATGTTCCTATTAGCTTGGGCTAATTAGGAACATTACAGAGCTGATCGAGAACAAATGTCTTAACCATTCGTCGATGGCGATGCCATTCATGAATATGATCTGAAATGTGAGTAGCATTACTCTGTTTGAAATTGGTCAAGAGTTCTGTTCCAGTTTCATATATGATCGGTAACTGGAAATGGGTCAAAAAGACAGTAGCTAAGGCAGTGAAATTGTCGAAAGAAGCTCTAGGTAATTCAATGTACCATTTAGCTGCCATACCTGTGAGTGTTCATTGGAAAATATGTCATCGAACAGAATCATCATTTAAGGAATTTTATGAACACCTAATTGATAAGTCATAACATGAGTTGATGGATCTTCTCCAGGGTTTCCATTGAATTTAGGAATGTTGGAGGGTAATTTATGTGGTATCATCGGCCACCAAGGAGCATAATTGGTAGGATCATTGGTTAACCGGTTTAAATTTGGTAATTCCAAGGTTGCAAAAAAAGGCAACTGTCTATTAAGGTTAGGTTGAGCATAGCCAGGATAAGATGGAATTTCTTGGGAAGCAGGTCTTTGAGCACCAGCATATGGGGTTTATTGCTGGTAACCCAGATAGGGGTTGTTTTGCATAGAAAACGCTTGAGAGTTTTGTCAACCAAAACCTGGATATGGTACTTGTTGATATGAAGTTTGAGGAATTTTCACCTGTGGATTCCAAGGCTTGTCTTTCCACCAATTTTATAACCCAAATTAGTGTAAGTTGGATTCAGTTGATAACTAGATTGCGTTTGTGACATCCCATAAAATGGCACACCAAATTGTGAATAAATGATCCCTGATACAAGTTGTTGTAAATTAACCAGAGGATTTTGATATTGAGTTGAATAACTCGCATGTTAAGGTTGATGTACAAGATTTTGATTTTGTAACAGGGGTATAGATGTATTAACAAGTGGTAATGAAGTGGGTGTAATAGGTTGAATTGGCCGATATGATTGGAAAACCGTTTGTGGTTGGATAGGCAGAGTGGGCTGCCATTGACAAACATTCATGTCAACATTAGTTTGACCAAAATGTGACTGAGTATTTTCGTATTGGGTGACCATAGATTTCCCCCCAGCATAAAGAGTATAATAAGATGGAAAATATTGTTCTCCAAATGCTGGGAGTCCAGTTGATATGGTACTTAAAGGAATTGACCCATAAGGACCGACTTGATATTGCCCTGATGATGGATGTAATGATTCAAGTCATTCAGTACTAACTATAGGACTACCAGTTAAAACACTAGATGACGACATTGGTAACGACCATGATCTTGAAGATTGACCAGAGAAAGTGTCGGACAATGATTTGTAGCCTATTAGGACTGAAGGGCCACCGTGCAAATATGACTCTGGTGAGGTTGTGAACATCGACGGAGTAGAGAGGCTAGGAGTTGAAATAATTGGAACAGCAGAACCAACCGAAGATATTGGTTCAAGCATGGTTGTATGACCAAATGCATACTCTCCAAAATCAACAGGAGATTGAATGGCAATGGGATCAACAAAAGCATATGGAAACGATTGAGGAAAAGATTGGTATAGGTAAAGGTCTTCCCCAAAGTGGGTTTGACTTAAAGGTGTATTAGGTTGTGGGATTTCTTCAATCGCGATTAAACCAGGAGGAAGAACTTCACCGTCAGGCCCAAAATATATTTCAGATGGTTGACTGTGTGATATAGGAGTTTCAGTGGCTACAAATATTTGTGGAGTGACCAAGGTAGGAACAAATTTTGGCTGTTCAGGATTCAAATTTTCTGGCAAATAAGAGACAGGATCTGGATCAATTTTTGATTGAACAACGTCGGGTCCAGGAGGTATGGTCTCATCAATTGAATGGATCATGACCATAGGTAGCTGTGAAGACTCCATTTCGACAACAGTAAACGAACCGGGATGTGTGGAAACAATTTGAGCTAACTCTGGTTTAAATGATGATGTTTCGCCAGAGGTATGAATTGTACTTGATTCAGCATATCGTGATTGCCTTCACCTACCAGAAGTAACTTCCGGTAGTAAAGGTGGTTTTAAATCTAATCTACGTGAACGACGGGGGGTAGGATTGTGTTCTTCCAAGATTACTAATTTATTTTATCCAAAAACAAATAAACAAAAAGAGGGTAATGCTAGGCAAAAAGGTTTACCAAGAAATTGTGAACTGCAGAATACCTCCTGGGGAACCAAGAAGTACGGGCAGGTAATATCCCTAAATGTTGTGTTCAGTGTATCACAATTTCAGGGCGACCGACTCAATTCACTATGGATGGATAGAACCTAAAATTTTTCCTCCCAAATATACCCGAAGGTACATGGAGGCCCAAGTCCGTATTAGCACTGTCTGATGCGAAACTGCATAGTGCGAGCACCCATTTATACTTATCGTACTGTAACACCACCTGATATACTGGAAAGTATGTGGATGATCTATGATATACTTACGTACATGGAGTGAGGTATCACACTTAGAATGTATCACAAATAAGTTAACGACAACTGCTATGTTTTATGACGCAGGAACACGTCTCTAGCCTAGACCTTCTAAATGTTATCGTTAATGTTCCAATGCGTTGTTAAGTAAATTGAGATTTATTTTATGTTGATATTCCTTAACAATTTTCCTTTCAGGTTCACCACGATGATGTATATAAAATTCCTAAAATGCAAGCTAAGAATGATAAACAAACTTTTACTTTCAACTTTTTCAATGAAGAACCTAGCCACTAAAGTAAGAGAATGCTAGTTTTTTGCAAAGAGAACAAATCATTTGTGAGAAAAAAAATCAATGAAGAAAACAAAATCAATGAATCACAAAATAAATGCAGATTTCCTATTGTTCCTTTTGCAAAAAACACACAATCCTACATGCAAATGCAAGCTTTTCTTTTCAGTTTCCTTAATGATATGAATGCAGAAAAGAAACTAGGTGCACTAGATCAATAATCTAAATAATTTTTACTTTCGAGAAATGAAGAATACAAACAACAATTTTTCTTTTGAAGGAAAAACGAGGATTTCAACAACAATTTCTCCTATCAAGGAAATGAAGATTTTACAACAATTTCCTATTTCAAAAGCAAATGATTCTTAATGCGACCATAAAAATTACTTTGAAATCAACTTGTCAATGATAATGAAAAACTTTTTAAAACAACATTGAAAAAATTTTCAGTCAAAGGAAAAGAAGTATATAGAGTTACTGGTCAATTGAGCATCAAAATTTTTAGAACACAACAGCAAAAAAACCTGAAGTAAACTACAAAGTCAGATTCAAGGGAATTTGGTCCCTTTCAGGAGCCAATGCAGTCTCCAAAGGGAGACAATGATCTGCAACATAGGCTTGGAAGGGAGACAGTGCTCTGCAAAGCACTGTGCCCTAACTAAGGTTGCATTGGGCGCAGTAAACAAAGAAAAAGCTACTATTTGGCTCACTAAATTTCTAAATTAAGCTCTGAAAAAGTCTAATATTTATGTGAAATAGCTACTGGGTGGATTTAGAAAGAAAATCAGAGACTAAAACACCTAGAAACAACAGAAATTATCCCCCTCGGAGTCGCCAGTTTGTTGGGCCAAAATTGTAATATACGGATAAATTACTCTTCCCTAGGTAGGTGTTAGCTTAGAAAAACAGGTGAAAGATTATGCTACCATTTCTCCTAACTCAGAATAGATACATAGAGAGGATTGGATGCTTACTTGTTTCAGTTGCTTCCAAATGGCTCCTTTCTGTCGCTTCTGCTACAACTTCAAATTCAAGAAGTTTTGTTGGCTTAATGCTTCCTGCAAGAAAGAACACTGAAATAACAGAAGATGCAATAATATAGATATCTATTCAATCTAGTTAGCTAAATCATTTAAGCATAAACTACATTCATCAACCAAGATCTTACAGCATGGAAAATCAAAGTTAACATAGACGCATGTAGGGAAAAACAAGAAGTACTATTTATTGATGATAGAAGGAAAGGTTACAACCTAGTGACTGATTTGAAGTGACCTTCCAGTAGAGATCCCAAGTCTCATCACAGCATAAATCTCTCTAGCAGCAGCTCCACAAATCAAACTCTCTATTGAAAATTCTCCATCTTTTCTCCACTCAAATTCTTCCTCCTTCAAACACTTGGATCTATGTTCAATTTATAGATGAAATGTAGGTTGTTTTGAAATCAATAGAGTTCCAAAAATAGGCAAGACATGTTTCCATTCATGTAGATGTCTAATGGAAACTTGGATCTGAATCTCGACACATGTGAACCCTTCTAGAAGACATTGGCCAAGTGGAGATTCTAGAACAATGAGAATTTTTCTCCCAATGTGACCAACGCACCTTTGAATGTTGGGAAGTGCTCTACATAGTAGCCTTGAATGGGGCTACCTACATATGAAACACACTTAGGCCCCTTAGAGCCTATGTTTTTAAGCTCTCATATGTTAAATAATAAGCTTCAAACCATGGAAACCCTTGCTTGATGAAAGTCTTGTTTGATTTATGTTGTTTCTTATCTTAGGGCATATAGAAACTGAGATGATAGGGAATGATAGACCCTTGATCATTGGTCCTGGAGATGATGCCCAATTAACCAGGTCATTGGGAATGGTGCCCAAATTGACCTATAACACCGAGTTTCAAGGACCACTTGAGTTTTCAATAGTTTTTTCAAATCAAGGACAATAGAATACCAAGGCATCACAATAGAAGTGGTGGATTTATTCAGAATCACAATCAACACCACACTATGGGTAGATTTTTATTACCCAACTTTTATGGGTCATCCAAGTGCACTGCAAAATCATGGGTATAGAAACTTGACATCTACTTCCAGTTGAACAAAGTTCCAGAAATGGATGCCAGTAAGATTGCAGCGCTGCACCTTGAGGGTGAAGCACATGACTGGTGGTTCCATGGCTTGTCTACATTGGGTGATGTAAATGTGACCGCATATTCAGAGTTCACTAGAAGGATGGTGGAAATATTTGATAGAAGATATCGTGAAGCACCATTCATGGGGCTTGCAAAGTTAAAACAATCAGGTAAACCAAAAACTTACATTTCTGAATTCTTAAGACTTTCTGTTATGGTTCCTGATTTATCTACAAATAGAAGTGTGTATATGTTCATTGATGGGTTAGATGAACCTCTTCATGGGTTGGTTAAGTCTACCAAGCCCACTACCCTACGAGATGCCATTGAAAGGGCTAGAGACCTTCAAGATGCCTTGCCAAAATCAAAGTCAACTTTTCAGCACAAGCTCTCTTTTCCTTGAAAGGAAAAAGAAGACAATGCTCCTCCTTCAAAGGAGATCCAATAAAGAAAACCTCTTGATGATGATGTCCAGAAAAATTTGAGGAGGAGGAAGCTTTAATTCACATGCCAAGAAGCTTGGGCAGTCGGACATAGATGTGAAGTAGGAAAATCACACTACATAGAGGTCTTCTCAGATGATGAGGAGGAAGAAGAAGATGAACCAAGAAGAGGTCACAACCCTGACATTGCAGGAGATGAACCAACACCAGCAAGAGATGGGAATGGAGTATTTGCTCCTATTTGAGGGGATCTTGCATCATTGAGAGGAGTACCTAAGTACTTGACCTTAAGATTTAAAGGTTGCATCTTGAATCAGAGGGTTTATGTTTTGGTTGATAATGGGGCTACCCACAATTTTATTGATGCCAAACTAGTGCAAAGAAGGGAAATACCCACTAATGATTCTGAGGGATTTTTTTGTTTTTATCCTAGGAGATAGAACTATGCAATGCATGCATTATGTTCCATCCTTATCACTCACCATGGGAACATATACATTGATTTATCACTTCTTTGTGGTTGACATACCTGACACCAATGTCATGTTGGGTGTGCAATGGTTGATTACTATGGGAAAGTCACCGTTGATTGGGAGACTTTGCAGATTGAATGGGTGGATAGAAAGAGTGGAAAATTTTAAATGATTAAAGGCATGCACACATATCCCTCACATACCACTTCCACACAGAAAAAAGAGATAGATTTGCACAGTGGAAGTAAGGACCTAACAATCTCATCTATTATTCTTATGAGATTGTTGCATGGGACACTTTTATTTAGTGGAAAACCACCTAGGAGGCCACCTGATTTAGATTTGGTGAGAGATGTCTCACAACATGATGCTCCAAGAATAGATCCAGGAGGGATGGGAGCATTAGGAGACCATAATATAGTGCTGAGATTCTAGGGTAGACTCAAGGAGCAGCTGGACATTCTCCTCACATCATCATTACCCACTCTCATTTTAGATTCTGTGTTGTGGGAGGAGAAGAATGGAAGGAATGACCTTCCAACATATACCTTTGGCATTGGAGATGTCAAGGAGGAGAATAACCATATGACATAGGTTCTCTATGATATATCATCAACGTTGTCACTATGGGAGATTGATCCATATTGGAAATCCCAAGTGTTGGTGGATTATTCCAAGGATATTTTCACATGCATGATACTTGATGACCAGCTACATGAAGAGGGCTATTCAATCGAAGGAGTAATTTACTATTATGGTAGGATATTCTTATCTAAAGCCTCCAAGATCAAAGAGAATTTTCTACAAAGGGCTCATGAATAATTCTTTTTCAGCCATACTTATTCCATGAAGGCCTACAACACTATCATGGAAAGATACACTTGGGAAGGCTTTGAAGAAGAACTATATCAGCATTTTCAAAGATGCATGAACCATGTGGAGTTGTTAGAGAGAAATGACTCTATGAAAGAGTTAATTCAACCACCTATTTCCTCTTTTGGAATGAGAGGAGATATACCTATGCACCACTCCATTTGTATGAGGAGAAACCTTGGTGAAGAACATGCTTATGTACCTAATGTTTTATTTTATAAACATATGCATTATTTTACCATGTATATGCAGGCCATATCTCTAAGGAGGATCATTATTCCATATAAACTTCATGGCAAACTTTGGGCCACAAAAATTTCTGAACATGGCCACTCCCTTGGAGGACAAAGGGAGATTTTGTATCATTGTGGGTGCATTCCAAAAGCACCAAATATATTTCAGCCATGGTGAGATAACTTGGGCAGAAAGTAAGTGGTGGGAAAAGCACTTACCACATCATTATCTAATGTATTCAGGATATTGACTACGCTAGTTTCACATGTGGGACTATGACCCACCTCCATTTTCACAAATTTATGTTTGTATATACTTAATTTTGATCCCATACATTGATGTTGTACTTATACTTTTTATGGGAAAGTTTGGAGGGAGGATGGGAGTTATGTATGTGCCCTATGGGAGAGAGATTCTCCATGTTCATTATGTTACATGTTTCAGGGAGAACATTGGGAAAACCATGTTTGTTTCATTTGAACTATTGTCTCCTTATGGGATGGATTATTTGCATCTCATGAGAACTTTGGAGGAGAAATTCATGGAGGGATGGATTGGTGAACACTTAGCTTATGAGGGAAGCTTATCACATGTTGGTGTCACCAATGGAGGAGGAGAATATTTGCAACATTTGGGAAGGGAGGACTGTAATATTCCCAATTACCCATGAGCTAGTTGGAATATTCAATTTTGTTTTGCTGCATTGTTTAAAGAATAAGAGGACAGATGAGGTCCATAATTCTCCTTAATAATGAATAATTCAATGGAAAATGTGAAAGAGACAAATCTTGGCAGTTTAATTGAGAACCCTTTGGTGTGAAAATGGGTTGGATCACCTTGACTGGGTCAACCTTGAGTAAATCAACATCGATGTCATAGAGGAGTGGTCATCAATGAGAGACAACGTAGTTTTAGATGGAGATGATTTGTGTGGAAGTAGTGCCATTATTGGATGGGGATTAGGGTTTGCAAGCTCATATCTTATTTAATGAAAAGGATGGAAGCCATATTCATTATGTTTTGGTATATTGATATTTCTGAATATATGGTCTGTTTAGACATATATCTTTCTCTTGTTGTTTAGCTGAGATAGAGTGTTGTTTCGCATAGGGTGTTCCTGATCGGGAATCCCACCTCTTCCATTGAGAAGCTCTTGGGGGAGTCTTGTACTACATTGTCCACTATCAGGCTTAAGGCCAAGCATCATCTTTCATTTACAGTGCAGATCATGTTGAGGGTTTGGTTGTTTTGCAGGTTGCAAAAAGTGGAGACCAGATCTTTAGATCTAGGCCATCTCATTGCTCATTTTCAGTGGAGAAGGCTTCCTTTCCATTGGGAGGACAATATTTAAGGCCTTTGTGCTTATTTTCAGATATTGGCATTAGGAAAACTAGTTGTTTATCCCTACAATGCAGTTTCCTTCCAGATCTGCATTATTTCTATAGGAGGAGTTGCGGGGTGGTTTGACACACCATTTGGAGAGCTGATTTTATAGTGAAGGGGATCTACCTTTCACTTAGAGGGTCTATTGGAGGAGGCTATTCTATTTATCATATCAGATCAGCCACACTTTCCAGATCTGTATTTTTCAGTGGATCTGCAGCCTGTGGGCTTAGATATACATCTTGTATATGGTGTTTTGCTGAAAACCCTTAAGGGGTTCTTCAAAGGAGCTTCTATAGTGCTCAGATCTGTAATATATCTGTCTTTTGAGACACATATCAACCCTATATCTTATGTATAATAATTCTATATAGAAGAGCTAATAAAACAATGTTGTAAGGGTCTTCCAACTTTAATATATAGTTGCATCACCTCATTTAGAGGGATTTCGTCCATTGGAGGCTTGTAATTTCTTGTTGTGTATCTTATGGGCCATTATTCATGTATATTTTTCTATTGTTATAAAATATGAAAGGTCTCCATATTGTCCTCTTGATTTTAAATGATGATTTACACTATTGTTCCAAATTTTTTGACTATAATCCCGCTTTTCCCATTTGGGAATATTACATCTCAAGGGTAAATTTCACAATGATGAAGAATCAGAGACTAGTATCTCTGGCGAATCTATGCACTCTGAAGAAGAATTCTCGTAAGATCAAAATAATCTTGGGTCGTTGGTCATAATTTAGATCCCATCCACTCCACTTCTGAAATCATATCACTCTAAGTCATCCACTCCATCTCCATCTCCACCTCCAACACCAGGCATTGAGATAGCTGCCTCCATGAAGTTGCCTACTTTATGTGTTATTGGGAATGAAGATAGAGACCAATTCTGGTTTGTCACTGATGTTGTGTGGACAGTGTCACAAGTGACTAAGGATGATGTTAAGAAAGCGTAGTTAGCCATGAATTTTCAAGATCACGTGCTGGATAGGTACATAAGATATTTAGCAATGAATGTTAATGCCATTATTGATAATTTGAAGGCTACACTAAAATACCAATTCAAGAGGTTGAAGTCGTTTGCACAATGTGTCACTGAGTTGAAGGAGATTCGCCAAGAATTAAATGAATATGTATGGGATGCAGATCAAAGGTTGAAGCGCACTATCATAAACGGTGGATTAACTATTGATGATACCCAACACAAAGAGTGGTTTATTTGTATGCTTCTACTGCATCTGTGCTATCCCTTGAGTCAACAGAAGATTTCCGCATAGGCCAAAGCTATAGAAATTGCAATGAAATTAGAGGCTTCATCAGTACCCATTTTGCAGATCGGAACTCAGTAGATCCAAAGCCAGTTCGAAGAAATGCATATGGAAATACAAAGTTTTCATAAGGGTAGGGAAAGGAGGCATGTACAAATGCATGGTTTATACATTGAAAAGTTAGCAGGAATCATAAGGATCAATTTTCTGTATTCAATGATTATCTACAAACTGGAGGACCAAGCCCAGTGAAGAGCGTAGATGGACAAAGTGGGACTCCTACATTATGTTGTGAAAATTTTCAAGCTATGGGTATGGATGTGATTGATTACTTTCCACGGATTGGAAAATATATGCCTGAGTTTAAGCAACCTTTCTGCAATTTTTTCTCATTGTTGGGACATGAATAAAAAAGTTGTCGTAGGTTTGGTTTGATTATTGATCGATCTAACGTGTATATAATGCACACTAAACCTACCTCACTAGCATCACCATCTGGGCATGGTGGATTTCCAACTAGAGGATGAGGCAGAGGAGGAAGATCTGGTCGAGGAAGGGGACAACGCATTTGCCACAATTGTGGAGATGCCGGTCATTATGCACCCGAATATCCAAATCCATCGTCAAAATATTGTAGGTGTTAGCTCAGGTATGTCAGTGATCAAATGAATCTTTTAGTGGTTTTCCATTAGGTCATAGATCAAATTTTTACTTTTTCAAACCAGTTCTCATAAATTATTTTGGTCACTGAAGAAGGCTAAACCATGTATGTTGCTCCTTCATTTCATTTATCATCATCATTGTCAATTTCATCTCCATCATAATTTTCAAGGTCACCATCTCCATCATCATCATTTAAAAGGTGTAGGTTTATGTCATTTCATTTCATTTAGGTCAAGTCTAGGTTCAGCCCTACCTTCAGAAAAAATTTCAAATTTTCACTCAACATAAGCCGATAATCCTCCATTTCATCCATAAAACCCTATTGAAGGATCAAGAAATTTTATAAAGTTCAAATAAAGCCATATCTCTTGTTTCATATGGCTCAAATTTCAAGAAAAAGTTTCAAACATCTCATCTTTGTCTCACTGTTTCATGAAAATTGAAGAACTCTATCTCATTCTTTTATAAAAGGATCCAAAAATTCATTATGACTGCCACATCTCCAAGGGAGGTAATTTTGACCTATTTTCATATTAAAATGCAAAATAATGTCATTTCAAGCTTCAAATACATCTTATATGTTCTTAAGAGTCACTATCTATAATATCCCTTTTTCAGGAATTTCTGCAATATGGTCCAAAGGGATGATGTATAAGGAAGATAATGAAAAAATAAGAAGGAAGGGGACTTGGATCCCTTAGTTAACACAACATACAGCACGCTTCCAGAATTTGAGCCCAAATAATTCCCTCTAGGTGGGATAAGCAGATCTCCCACACCCAGGTATCTAAGAAAAGTGCTCAAAGAGTGAGTTACAACAATATATGAACATAATCATTAAAGTTTGCAAATATGAACATGTCAATAGAGGAAATATGATGCAGCCATAATTTTCATTAATATATCAGTAGAAAAATACAGAAATATCTTGAGGGACAAGCCACTCAAGCAATGGGAATCAATCTCCAATGATTAGAACATGAAATACATGAGATGCTACAGTTATACCAAATGACAGAGAGTAGTGATTGTGCAGTCCATATAAGTGTAGCTGCTAATTTAGATTTGAATACATGGAATATGGCTTAAATATACAAATAAATTCCCAATAATAGAAGAATGGGCTCCAATACAAGATTTCTAGCCAATCTAGCAGAGATTGCTAGAAATGCCCGAGAATGTACAATGTGACAAATAGCTTGTCACTGCAACTAAATAAAAATATGAAATGAGGCTAGAGAAGATATGAAATTATTATTACATCCTCTGATAGTGTATCTAAAAAAAATTTTGATCCCTTTACTCAGAAACAACCCCTCCTAATGAGCTCAAATGACCCTCCCAGCAACTGCCTACAAAAATAATGCAGATCTAGCTGGAGACTATGCTGTGAGGGAGGATGGGTGGTTGGCCTGATGCCAATGATATGAAAATAATCCTGAGAGACCTCCTCACTGATCCTCCAATAGTTTCCACCCCTCTACTGGAAAAAAAGCCAAGGAATGACTTGAGAGATCCTCTGTTGTTGTACCCTGCAGCACAAAGTTATCCTGCTCCAGGAATAACGCTGTGACTGAAGGAGGTAGCTTTGGCCAAATGCTAGAATGAGGAAATGTAGCTCTAGAACCTCTCCTTCCCTAAATATGAGGTAGGGATTCCCGACTGGGAACACCTTTGTGCTATGCAGCACTGCACCCTTGCTAAACAACAAGAGGAGCATAGTCTCAACAGACCAAAGAAAATAATAATCAAGCATGAATAACAATGGCTCTCCTCCTCTCCATAAATAAAAAGTGCTCCTCTCCACCATGGGTCCCATCCACATGTGCCTTCCAACTCATGCAAGTGATCCTCCTCTAAAACTTCATAGTCCATCAAGGAGATACATTGTATCTAGACAATGCATATGGACTTGGTCAAAATGACTAGATCAAGCATGATCCAGTCCTGTTCACACCATGTGGTGCTCAAATCAGCTGCTTTATTCTTCCTCCTTTCACATGAGGAGTTTTATTCTTCCTCCTTAAGTATTATGGGGCCTTATTACCCCCTTTATTTACCAATCTAGGATAAAATCAACTATAATATTCAATTTAGATAAAATCTAAATTTTAGGAATATTATAGTCCTCCCCCTTCAAAGTGTTTCTTGTCCTCAAGCAACTGCAAGGTAGAGAAACATTCTCCCCCCCTTTCCTCTTTTGGCCTCCTCATCAATAGAATCCACCATGGTTCATCATAAAATTCAATAAATACATCCTCCATGAATCCCTCCAAGTGCATCAAATAGAAGTGTGCATCATGAGGCAAAGAGTGATGTAAGTAGGAATATTCTTTTTGTTCAATGACCTCCTGAAGGTAGGAGTGATGGGAAACATGGGAATTATTATTCCCAATGAGTGACTCCTTCACCCATGCAATCATCCAAATGAAATGAGCCATCCTAGGTAGCTCATCCAATAAATCCTCAACCCCGAATCTATGCAATGTGTTGGGGCTGAATGGAGAGTTCAGATTTTTCCATCCAAGTGGTTTCTCCCTCCATTTATGATAAGTGTGAGGCGGTTTCTGATATTGGGCTGAAATTTCATGGTCTCCAAGATTGGCCCAAGCCTCCCCACAAAATGAATCAACTATGAAGTGCCTCCTCCAACAACGCATCCTCTCCCCATGGCTCCTCCTACATGAAGGGAAAAGTAGTGATGTGGCAATCATGGTGTGCCCATTGTTTCTCCTGAAACATACAACATGTCAAAAGGGGAGAATAATACTCCCAATGGGCATAATCAATTCCAATGCCACTCTCCAAGCAAAGCTTCCCATGAGCATAAACATATCAGCAATATATGGAAGGAAAAGACCATAGAAACAAGCTGCCAAATGACAACCGGAGAGTGAATCATAGTTCCACCAATGGAACCAGCGCAATGCATTCGTTTCCTGCATCAAAAAAAGTAATAAAAAGTGTTGTACCAGCCACTTGTTCGCTACCACAGTCATCCCATAAGATGTGAACATGAATGTACAATGTGGTGTCAATGGTGCACACCAAGAGTCATGTAGCTTCCCCCACAAAACACCATTAAGGTAGCCAAAATCAATGCTACAAGTAGCTGCAAGTACATCATACAATATGCAATAAGGGATGTTCCCCCTTTGTACAATATGCTGCTCATATAAAGTAAAGAAGTACAAAGCACAATGTGAAATTATACCTTCTCTACTATGTACTTGAGGCCTTGAGCTGAAATGGCTCAACTGAAAAAGCTCCCTCACTCCCAATGAGTAGGAGGGTGGTTGTGCTATCCTCTCGATCACCATTTGGGCTATGAATATCTCCATATGCTGATATATGTCCTGTTGGATGCCCTCCCAAGTGAAATCCTCTAACACAACAAGATATGCATCAAGGTGCATAGCTAGGAAGTCCTCATGTGCTGCATGTAATAGTTTCTGCTTGAGACTAGAAGCCCTAGTCAAGAATATTCTACCATAGTAGTAGATGAACAAATATTCCACCATGTATCTGTCATCTCCATCTGGGTCATCAAGAATCATGCATGCACCAAGATCCTTGGAGTACTTTACCAAGAGCTGAGATCTCCAATACAGATCAATCCTCCTCAGAGACAGCGTTGGTGATCTAGCATGTGAAGCTCCCCTCACGCTGTTTCCTGCTACTTTGAAATCCCCCATGCCAAAGTTATCCTCCAAAATACTGCCATGCCCATCATGCAACTGCTCATGCTCCAATAGTAATGGTGACCTTTTGAGGTTGGCCTCCCATGAGAAGCTATCATCCAAAAGGAATCTCCCAAGATGGGCCAAAGTAGGCATGAGTGGCCTCCATCCACTCCCATGTGTGAAAGAGTCCTTCCTCAAAGGAAGTATCCTATGTCTCTCCAAATCTATGGAGTAGTCATCCTGCATCATGAATATGCTATCCTCCACCCCTGCAACAATCTCTGTAAGCGCAGTATGGGTAATGAGAGTGGGTGATGCTGAAAATGAGAGAGTGTCTCCCTCCTCCTTGAGTCTATCCCAAAATCTCTGCACTATGTTGGACTCCTCCAAAGTCTTCACCTCTCTGTAATAAAAGAGTGCTGAACTACATGACAAGATGTCCCTCATCAACTCTAGATTAGGGGGCCTCCCAGATGGAATGCCTCCATCTAGTGAGACATCTAGTTCAGAAGTGGACTGTATTTATGAATGGACTGATTTGTCCCTCTCTTCACTATGTAGTACAGTCTCCTTCTCTTGTGTAAAAATGTTCCAGAATAGATAAGGGTGTACCATCCCTTGATGTTGATCCTTCTCTTCCTCCTCCATCTCGCAATCCCCAACAACTGCTGCATATGGCTCCAGAATTGTGCCTTGGTTCCCACATGTTGAATCATTTGGAACTCCTTGTAAAGATACGAGGGCTCCTCTAATGGAAGCAATGGCTCCCTTTTCACCTCCATGTGGTGATGGATCTCCTGCCAATGGGACAACACTATTATATCTCCTATGCTCATCCTCCCTATCAATAATTGAGAATACCTCATCATCATGTAGAGACCCTAGATCGTGATCATCTCTTGAAGGAAGTACCTCCATGTATTCACAAATGGAAGAGGGCCCTTCACACAATGGGGATATTTCCCTTAGCAAGCCATTATGCATGTTTTCATCCCCTTTAGAAATATGGAATGGAGTTTGTTTTATGGTTCCCTCCAATGCATGCAAAATGTTTGAGGTTTTGATATATGATGTTTCATAGTGGTTTTTATCAAATTCCCTCACAAATCCCTTAGTGAATTCATCATATGATTTTACATTTGCATGATAATATGAAACAAAATTTTCAAACCACCAATCATGAGCCATACCTTTGAGTTGCAGCGCTGCTCCCCTAATGGCCTCATCTTCTTCCTCCATTCTCCCTGCAGTGCAAGTGGGAAATGAACTGCACTGTGGATCTGCATGTGTGGATAAATGCCCACACCTATCATGATAATATCTAGGGCTTACTTCATCTTCAAACCCTCTCAGAAACTTTCTGCAATTCTCCCTCTCAATCTCCTTGAGATCTTCTATGATAGCTTCCATAGTTTGGAAAAGAAGTAGGGAGATCTCCTCTTCCATCATTCCTTTTTTCTTTTTTCCTTTGCAAAACTCCTCTTCTATGTGAGGATATTTTCCTTCTAATGGAATATTATATTGGATGCACAGGTTGAGCCAAGATTGATGCTTTGATGCCGCTATAATATCCCTTTTTCAGGAATTTCTGCAATATGGTCCAAAGGGACGCTATATAAGGAAGATAATGAAAAAATAAGATGGAAGGGGAATTGGGTCCCTTATTTAACACAACATACAATACACTTCCAGAATTTGAGCCCAAATAAATCCCTCTAGGTGGGATAAGCAGATCTCCACACCTAGGTATCTTAGAAAAGTGCTCAAAGAGTGAGTCACAACAATATATGAACATAATCATTAAAATCTGCAAATATGAACATGTCAATAGAGGAAATATGATGTAGCCATAATTTTAATTAATATATCAACAAAAGATATAGAAATATGTTGAGGGACAAGCCACTCAAGTAATGAGAATCAATCTCCAATGATTAGAACATGAAATACATGAGATGCTATAGTTATACAAAATGCGGGAGTGCAGTGAATGCACAGTCCATATAAGTGTAGCTGCTGCTGTAGATGTGCATACATGGAATATGGATGAAATATAAAAATAAATTCCCAAGAATAGAAGAAGGGGCTTCAATACAAGATTTCTAGCCAATCTAGGAGATATTGCTAGAAATGCCGGAGAATGTACAATGTGACAATTAGCTTGTCACTGCAACTGAATAAAAATATGAAATGATGTTGTAGCAGATCTGAAATGAGTATTCCCTCCTCTGATAGTGTATCTAAGCAAAAGGTTGATCCCTTTACTCAAAAACAACCCCTCTTGATGAGTTCAAATGACCCTCCCAGCAACTGTCAACAAAAATAACACAGATCTAGCTGGAGACTGCATTGTGAGGGAATATGGGTGGTTGGCCGAATGCCAATGATATGAAAATAATTCCGGGAGACCTCCTCACTGATCCTCCAATAGATAGCCAAACCGTCTACTAGAAAACAAGCCAAGGAATGACTTAAGAGATCCTCTGTTGCTGCACCCTACAACACAAAGTTATCCTGCTCCAGGAATAATGCTGTGATTGAAGAAGGTAGCATTGGCCAAATTTTGGAATGAGGAAATGTAGCTCTAGAACCTCTCCTTTCATGAGGATGAGGTAGGGATTCCCGACCGGTAACACCCTTGTGCTATGCAGCACTGCACCCTTGCTAAACAGCAAGAGGAGCATAGTCTCAGCAGACCAAAGAAAATAATAATCAAGCATGAATAAAAATGTCTCTTCTCCTCTTCATATATAGCAAGTGATCCTCTCCACCATGGGTCCCATCCACGTGTTCCTTCCAACTCATGCAAGTGGTCCTCCTCTAAAACTGTGTAGTCCATCAAGGAGATACATTGTATCTAGACAGTGCATGTGGACTTCGTCAAAATGACTAGATCAAGCATGATCCAATCCTGTTCACACCATGTGGTGCTCAAATTAGATGCTTTGTTCTTCCTCCTTTCACATGAGGAGTGCTATTCTTCCTCCTTAAGGATTATGGGGCCTTCTTACCCCCTTTATTTACCGATCTAGGATAAAATCAACTATAATATTCAATTTAGATAAAATCCAAATCTTGGGAATATTACACTATCCAATGTGAAAGAGAAAAGGTGAAATATTTCAAAGTTTTTAATAGCATTCTTGATGTTTCATGAAAAGGAGAGAATTTTTCTCAATGTCTCATTTTAAATTCCAAATAAGGTCACCTCAAGTGTCAAGGAATTAAAAAGAGGTTAAATTTGTCCTCTCATCTCACTTAAAGATCCAAAAAGTCACCTTTCATGTCAAATGTTTCAAAAGGTGTCATTCTACCATCTTACCTCATTTGAAAGTTAAACATATCACTTTCCAAGTTGTACAAAGGGTCAAAAAGGTCATTTGCAAATGTCAAAGGGTATGGAGTAAATCACAATTTTGAAAGGTAGAAGTTTATTTCATGTCTCATTTAACAAATTCCAAGGAAAAGGCCAATTCAAGAGTAAAAGAGTGAAAATAGGTTCATTCTACCTTCATCTCTCATTTGAAGGTGCAAAAATCCATTTTCATGTGCAAAAGTTCAAAGGTCATTTACAAGTGTCAAAAGGAAAAAGTGAAATGTCATTCAAAGTTTATTAAGGGAATACATTTTGATGAGCATATGATCATCTATATACTTCATTTTCACTCCATGGTAGTCTAAAATCCAAAGTCCAAGGCTCAAATTCCATTAAAAATCCACTTGCTACCCTCCAAACCACTCTTCTTATGCTTTTGAACCATGTTGTTACACTTATCGGCAACTCTGTTACATTTCTAGCAACTGTTGTTACACTTTAGTGTGTTTTTTTATGCTTTTTCGAAACTCTGTTATATTTCTAGCAACTTTTGTTACACTTTAGCATGTTTTGTTACACTTTTGAGAAACTCAGTTAGGTTTCTTGCAATTGTTGTTACGCTTTTCCAGCAATTGTTACGCTTCTGGAAAAGAAGCTGTTTTCAGTATAGGGCTCCAAAAACTTCCAAAAAATCTCACAAGTTTTCTCTCTTACCTTGTATCATATTCATTAAAGGTAAGTCTTCATTCTTATTCTATCTTTTGGTCAAATTTTCAGGGTTTAAAACAATTTCATGTTCATTGTGTTTTTCTCCACGGTATCACTTATCCGTGTATAAATTTTTCTCATGTGGCAAACCCTAACTTACCCATTGACCTAAACCCTAACCCATCATATAAACCATGATTCCTACACCCCCATTCCACATATATACATATTCCTATCACCTACACTACCATCCATAAAATATTTTAACCATCAAAACCCTAATTCTAAGTTATTTACAGAGTAAAAATAGTGAAAACATAGGTTGACTGTGTTTTACGGTTTTGACTACCCTACACCCCTCCATTTTCTTTCATTCCACTTTCCATGTGGAGATAAAATGTAATATTATTCACTGAAATATTATTATAATTTTTTATTAGCTCCATATCCCTCATTTCACCTTCTAAACCTAAAACAACTTTACACTAGTTATTCTCACAACCTAAATTGGGAATTTCTCGTGTTTTAATATTTGTACCACCTTAAAACTACCCATTTCCCCTAATTCCACTTTCATTGTGAAGTAAATACACTACCCTATCCACTAAAGTTTTATCAGAAATTTTACTCAACCCTATCACCCTCATTTCATCTCACTAACTTACCTTACTATCACAAGGCAAATTTGGCTTCAAAATAAGGTTCTAAAGTAATGGAGATGCATTTTACAAAAGTGAAAGAGGTTTTTGTCAATTAGTGGCCAAAGAAAAAAATGGCCTTCCATTTATTCTCAATATTTATGGTTTGAGAGAAATTCCAACAATACACTCTCTCTAGGTCATTTTCTACAATTCTGGACAAGTTCTCTTCAAATCAACTTTTCAGGTGTTTCAAACATGGGTTTGCAGTGCTTGAGGACTCCATTTTGTAGCAGACATCCTAATATTTCCAACCATACCACTTTCAGCCCCAAAATCCTCTAGGAATACCTCAAAAATACCTCTCAAATGTCTTTTTTATGCTTCTGGAACACACTGTTACACTTCTGGAACACACTGGAGTAACCTTGGGAGAATGAACTTTTGGAAGCCTTTCCATCAATCATTTTGAAAAATTAAAGATGTTATGGAAACTAGACACACTAGGATGGTTGACTGTTCTTTTAGAAGTGTATTTGGACCTCTCAAAGGGCCTCAAAAGTGCCTCCAAAGTTCTGTTATGCTTCTGAAATTTGTTTTTTCTTTAGTCAGAATTGTCACAAACTAGCATTGGATTCCTCAGGAATCTTGTGAAGCTCAGAAATTCTCACAAATTCGAGGAAATGTTTTTCTATGAGTTGTAATTATATCTATTAGGTTGGTTTTGGATTCCTACAATTATGGAATGTGTAATTAATGTAAGGGACAAACACTCCTAGTTTATAGCTAAAATTTAGGGAATGGTTTCTAACCTCCCTAGAAACTTGGAAATGACTCATATTTTGCATTTATGATCCATTTTGGATGGGATTTTGACCTGATGAGGTTTCATAGTATATATTTTCTATAATTATACTATATTTTGTCTTTTTTTGGGTTGGATAGTCTCATGTTTTGCAGTGGAGCTCTTGTAACTAGTTTGTGGAATGAAATCAGAGACAAATTTGCAGGAAATATTGTGAGATACTTGTGGTATGCTTTGGAACATTTGTGCTTCCCATGTATGGTTATTATATTATGCTTAATTCCATGTATAATTCTTAATATATGTCTATCTTGTAAGTTTGAGAGCAGAATTCATGTTATGCATGCTCTGTTTTAGGTAAGATTCACCATATTATGTTTATTTTCTTCTTAAAGTGAAAGAATTCACCTTAGTTCTCATTCAAAACCTACTCCATTTTCATCCTATACTCAATGAATTATTTATACGTTTCCAAATAGCCTACCTTTCCTCACACACTCTTTGCAGGTTAACCTCAAAGTTTAGACTTAAAAACCTCATCTACAGTCCATTCACTGACTTTCCTATCCAACATTAAAAATATCAAATGAATTTTACTCATTTAAGGTTACATATCTAGCCTAAAATATTATGATACTCACCCTTTCATTTGACTATTTAAATTGACAAAGAGAGAACCCTCTCTGGTCCAGGTTAGGGCTAGCTACCTAAACTAAAGTTTGGTTTGTGGTTACCTTTCACCAACTTACTGTCAGCATTAGGAAGTTGGGGAGAGTGATAACATTCTTGGCACTGTTGCCAGGGAGCAAATGTTAAAACTTTCTTAGGAAGGAACGAAAAATATTAGCTCTAATTACTGATGGTGAAGCAGTGGTCAGACACAAGAATGTTGTGCATATTTCACCTAGTCACTCCACTTCCAAAGAATCCAAAAGTTTAGAGTTTCATGGCGACTCCAATGTTCAAAAACCGGTAGCTTGAAGAATTTCTTGGTGATTTCACTATTTTCAAGATGGATTCAACTGCTAGAAGGTATGCTCCTATGAATCATGCTCACATTCCTAGTTTTCAAAATAAAATTCCTTGCACAGATTGGAAAAATTATCTGCCCAAATTCATAGATCGAAATGAGGATGAGGTTGTTATACATCAGGTTAGATTTCACATGCATGTATGTAAAATAAATATTGAGTTTCCTGAGGACTGCTTGATGAAAATTTTGATGGCTACCCTAGAAGGGAAAGGAAGATCATGTTATGGAAGGTTACCAGAAGGAATCTTATTTTTTCTTAAATATTCCCATACAATGTTATTCGAGCATTATGGGAAGTCTCATCTTCCTTTGTCTCTTTTAAAAATTTGTTGTGATTATTGTGAAGGTTTTATTACATATCTTAAAATAATTTATGATATCGAATGTATGGATGATGAAGAGATCATTGGAGCCTTCTATGATTTTTCCTTCCAACAAAAATATGAAGAAGTTAATCACTTTGATACACAAGATCATACTCAGCACACATTAGCCTCCTCTTTGATTGATGAAGAAACATATGATGAATATTGTCTAGATGCTCATAAATATTCCCCACAAGAAACAATTCTGGCAGTAACACAACACACTGATCAGCTAGAGGTTAAGGAAGAAACTCAACAGCCTAAAACTAATCAAGAAGAGGAGAATAATAAAAAAGAAAAATTTATTTTAGATCTTGTGGGTGTACACATTAGCACTGTGGTTTTCAAACAAATTCCTCTTTCCAATCATCAGGTAAAAGTAATTGAGCATATCATTGAAGAATCATTTGTTGATTTGCAACAGCATTATGATCCACAAGAACATCTCTAAAATACAATATTTTCTTCCATAATTAAAGATCAGTGAAATTTGAATGATGAAAGACAAGTTTTATTTCATGATTCTAACGATGAGTTGCAACGACCTCGCCAACTTCTATGTGATATAGTTAATGATGAAGACATCCTCGTTGTATATGATATTGCTATTGTGTTTGATGAAATTAAAGAAAATTCAGAGCCCTTATCTATTTTGGTTCATGAGAATGAAAAATATTTTTCTCTCATTCCATTTGTTTGGAATCAGTTTCAACATATAGCCAAACCAACATTGTGGAATAAGGTTTTTTTTCCTTCTTTTAATCATCCAAAAGATCATATGTTACATGCTTTCTGTTAGTCATCAATATTTTTCACTATTTGCATATGACTATAGATTGGTCCTAGATTTCTGAAACCAACATTCCTTGAACATTTTGAGTTTCAGAAATCTCACTACCTTCATTATCCTTATAGAAATTTTTTCACTATTCTATCAAATTTTCCATTTCATGGTCACCCTGTCACTCCTGCAAAAATCCTTATGGGCTTGTGCCTCTCATATCCATCCTTTTTTCCTGCCTATGACCTCATTACCCTATTTTCACTTTTCCATAACTCCACTTTCCCTCTAGGGTTTCTTATAGCCAACTCATTTCCATGTTCCCCAAGTTCCTCAAGCATTGATGGTCTCAAAACTGTCTCTATAGGCTCTTTAGATAAATCAAGTATATTGGATTTTTGATCTTCAATACAACACTTTGACAAATACTCTTTTTTTAGCTTGAAGCCTTCAAGCCAATTTTCAGTCAAAGATCAGGTCAAAGAAGCCTCCCACTAGGTCAATTAGGGTTTTCCTAAAGAGGTTTATGGTTTTCCCTACCCTTTGTTCATCTTAAATGGTTGCTTTTAAGGTCTCTGTATTTTGATTAATGAAATTAGAAAGTTCCCTACTCTTTGATCTTTACTATATATTATCTTAAATTTTTTCTTGCCTGAAGGTGAAATCACTAGAGGTCTTACAAGTGTCTAGCTCTCTATGGTTCTCTTGATTGTTGTCTTAATGTTTGCTTGCTAGGTTTGGTCAAAGAAGTTATTGGTATGCCCTGTCTTTGGTTATTTCTTTATGCATAGTGATATTTAGAGGTCATTCTTGTTAAATTATTTTTTAAAGGATTCTTAACTGCCCTTTTCACCTACTATGTTCACAATTTAATGTTCACTTCCCTCACATAAGATTTTAGATTCATTTGGCTTTGTTGGACTTGCCTTGTGATATACCCTTGACCTATTGTGGTACTTTAAAAACCTTTTGTAGACTCGATAGCCAAATGGTTTAAACCTCTCTCACTCTATCTATTCTACTTGACAACCTACCCAACCAAAAAATAAATAAACCCTATCCTTATAACTAGCCTAAAATCAGAACCCTAAAAATCATACAAGTTACATATTTCACACAACTATAGAGAGAGCCCTCTTGGAGTCCAAGAAGGCTAGGTCATAGGGCTCCAAAGATTGGTTTGATGTTACCCTTGTTCAATTTGGTTTTGCGAATCTAAAAAATTACAGGGACCTAACATAATGGTGACTCCGCTGGGGAGTCTGAGTAAGTAACAAGATTAGACATTCCTTAAGAACTCATAAATCCCCTGTCAAACCTAGATAAATCAAGTGTTAGCCAAAAGTGATATCTGGTTGTTTCATCATACTGGCACCATGGTGACTATACTAGAGAGCACTTGTTGATAAGCTTAGTGTTGCATATAGAACTTAGAAAACCCAAAACATCTCTTAGATTGGTATTTAGTTGTTGGTGGTGGAAAAAAAGTACGTATCCTCAAAACAGTAAACATCATCCACCTGGTGACTCCACTAGTCTTCAATAGACCTATTGACCACACTATTCCTTCACAGAATCCCCTGGGAACATATCAATTAGTCATAACATTTCCAAGCCTAGTTACATACTATGTGAACTTAGTACCCTTACAGATAAGTCTACTTTTCAAAAATCTCATAGATTTTCAGCCTCTCTGCATTTTGAGTCTGAAATCTGGCTTCACAAAGAATCAACACCAGATCTCACCTTGACCCAAACCCTCCTACCATAGTTGATGACCTAGAAATAATCTTGTGGAAAAATTCTAGGATTGAAGACTCAAATTTTGTTAAGCCCATTCACAAAGCAAGTTATGTCCCTGAAAACCTCACAGCCTTGCAAGATACCCAATTTGACTTACACCATAGAATAAACCTATTCAAAACTAAATATCGAAGTGGGATATACCAAATAGACCTTGAGCCTAAAAACTTACAGTAGGGTCCTAGTAGAGAAGCCTCTCCTTCCACTCCTCTTGATTTTCAGCTTCACCAACACTTTGACTCATTCCGTTCCAAATCTTCTCAAAGTTAGTCAGTTGGTCCAAGTACATCTGCCACTCCCATTCATACATTCACTGTGCAAACCACTCTATTTCATCCTCCACCTCCTCTCACAAACCCCCCTCTTATAAACCCTCCTTGGGTTCCTTTACCTCAAGTCATGGCAGCATGGATTGCCCCATTGGTACTACCCCAACCTTTACTGCCTATGCCACATGACTACCAATATAAAGTCCCTCACTTTACTGGAGCTGACTCTACCTTTACCCAACCTCATGTAGAGAATATTAATGATGCATTTGACTACTAATAAATAGAAGAGGAGACCATTAAAATGAGATTTTTTCCCAAAATTATAGGAGGAGAAGCAAATAAATGGTTCAAAAACTTAACTCCCAACATCATTCATGATCTCCCTTCCCTTTATCAAACATTCAAAAACAAGTGGGAGACTAAGAAAAATCCTCTTCAAATCCTCTCAGAGTATAATAACCTTACGATAACTGTTGGGGAAAGTGTCCAAGACTACTACAGTAGGTTCAATAGTGTATACAATGCACTCCCACCTCATATGAAGCCCCCATAAGGCCTAGATTTAGTAAAGTTTCCAAATGGGTTTGATCCTGAGATGACCTAAAAATTGAAAGAAAGAGATCCCCTAACCTTAGAAGACATGAAAATGGAATATGTGAGTGTATAAACCAATCTACTTGAAAAGAGGGCTAGGATGAGGACAAAAAAGAAAGTTACATACAAAGATGAAAATATGGCCTCCACATTTGATGCTAAAATTGACAGCGTAGTTAGGACAATGGAAAGGATGATGGAGAGGATCAACTTGAATGAAAGAGCACCTCCTAGGGAAAAACAACAAAATCCTCAAAACAAAAATAGAAACCAAAACTTCAGAAAAGACCCTCCTCAAACCAGACAAAGAGACAATGCCTAGCGAATCAGACCTCCTTTACGAGAAAATGATGTAGATGAAGAGGAAAGAGAGACTCAAGAGCCAGAAGAAAACCATGTAAATATAATAGACTCCAATAATGAGGATGATGTTTTTCTCACAGAAGAAGAACAAGGTCTGTTTTCCCCAAACCAAACTGAAATAAACTATGAGGACACTCAAGAGTACAAGCTAGGATTTGAAAATTCTATCATGGAGGTTCATAGGCAATATGAACTTAGGAGTAATAAAACCCAAGATTCCTCCAAGAAAAACAAACTAGAAACTGCTGTTACAAAGACACCTAAAAACATTCTCAAAAAGACAGCAGAAAACACCAAAACCATGGTTAAAAATCCTAATCAAAACAAAGACAAAACCAACCAAAATAATGGTGACCAAAGCTTCCCTAGTACATCAACTAATGGCCCTAGAAAAACTTCCCTAATTGACATTCCAAATAAAACTCAGCAAACTAAAGCTGTTGAAAAAACCATGTGTGATAAAACTGATGTAAATATGCCAAGAACACCAACACCTTTCATTTTTGAGGGAGAGATTGCCAACATCAAAATAGCCATACGTCTTACTGAATCGGTAAGTCAAGATGTATATAGGTCCCACATTTTGAAAGTTTTGAACATAGGAAATGACACCGATACTCTGAATCTAACTGATGACAAACCAGAGTTGTTTTTTGGACCTGAGGTAGAGGGAAAATATCAAGAAGGAGTTGTACCTCCATTCTATGTCAGTCTAAACATTCATGACAAGATCCTACACAATGTTATGCTAGACTCTAGTGCTTCACACAAAATTATTCCAAACGTAGTGATGGAGAGATTAGGCCTTGAAATAACCAAACCTTACAAAGACTTATACTCTTTTGTAATATCCCAAAATAGGGGAAATCTACAATAATGGGAATATCTTAAGATATTCCAAAATTGGAGCTTCAACAATCCATGAACATAACAATGAAAGAGAACTGTAACTCAAACCATAAACATGGGAGATCAAAATGGAGACATTAATCCATATATTACATCAGCAAATCCATACATAACAATGAGGCATTGATCATATACCATGAAGGAACAAGCCTCCCATAAGAAATCACTCTACAAATGAACTATTGTCACAATACAAGAATTCCAGAGACTGCTACAACACAGTTAAAAACACACTGTTATAGAAAAATGATGCACAAAATGTGTAGGGCTGTTATAAGCCTCAAAATATATGCTCAATACAGATCTATGCTCAATATCAACTCCTACAAAGAACCTAGAAAGGGGTTTTCAGAAATACACTCTATACAAGATGGGATCTAAATCCCAATGGCTGAAGATACACTGCAAACTTGAAGAAAAAGAGTGTATAAGGCTTAAGCATGATATATCTGAAGTAGAACCCCTCAAATATCTCCTCCCATGAAAGGATGAACCCCTCAATCACAAGGAAACACTACAAAGGAACCACCAGAACATCTGTTGAAGCTGCCTTAAAAAATAACACATTCCCTAGCTGGAACAGTGCTGGGAATGATGGGAAGTGTATGGCCTGATGACAAGGATTTGAAATGTGCCAAATAACTCTCCAAAAACTTCTCCCAAGAGAAGGAAACCTTGCTCCTATGAGAAAATAGCTCAGAAAGAGGGGTTCTAACCCCTCCATTGCTGCACCCTGCAACACATCATAATAACCTGAAGAAAATCCGTTGATGAATAAGTTGTAGCTTGGATTGAAAATATAAATGTGGAAATGAATATAATACTCTTCCAAGAGGCTCCTCAAGGAAAGAGGTGGGATTTCTTCTCGGGAACACCTGGTGCTAAACAACACAGCTACCCTGCTAAACAGCAAGAGGAGGCAATAGTCTAAGCAGACCAATCCCAAAATAATCTAAAACATAAACTAAAATGGCTGCCATACCCTTTATTAAATATAATGAGAGTTTTATTACCCTTTTCCCCACTCAATTAGGTCATTTCCTCCATGAGATCTATCTCCCTCTAAAACTGTGTTATTCTCTAATTGATCTCCACTCCTCCTTATCAGTGTTGTTGACTTGGTCAAAGTTGACTAAATCAACATGATCCAAATATTGTTCACACTTGGAGGAGCTTGATTTAGCCACTAAAAAGGTCTCCTTTCACACTTGGAGTGTTATTATTTATTCTCAAGAGACTTATGGGCCTCCCCACCCATTTATTTACTGACCTAGTGATAAAACAACTATAATATTCCATTTAGCTTGGAAGATAAATTTTTGGAATATTACAGTCCTCCCCTCCAAATTTTTTCTTATTTTCAAGAAACTATATAAGGAGAGAAAAATTCCTCCCCTACTCCTCTTGTGGCCTCCTCATCAATAGTTCTCACCACTGCTCAAAACAATCTGCAATAAATTTATCCTCCAATACTCCCTCCCAAGCATGCAAAACCAAATGGCTCACATCATGAAAAAGTGGAAGGTGAAAATGGAAACCTTCTTGCTGTCCAATGGCATCTTCAAGATAGGAGTTATTATAAGCATAGGGGATCTCATGACCAATGAGAGACTCCCAAACCCATGCTATCATCCAAATGAAATGAGCCATTCTAGATAGCTCAACAAAAGAATCCTCAACCCCCGGTGTATGCAATGTGTTGGGGCTACATGGAGAGATTAGATTTCTCCATTCAAGTGGTTTCTCTCTCCACTTATGGTAAGTATGGGGTTTTTTTTTATCTTGGGCTGAAATTTCATGGCCTCCAAGATTGGCCCAAGTTACCCCGCAAAGAATCAGCCATGAAATGCCTCCTCCAAGAACACAAATTCTTCAAATGGCTCCTCCCATGTGAAGACAATAATTTTGGTGTGGAAATCATGGTTTTCCCATTGTTTCTCTTGAAACATACAACATGTAAAGTAGGGAGAATCATACTCCCAATGTTAATATTCAACTCATCTAGCACTCTCCAAACAAATCTCCCCGTGAATATAATAATATCAGCAAAATATGGAAGAAAAACCTAGTGAAAACAAGCTTCCATATGACAACTGGATAGTGGAACATATTTCCTCACATGGAACCAGCACAGTGCCTCCCTTGCCTACATCAGAACAAGTAAGAACAAGTGCTCTCCCAGCCACTTTTTTTCTACCACAATCATTCTAGAGGATAGAAGCATGAAAGTACAATGTGGTGTCAATGGTGCACACCAAGAATCATGTGGCCTCCCCACAAACCACCGATAGAATGGCCAACATCAATGCTGTAAATGGCCTCAAGTACATGAAAATACAATATAAAATAAGGAAATATCCTACTTGGTACAATATGCTTCCCAAAAAAGGTAAAGAAATGAAAATGATGGTGCATAAGTGTAGATCCCCTACTATGTACTTTGGTCCTTGAGCTGAAATGGCTCAACTGGAAATCCACCCTCATTCTCAATGAGTAGGGAAATGGCTATGCCAACATCTCCATCACCATCTGGGCTATGCATCTCTCCATATGCTTATGTATATCTTGTTGTATGCCCTCCCAAGTGAACTCCTCCATCAATGAATGAAATGCATCAAGGTGCATGGAAAGAAAGTCCACGTGTGTTGCATGCAGTAGCATCCTCTTGAGCTCAGAAACTCTAGTCAAGAAGACTCTCCCATAGGAAGAGATGAAATCACCAACCACCATGTATCTATAATCTCCATCTGGGTCATCAATTATCATGAAAGCACCAAGATCCTTGGAGTACTCTACCAAAAGTTGAGACCACCAATATGGATCAACCCTCCTAAGAGACAGCGCTGAAGATCTGAAATGTGAAGCTCCCCAAATGCTGTTGTCTTCTCCTTTGAAAATCCCTCATGCCAAAATATTCCTCCAAAATGCTTCCATGCCCATCATGCAGCTGCTCATGCTCAAATAGAAGTGGTGACTTTTGGAATTTGGCCTCCCATGAGAAGCTACCATCCAAAAAGAACCTTCTGATATTGACCAATGAAAGCATGAGTGGCCCCCCTCTACTCCCATGTATGGAGGATTCCTTCCTCAAAGGAAGTACCATTTGTTTCTCCAAATCCATGGAGAACCTCCCTTGCACCATGAAGGTGCCATCCTCCATCACTGCAGCAACTTCTTTCTGCGCAGTATATGTAGTGAGAGTTGGTAATGTAGAAAATGAAAGAGTCCCTCTCTCCTCATTGAGTCTATCCCAAACTCTCTGCGCTGTACTGGATTGCTCCAAAGCCTTCACCTCTCCGAAATCTAAGAGTTGTGAAATAAATGGTAAGATGTCTCCCACCAACTCTAGATCTAGTGGCCTCCTAGGTGGAATGCCCCCATGTAGTGAGACATCAAAATCTGAAGTGGACTGTATACATGTGTGGACTGATTTGTCCCTCTCTTCACTGTACAATACAATCTCCTTCTTTTGTGTAGAAAAATTCCTAAATAGATAATGGTGAATGCTCATAATCCCTTGATGTTGATCCTTCCTTTCCTCTCCTTCCATCTGCCAAGATTCACAACCCAAAATAAATAATGCATGCTCCTCTGAAATTGTGGTTTGGTTCCCACATGTTGGATCATTTGGAACTCCTTGCAAAGACACAAGGGCTCCTCCAATGGAAGCAATGGCTCCCTTTCCATCTCCATGTGGTGATGGATATTATCCCAATGGTACAACACTTTCAACTCTTCTCTGCTCATCCTCTTCATCAATATGTGAGAATACCTCATCATCAATGAGAGACCCTTGATCTTGGTCTTCTCTTGAAGAAGGAACCTCCATGTCTTCATCTATAGAAGAGGGATTTTTAAGAAGTGGGGATATTTCCCTTGGCAAGGTATCACACATGTTTCTATCCCCTTCAACAAAATTATGGAGTGGAGTTGGAGAAATAAATCTCTCCAACTCATGCAAAGGTTTTGAGTTTTTGGGTTCAACAAGAGATGTTTTACAATGTTTAAGATCAAATCTCCTCACTAATTTCTTAGTGAACCCTGAATAAGTGTTTACATTTGCATGATGAAATGATGTAGAACTATAAAACCACCAATCATGGGCCATACCTTTGAGGTGCAGCACTACTGCTCTAATGGCCTCCTTTTCTGAAACTTGGTGTAGCTGGAAATAGCAATCTAGCTCCTCCACCCAAGCTTTGGCTGTGCACTTTGCTGATCCATCAAAGTTAGATAGAAAGATTCTACCTCTCTTGAATCTATGATGGTTTTTGAATATTATGCCTTCCTTGATTTGGAAAAACCCTTAGAATTCCAAGTGCTCTTTGAATCTCCATGATTGAGACTCATACTCCTAAAGATAGACACTCAAGGCCTCCTCCCTTGGTGCATCTCCTTCCTCCATCCTTCTTGCAGTGAATGTGGGCAATAAACTGTGTTGTGGATCTTCATGTGTGACTAAATGATCACACCTATCATATGAATAACTAGGGCTTTCTTCACCTTCAAACCCTCTTGGAATGTTCCTACACTCCTCCCTTTTCATCTCCTTGAGATCTTCTTTGATAATTTGAATAGTTTGGAAAATAAGCTGGGAGATCCTCTCTTCCTTCATTTCTCCAAATAATGGAGTCTTCTCTTTGTGCCTTTTTTACATATATTCTTCTCCTTCTCCTCTTGATAGAAGAATGGATGAGATTCCATAGGTTGAGCCAAGATTATGCTCTGATACCACTGTAATCTCCCAAAATAGGGGAAATCTACAATAATGGGAATATCTTAAGATATTCCAAAATTGGAGCTATAGTAATCCATGAACATAACAATGAAAGAATAGTGTAACTCAACTCATAAACATGGGAAATCGACATGGAGATGTTAATCCATGTATTACGTCATCAAATCCATACATAAAAATGAGGCATTGATCATATACCATGAAGGAACAAGCCTCCCATAAGAAATCACTCTACAAATGAACTGTTGTCACAATACAAGAATGCTGGAGACTGCTAAAGCATAGTTAAAAACACACTTCTACATAAAAATGATGTAAAAAATGTGTAGGGCTGTTATAAGCCTCAAAATATATGCTCCATACAGATCTATGCTCAATATCAACTCCTACAAAGAACCCGGAAAGGGGTTTTCAGAAATACACTCTATACAAGATGGGATCTAAAGCCCAATGGCTAAAGATACAATGCAAAATTGAAGAAAAAGAGTGCAGAAGGCTGAAGTATGATAGATCTGAAGTAGACCCCCTCAAATATCTCCTCCCATGAAAGGATGAATCCCTCAATCACAAGGAAACACTGCAAAGGAACCACCATAACATCTGTTGAAGCTGCCTTAAAAAATAATGCATTCCCTAGCTAGAAAAGTGTTGGGAATGATGGGAAAAATATGGAATGCTACAAAGGATCTGAAATTTTTCCAAGAACTCTCCAAACAGTTCTCCCAAGAGAAGGAAACCTTCCTCCTATGAGAAAATAGCTCATAAAGTGGGGTTCTAACCCCTCCACTATTGCACCCTGCAACACAACACAATAACATGAAGAAACTGCGCTGATGAAGAATATGTAGCTTGGCCTGAAAACCTGAATGTGGAAATGAATACAATAATCTTCCAAGAGGCTCCTCAAGGAAAGAGGTGGGATTCTCGCTCGGAAACACTTGGTGCTAAACATCACAACTACCCTGCTAAACAATAAGAGGAAGCAATAGTCTAAGCAGACCAATCTCAAAATAATCTAAAACGTAAACTCAAATTGCTACCATCCTCTTTATTAAATAGAATGAGAGCTTACTTGCCCTTTTCCCCACTCAATTAGGTCATTTCCTCCATGAGATCCATCTCCTTCCAAAACTGTGTTATTCTCTACTTTATCTCCACTCTTCCTTATCGGCATTGTTGACTTGGTCAAAGTTGACTGAATCAACATGATCCAAACCCTGTTCACACTTGGAGGAGCTTTATTTAGTTGCTACAAAGGTCTCCTTTCACACTTGGAGTGTTCTTACTACTGCTCAAGAGACTTATGGGCCTCCCCACCCATTTATTTACCGACCTAGTGATAAAACAACTATAATATTACATTTAGCTTGGAAGGTAAATTTTTGGAATATTACATCTTTTGATTCAAGTATAGTTAAGTGTCTAGGCCTGATCAAAGATCTGTGTGCCAATCTAGTACAAATACTAGCTAAGAGCCTAGTCATGGAAATTGTAGTGGCTGACATTCCTCTGAAGTATGGCATGATTTTATCTAAATCATGTGCAGCCAAACTCCAAGGAAACCTCCAAATGGACATGACATATGCTACCATCCTGGTCTTGAACCAAACAAGAATACTGTACAGATAATCTCACATAAAATACATGGTAAGCAGCCAAGATAGGCCAAACAACACCCCTCTATATTCTATACATTCAGAGCTTGACTCATTTGTCTTGTAAAATTAAGATGACATTAATGAATAAGTAAATGAAAATGAGAAAGAGCTAGGCCTACTAGAATAGTCAAACCAAACACAAAACGAATAACATGACATCCAAAAATATAGCAGCCCTGAACAACAACATAATGGTGAATCTGAACTTGAAACACTTTGGAACATGAGATTTGATTGCTCTGGTGGAAAAGCTGGTTTAGGAGCTGGTGTTTGGATACACAACACCAATGAAGGTCATTACTAAAAACTATATTTTCAATGTACAAACAATATTGCAGAGTATTAAGCTCTCCTCCTAGGATTACACTTGTTGAGAAACATAGGAGCTAAGAAGATTTCTATTCAAGGAGACTTCGAGCTAGTCATTAGGCAAATCAAAGGAGAATACTTTGCCAAGAATGCTAGGCTAAGAGAATATAGGAATGCTGCCTTCGACCTCCTGAAAAAATTTGAGAGATATGAACTTACATCTATCCCAAGAGCTCAAAATAGCCTTGCCAATGAACTAGCCTTTGTTGCCAGCACTTGCCAATTAACTCATGCCAATGAACAGTACATGGTAAAAGTCAAAAGCAGGCCTACAATACTTGATAAAATAGATTATTGGCAAGTGTTTGAAGGTGAAAAACACATTGAGGACTTTCTTCAATCCAAGAATAAATTTTAAATGAAAAAACTAGATTTGAATCATTAAGAAAACTGCCCTAATGAAGAACAAACAATTATAAAACAGAGCTGCCTTGTAATGTTGATATAAATCTGCTAGAACACCCTTTTGAGGCAGAATTTTGTAGAGATCTGGACCAAAAGGACCTTGAGGTATTGAAATGCAAATATAACTCATTACCAAGAGGTCTTTCCCCCTTATAAGAGTTGTTTGACTTCAATGATGTTGCTGGGAAGCCAAAAATGGAATCCACCAATACTGATGTACACGAATGAAACATAGGCAATATAGAAGAACCCAAAATGATAAAGCTATCCAAAAATATTGCACCTTACATAAAACAGAAATACATCGAGTTGCTCAAACAATTTAATAATGTTTTTGCATGGGGTTATGAGGACTTGAAGTCCTATGACACAAAAATTATTCAACATAAGATTCCTCTCAAGGAAAACTAGAAACCATTCAAGCAGAAATTGAGAAGAATAGACCCCGTCCTAGTGAATCTAGTTGAGAAGGAAATAAATAATATGTATGATGTTGGAATCATAGTCCCACTCAGGTACTCAGAGTGGGCTTCAAACCTTGTGTCAGTCAGAAATAAAATAGGGGATATTAGGCTATGCATAGATTTAGAAACTTAAACAAAGCCTCCCTCAAAGACAACTACCCTTTATATAATATGGATCATATACTGCAAAGGGTGGTAGGCTCTAAAATAATATCATTGCTTGATGGCCTTTCAGGGTATAATTAGGTACTAGTACTTCCAAATGATCAACACAAAACTGCCTTCACTACACCTTGGGGCACCTTCATGTATGTCAAAATGCCTTTTGGGTTAATGAATGCGGGGGCCACTTTTCAAAGAGCCATGTACATTGATTTTTATAAAGACATAGGTTAATTCATTGTGATATACCTTGATGACATCACTTTCTATTCTAAAACTGATGAAGAACACCTAGTTCACTTAAGAAAGGTATTTGAGAAATGTAGGAAGTATGGTCTATCTTTGAATACTAAAAAAACTTTGTTTGGTCTTCAAGAAGGAAAACTCTTAGACCACATCATATATGAAGAAGAGATTAAGATAGACCCAAAAAGGATTGAGGGTATAGTGCAAATCATCCACACTAGAAACATCAAAGAGATGCAATCTTTCATTGGAAATATCAACTTCCTAAGAAGGTTCATACCAAACCTTGATGAACTCCTAAGAAACATTACAAACATGCTGAAAAGAGAAATAGGAGTCAAGTGGACCATGGAAGCAAAGTAATCCTTTGAACTGGTAAAACAAGCACTTACCCAAACACCAGTTCAAATCAGCCCTGACTTTACCAAGGACTTTTTCATCTTCTCATTTGCATTAGAACACACTATTATTGTAGTATTGCTACAAAAGAACATGATGGGAGAAGAACAAACCATAGCTTTCTTTAGTAAGGCATTGAGAGATGCACCTCTGAAATATAACATCATGGAAAAAAAAGCCTTTTCCTTAATCAAAGCCTTAAAGGATTTCAGAGTTTACATCTTGCATTCACATGTCATTGCTTTTGTTCCACACACAGTTGTTAAGGATGTACTAAATCAAGATCCTGATGGTAAAAGGGGTAAGTGGATTTTTGTCATATTATAATATGATCTAGAAATCAGACCCACTAAACTAATCAAAGGACAAGGACTTGCCAAACTCATGGTTGAAGCAAAATTTCAAGCACTAGACATAAACATGTTACATACCTTAGATGAACAAGAGAACTGGAGACTCCACCCATTGAAGAAGAATTTCTGAACTCACCCTAGTATGATTATATGTTATATGTACTTTTTAATATAAATTATCCTTCTGCTTCATCTAAAACCAAAGCTAGATTCTTGAAACTAAAGGCTGTAAATTTCTGCATTCTAGACAAATCTTTGTATTGGAAAAATTCTATTGGTATCTTACTTAATTTTTTTCTTGAAGATGATGCAGTTATAATTATGCATGAGTTTCATGAAGGAGAATGTGGGGGTCATCTCTACTGGAAAACCACTGCCAACAAAATCCTTAGAGCTAGTTTTTATTGGCCCACCCTTTTCCCTGATATCCACAAGCTAGTAATGACTTTCCATGAATGCCAATTTTTTTATGGCAAGAGAAAAATACTGCCTTTGCCTTTGCACCCTATCAGTGTTGAAAATCCTTTTAAACAATGGGGTTTAGATTTCATTGGAGAAATGCACCTTGCCTCCTCTGCCCAACACAAGTGGATCGTCACTGCAACTGACTATTTCACCAAATGGATAGAAGTCAACCCTTATAGGAATGCCACTGACTCAGTCATCATCAAATTCCTTGAAACCAACATCTTGTCTAGGTTTGGTTGTCTAAGAAAAATCATCACCGATAATGCTACTTCATTTAAGTCCAAGAGAACGGTGGACTTTTCTACAAGTATCACATCACACTGGGGCATTATAAAACTTATTACCCTCAAGGTAATGGGCTAGCTAAGTCCTCTAAAAAAATTTTGGTGAACATTATCAAGAAGCTTCTGGAAGAGAACCAAAAGTCATGGAATATAAAATTGGTTCATGCACTATGGGCTGACAGATTAACAAGCAAGAAATCAATCAGTATGTCTCCCTATCAACTAGTGTATGGCATGGATGCTGTCTTCCCAACATCCTTGGGAGTTCCAATGATGAAGCTCCTTCAAGAGTTACAATCAAAAGAGAATGATATGCAAAGGAGGCTGAACCAAACCATTCATTTGGAGAAAGCAAGGGAATAATTTTACAATATAACACAAGCAGTGTAAGAGAACATCAAGAAGATCTTTGACAGAAGGACGAAGGCAAATGATTTCCAGATTGGAGATGAAGTGCTGAAGTGGGATTCGAGAAGAGAGAAAAAAGGCAAGCATGGAAAATTTTAAAATCTATGGAAGGGTCCATACATCATCCATTCAGTCAGAGGTAAAAATGCATTCTTTTTACAAGAGTTGGATGGAACAAAGTTATTTGGAGGTCCTGTCAATGGCAGGATTCTCAGGCACTATTTTTGTTGAAATTCCTAGTTTTAAGCTTTCATTCATTGTACATAACATTGCTTGATGAAAAATCATAAAAACAAAAACACAAAAACAGAGAAAAGAATAAAAAGAGGGCATGAAAAATAATAAGTACATCCCCATACCAAAAAAATATTATTGCTAAAAGTGTGCAAGCCTAAATGCCACTATTGGTGAAGAAAAGAGAGTCTTGTTTAGTCATTTAGCCTAATCATGATTTGACATGTTTTAAATTTATGCTGATAGGTTAGTGAAATAATATTTTCCAAACCATGTAAAATTGGCTTATCAGTAGATTATATTAGGAAAAGATGTTGGTTCCCAAAGATTAAATCTGAACCAAAGAGAAATGAGGGGGATGCATCACAAACTCCAAATTATTAGCCCTCAAGCTTTTAGTATTTTTTGTACACAAAATAAACTCTGTGTGCATCTTGTCCAAAATTCCACATCTCATGACAGATCAGATTTCTTAAACTTGGTTTGATCATGTTTTAAATTTCATGTTATTAGGTTAGAGAATAAAAATCTGTCAAACAACTTAATCTTGACAGATAAGTAGAGTAGGTAGAGACTAAAAGAGTTCATCATCATAATCTGAACTCTTGGATGACATAAGGGTAGAAGTAGATAGTTTAATGCTTTCAAAAGAAAAGAATGTCAAGGGTTTGCAAATACAAGTGCACCCAGAAGAAAAAAAAAATGTTAGGAAAAGTATGATGGGTAGGTAGAACTGATATTGAAGAAATCATGTATTTTTAGATTTTTGAGCTCATAGCTTCAAAAGAACATCAACAAGTGAAGGAAGAGGGATCTACCAAGTACAAGTAAGGTACTAATCTTCAAAACTCATAGATCTGAACTCTGAGGTTCTTGACACCTCCCAAAAAGGAGTTTCCCTCCCCAAGTGGAGCCACTATTAGACATCAGTATTTTTCACTATTTGTATATGACTATAGATTGGTCCTAGATTTCTGAAAAAAAAATTCCTTGAACATTGTGAGTTTCAGAAATCTCACCGCCTTCATTATCCTTATAGACATTTTTTCACTATTCTATCAAATTTTCTATTTCATGGTCACCCTGTCACTCCTGAAAAACTCCTTATGGTCTTGTGCCTCTCATCTCTATCCTTTTTTCCTACCTATGACCTCATTAACCTATTTTAACTTGTCCATAACTCTACTTTCCCTCTAGGGCTTCCTATAGCCAACTCATTTTCCTGTTCCCCAAGTTCCTTAAGCATTGATGGTCTCAAAAATATCTCTGTAGGCTCTTTAGATAAATCAAGTATATTGGATTTTGGATCTTCAATACAACACTTTGAAAAATACTATGTTTTTCACTTAAAGCCTCCAAGCCAATTTTCAGTCAAAGATCAGGTCAAAGAACCCTCCCACTAGGTCAGTTAGGGTTTGGCTGAAGAGGTTTATGGTTTTCCCTACCCTTTTTTCATCTTAAATGGTTTCTTTGAAGGTCTATGTATTTTTATTAAGGAAATTAGGAAGTTCCCTACTCTTTGATATTTAGTATATGTTATCTTAAATTTTTTCTTGCCTGAAGGTGAAATCAGTAGAGGAATTACAAGTGTCTGGCTCTCTATGGTTCACTGGATTGTTGTCTTAATGTTTTCTTGCTAGGGTTTGGTCAAATAAGTTATTGGTATGCCCTTTCTTTGTTTATTTCTTTATGCATAGTAATCTTTAAAGGCCATTCTTGTTAAAGTATTCTTAACTTCCCTTTTCACCTACTATGTTCACAATTTAATGTTCACTTCACTCACATAAGCTTTTCGATCCATTTGGATCTGTTAGACTTGCCCTGTGATATACCCTTGACCTATTGTGGTACTTTTCAAAACATTTTGTAGAATCCATAGCCCAATGGTTTAAACCTCTCTCACTCTATCTATTCTTCTTGACAACCTACCCAACCAAATAAACAAACAAACCCTATCCTTATAACTAGCCTAAAATAAAAAACCTAAAAATTCATACAAGTTACATCTTTCACACAAGTATAGAGAGATCCCTCTCTGAGTCCAGGAAGGCTAGGTCCTAGGGCTCTAAATATTGGTTTGATGTTACTGTTGTTCAATTTGGTCTTGCCAATCTGACAAATTACAAGGACCTAACACTTTCCATGATCCCCTGGTGATTTTTTTGCAATCATTAGTAGAGGAAGAATTTTCCAAGTTTGTCAATACAGGTATTAGATTAAGTGGAAAATTTTAGTTTCCTCTTTCTTTTTTCTCTTGCCTCCTTAAGGAACATGTGAGTAGGATTTCACGAAGTAGCCATTTGCTAGATTGGTTACACTAGAAGGATCATTTCACATGACTGTACATATCTCTTCAGTAGGCGGGTGGTTTTCATCAGGATTTGAAGCCCTCAATCCTTGATCATATGCTGCCATCAATAAGTTTTGCAAGTTTTGTGTCAGTCAGAGTCAGTTGTCAAGTTAGAGTCAAGTCAGTTTTTTTCTAGTCAAAGTTTCCAGTTTGTCAATTTTTTTCAAAGCCCAGTTTGATTCCACCACCCAATAGTAAGGCTACTTGATCTATAGTGTTCTTGACACCTCCTAAAAGAGTTTCCATCCCAAGGTGGAGGCAATGTTACCTCGGGTATGTCAGTGATCAAATGCCTCTTTTAGTTGTTTTCCATTAGGTCATAGGTAAAAATAAATAAATTTTCAAACCAGTTCTTAGAAATAATTTTGGTCACTGAAGAAGGCTAAACCATGTACGATGCTCCTTCATTTCGTTTATCATCATCATTGTCAAGGTCATTTCCATCATCAATTTCAAGGTCACCATATCCATCATCATCATTCGAAAGTTCTAGGGTTATGTCATTTCATTTCATTTAGGTCAAGTCTAGGTTCAACCCTGCCTTCTGAAAAATTTTCAAATTTTCACTCAACATAAGGCAATAATCCTCCGTTTCATCCATAAAACCCTAGTGAAGGAGCAAGCAAGTTTATGAAGTCCAAATAAAGCCATATCTCTTGTTTAATATGGCTCAAATTTTAAGAAAAAGTTTCAAACACCTCATCTCTACCTCACTGTTTCATGAAAATTGAAGAACTCTATATGTTTTTTCTATAAAATAATCCAAAAATTCATTATGACTGTGAGAGCTCCAAGGGAGGTAATTTTGACCTATTGTCATAGTAAAATGAAAAAGAGTGTTATTTCAAGATTAAAATACATCTTATTTTTTTTTAAGACTCACTATCCAATGTGAAAGACCAAAGGTGAAATATTTCAGAGTTTTTAATAACAGTCTTGTTGTCTCATGAAAAGGAGAGAATTTGTCTCAATGTCTCATTTTAAATGCTAAAGAAGGTCACCTCAAGTGTCAAGGAATGTAAAAGAGGTTAAATCTTTTCTCTCATCTCACTTAAAGAGTCAAAAGTCACCTTTCATGTGAAAGGGTTCAAAATGTGTCATTTTGCCTTCTTACCTCATTTGAAAGAGAAACATGTCACTTTCCAAGTTGCACAAAGGGTCAAAAAGGTCATTTTCAAATGTCAAAGGGTAAGGAGTATTTCACAAATTTTAAAGGGAGAAGTTTATTTCGTGTCTAATTCAAAAAATTCCAATAAAAAGATCACTGCAAAATTCAAAGAGTGAAAAGAGGTTCATTCTATCTTCATCTCTCATTTGAAGGGAAAAAATCCATTTTCAAGTGCAAAACTTGAAAGGTCATTTACAAGTGTCAAAAGGAAAAAAGTGAAATTTCATTCAAAATTTATAAAGGGTAAAGTGAAACCTAATTTCATTCATTGTTACCTTTTGATGAGTAGAAGAGCATCTATCTACTTCATTTTCCTTCCATGGTGGTTTAAACTCCAATGTCCAAGGCTCAAATTCCATTAAAAATACACTTTCTATCCTTCAAACCACTCTTGTTATGATTTTGAACCATGTTGTTATGGTTCTGAGAATCTCTGTTATGTTTCTAGAAACTATTTTTATGATTTTGTGTGTTTTTTTATGCGTCTGGGAAACTCTCTTATGTTTCTAGCAACTGATATTACGCATTTCCAGTAGTTGTTATGGTTCTATGGGTGTTGTTACGCTTCTGGAAAAGAAGTAGTTTTCATTATAGGGCTCCAAAAACTTCCAAAAAAGCTCACAACTTGTCTCCATTACCTTGTAAAATATTCATTAAAGGTAATTCTTCATTCTCATGCTATATTTTGGTCGAATTTTTGAGTTTATAAAACAATTTCATGTTCATTGTGTTTTTCTCCACAATATCACTTGTCCATGTACAAAAAAATTTCAGGTGGAAAACCCTAACTTACCCATTTACCTAAACCCTAACCCATCATATGAACCATGGTTCCTAAACCTCAATGCCCCATCTATGCATATTATTATCACCTACACTACCATCCATAACATATTTTAACCATCAAAACCCTAATTCTAAGATATTTTACATAGTAAAAGAAATGAAAACATAGTTTGACTGTGTTTTAGGGTTTTGACTACCCTACACCAATCCATTTTATTTCATTCCACTTTCAATGTGGAGCTAAAATGTCATCTTATTCACTAATTTTTTTTTATAATTTTTTATTAGCTCCATAGCCCTCATTTCACCTTCTAAACCTAAAACAGTTTTACACTAGTTATTCTCACAGCTTAAATTGGGAATTTCCTGTGTTTTAAGATTTTTACCACCTTACACTTACCCATTTCTCCTCATTCCACTTTCATTGTGAATTCAAGACACTATCCTATCCACTTATTTTTTATCAAAATTTTTACTCAATGCTATCACCCCCATTTCATCTCACTAACTTACCCTACTATCACAAGGACAGTTTGGTTTCCAAATCGGTTTATGAAGTAATGGAGATGAATTTTGCAAAAGTGAAATATTTTTTCGTCAATCATATCCAAGGAACAAAAACCTCCTTCATTTTATGCACAAGTGTTATGGTTTGAGAGATATTCCAACAATACACTTGCTCCAGGTCATTTTATGCAATTCTAGACAAGTTGTCTTCAAATCAACTTTTTAGGGGTTTGGAACAATGGTTTTCAGTGCTTGAGGACTCAATTTTGTAGAATAAATCCTAATATTTCCAACCATACCACTGTCAGCCCCAAACCCCTCTGGGAGGACCTCCAAAATCCCTCTCAAAGGGCTTTGTTACACTTCTGAAACATACTATTACGGTTCTGGAACACACTGGAGTAACCTTGGGAGAATGAACTTTTGGAGGCCTTACCATGGGTAATTTTGCAAAATTCAAGATGTTATGGAAACTAGACACACATGGCTAGTTTAGTGTTCTTTCATAAGTGGATTTGGACCTCTCCAAGCACCTCAAATTTTCTTCCAAAGTTCTGTTACGCTTCTGAAAAATATTTTTTCTTAAAGTCAGAATTGTCACAAATTAACATTTGATTCCTCAGGACACTTGTCAAGGTCAAGTATGGTAAAAAATTTGAGGCAATGTTTTTCTATGAGTTTTCATTAGATTTATTTGGTTGGTTTTTGCTTCCTATCATTATGGAATATGTAATTAATGTAAGGTAAAAATACTTCTAGTTTATAACTAAAATTCATGGAATGGTTTCTAACCTCCCTAGAAACTAGGAAATAACTCGTATTTTGCATTTATGATCCATTTTGGATGGGATTTAGACATGATGAGGTTTCATAGTCTATATTTTATATAAGTCGACTCTATTTTCTATTTTTTTTGGTTGGATAGTCTCATGTTTTGCAGTGGAGCTCTTGTAACCAGTTTGTGGAACGAAATTAGGGACATATTTGCAGGTAATATTGTGAGGTACTTGTGGTATGCTTTGAAACATTTTTGTTTCCCATGTTATCTTATTGTATTATTCTTAATGCCATGTCTACTTCTTCATATATGTCTATCTTGTAAGTTTGAGAGAATAATTCATGTTATTCATGCTCTGTTTTAGACAAGATTCACCATATTATGTTTATTTGCTTCTTAAAGTGAATGAATTCACATCATTGCTCGTTCAAACCCCACTCTATTTTCATCCTATACCCAATGACTGATTAATATTTTTCCAAAATTCCTACCATGCCTCACAAAATATCTGTAGGTTAACTTGGAAGTTCATACCTAAAAACCTCATTTACAGTCCATTCATTAACTTTCCTATCCAGCATTCCAAATATCAAACAAATTTTAATCATTTAAGCTTACATATCTAGCCTAAAATATTATGATACTCAACCATTTATTTGACTATTTAAAGTGACAAAGAGAGAGCCCTCTCTGGTTCGGGTAGGGCTAGCTACCTGACCTAAAGTTTTTTTTGTGGTTACCTTTCTCCAATCCTACTGTCAGCCTTAGGAAGTTGGGGAGAGTGATAAAAACATGTACTATAGGAAATTTGATTATGTTATTGAAGATTGTCCTATTTTGATTGCAAAGATGTAGGAAAAGAAAACATAGAATCCTACTCAGAATATTCAGATGGTAAGAGTGGAGTAGCGCAAAGAAGGACCAAGTGTGAATGTTGTCACTAGGAGTGGTGCAGCCATTGCTGAAGACAAAGGGAAGAAGTATGAGACTGATCTATCGATCTGAAAAGCACATAAAAATAATGAAGGATTCAACTTACAACACGAAAAAAGAAACCTTTGTAGACATGAAAAAGGTTTTCGCAGAAGCAATCAAATCAACATCAAGTAAACCTATGGATGTGGTCGGAGTAGATGAAGAGATAAAGCCATTACTACAAGCTTGTATAAAATTGTTGTGCAATAATAAGGCGGTTGAGAACCTCCAAGCATTGATCGACAAATGCGTCGAAAAAAAACAGCACTAGATGGAGCAGAAGGTTGTTAACAAGATCTATAATAATAAAAGAAGAACTGGCTAGGAGATGCACTTGAATTCTCAGATTGGTGCATATGAGATGGATCAGGTCATTCTCGATCTAGGATCTGATGCAGATTTTTTACTAAAGCAGACTTGGAAACACATGGGAGAACCTAAGTTGAAATGGTCTACTATTTAGTTGCGCATGGAAAATCAACAAAATATTATTCCATTAGGAAGACTCTCGCAGGTTGCAGTAGATATTGAAGGAGTAAAGGTGTTAGTAGACTTTGAAGTCATACAGATTGTGGATGATAATGATCCCTATCATGTGCCGTTGGGTTTAGATTGGGCTATTGACATGCATGGAATCATTAATCTTAAGCGAAGAAGTATGGTATTTGAGAATAATGGAACTAGAGTTGTGGTCCCCTTAGATCCTGCAAAAGGTGAAAGATATACTGAGCCAGTGCACAGAGATGATGATGTTGATCATATATATAAATTTATTGTGTGACACGATGATTGGATTAACCCAAAATTTGATGGAAGCATCAAATAGGAAAAATATAGTTCATGCTTCTCAGATTCACATGAGGAACTGGAGAACTAGCAGAAACAGCTACATGAAGTATCTATGATGCACTGTAATTAGGTGACAAGTGCTCTTCGATGCATATCCTCAGAGGTAGGAGAAATTCCTTATTATGATGGTCTGACTAATGTTAAAATGTTTCTAGGAGAACTTGAAAATACCATTCCAGAAGCACAAATATTGCATGCACTTCATATAGTGATGTGCTCTACCCCAGCACGTTGGTGGGAGACACACAAAGGAAACTTGGGTAATGGGGAAGAATTCACCCGTATGATGAGACTGTGATTTGAGCATCCAAATACCAGAATGGAAGAGACCTATTTTGGAAAAGGTGTTTCATGGAAAAATTTGTCTAAATGGATTGAAGCATGGGGTGCAGAGCTAAGACCAAAATGTGTGCATCTATTAATCCATACTTTGGGGAAGGTGCCTATGGATTAGTACCTGTAATCTTAGTTGCGATGAGGAACCAATGAATGGACTTCCCTGACAGAGAGTTTTATCTTGACCTTTAGTTTTGAAAGTGGATTTGACTACTTGGGCAAAGCAGTGCAGGATATTCAGGAGGTCATCTTTGACAACACAAAATCAAAGGTAAAGTACACCCTACCAACATGGGATGCACAGATGAAGGACATTGTTAATTTCAGATATATGTTAGTTGAAGAGAATGAGGAAGATCCAAGGAACATTATGATCCTTGAATGTAAAGGGCAGCGCGTAGTTGTTGGGCCCTCGATTGAGTCACTAGATGTCACTAAGCCTCTGAATATTCAGCAAGTTAACATTGACTCAGAGGAACAATCGCAATTAGCGAATATCAAGGATTACTGGGATGATGATACGGTGGGAAAGGTCACTTAGATGCTGAATAAATATCAAGACCAGTTTCCTACAAAATTTTATGAGCTGAAGTGGATAATAGGAGATCTCAGAGTGATGAAGATTACCTTGAAACCTGATGTGTGACTTGTGAGTTAGCGCACATGTAGGATGAATTATAAATATAAGAAGAAAGTTAAAGAAGAATTGGAGAAAATGTTGCTGCAGGAATCATAGAGCTAGTGGAAGAATCTAATTGGGTGAGTCTTATGGTGGTACAAGATAAGAAAACCAAAGAATAAATAAGTATTTGTGTGGATTTTCGTAAATTGATTGATTCTTGTGTACATGATCCATTCATGACACCATTTTTTGATGAGATCCTGGATAATGTAGGAGGACAGGAGGCCTATTCATTTGGAGATGGTTTCTCAAGATATCACTAGATCAAAATCACGCCAGAGGATATAAGTAAGAAAACCTTTATGACAGAGTGGGTTCCTTTCAGTATATAGTCATGTCATTCGGCCCAAATAGTGTGCCAACTCTCTTCTCTCGCGTTGTAGTAGCTTCATTCAAATAATACATCCAGAAGTATCTGTTCAATAAGCTCGTGTTGGGGGGGGAGATCTGCATATGGTTGTTGTTGTTTTAGGAGTATGATTTTGAAGTAATTGTGAAACCTAGGAGACTGAATGCTGGGCCAGACCATCTGTCGCGCATTGAAAATGGAGAAGATTTGACTAGCTTGGAAGATGGGTTACCAGATACACAACTATTTACTATAAAGTTAGTTGATGATCATTTTTTTGATATCATTCTTTTCTTGACCACTAGAAATGTGCTGACAAAGAACACGTTGCAATAGAATAAGGAGTTGGTCACGCACGCAACTAAATTTACTCTAATTTCTGGTCAACTGTACAAGATGGGTTCAGATGAAGTTCTACAAAGGTATGTATTGGAATTTGAGAGGCGAGATATCTTAGTTGAGGCTCATGGAGGGGTTGCCAGAGGTCACTATGCAGGGAAATCAATTATGCAGAAGATTTTACGAGTTGGTTTATGGTGGACCATCGTGCACAATGACACACATGCATATTGTCGCACTTGTGATGTATGCCAAAGGACGGGGAAACCATCGTGGAAAGATGAGATGTCATTACACCCACAAATGGCATTGAAAGCTTTTGATAAATGGGCCATTGATTTTGTTGGACCTATTTACCCTCCAGGTAAGAAGACAGGTGCACATTACATAATCACTACGACAGACTATGTAACCAGATGGGCTGAAGCTAAGCCAGTGAGGGATTGTAGTTGTTACACCGATTTTTGGTCATCTAACGATTTACAATTAGATGGATCAAAATACACCATGTAAGACCAATTTCATCATAGTAAAATTGCTTTCACTATAAGAAATAATTTAATAAACCATAGTTTATTAAGTTATTTCTGGTCCAAATAGGAAACCCCATGAGGAATAATTAAATAAATCCTTATTTATTTGATTTTCCTCTAGGAATAATTAATTAAACCACTGTTTAATAATATTCCTGGTCATATTTAACCCAATTAATGAGAAATAATTAGATAAATCATTATTTATCTTATTATTATCTAGGAATAATTAATTAAATCATTATTTAATTAATATTCCTTGTTAAATTTGACTAAATCATTTAGGAATAATAAAATAAATCATTATTTGTTAAATTATTCCTTAACCCCATCCTTCAAATAATAAATAAATCATTTATTTGTTTATTATTTCTAAATAAAGGGATTTAACCAATTTAAATTCCTTTTCCCTCCAACAAAATATAACAAAATATTCCAAGTAGTTAGATCTATATCTTGGCTAATAATATTTTATTAAGCACCATTATCAAGGATAACTTAATATTTTCTAATAAATAGGAGGGTTTTCCATTCATTATTTACCTTTGATCATTTTATCATGGCTGTACTTTGATCCTCTTATCATTGTCATGCTTTGATTACTTTTATTTTCTTTTTGCTTATTGAGCTCCCTTTGAGTTCTACACGTCTTGGATTTTCTACACCATTGAGAGAGAGAAACTCTGAAGTTGAATCATTGAGGACAGCCAAGAACCCATCCCATTGAGAGGGACTGGTAACATCATTCTTTGTTCCCTTCCCAGGTGTTAATATAATATAAAAATTCTTTATAAATCTTGTCTTGTCCATTAGATATTTGGAGAAAATCTTATTTCATTTTACTTTTTAGCTACTTATGCTGCATATATCTAGGTTTTTTTCTCATTTGTTTTGGATTTCTATTGCAGATATAAAGAAGTGAGACAACCATATTTAATGTTAGGGTTTTTTTTCATATGCAGCTAAAGTGATCTCTTTTCTTGCACTTGCGTTAAGAATTCATTCTAACAATTGGTGACTCCACTGGGTTTTATTCAGATTCCTGCATGACCATCTCCTTCAGTACCTAGGGGTTTTCTTCAACTATTTTTTTAGCATCTTAATGTTTCTTTTTACCTTTTATGCCCTAAAATAGTAAAAAAATATAACTTTCGAGTTTTTCAGTATCAGCCGCACCACAGACGACAAATGTTTCTACAACCTACCGACCAAGCCTCCCGGAACTGCAGCTCACATTTTTTAGCCCAGAAGATGCAAGTTTGGGATCAGGTTGCACCTGCTAGGCCTAGATCTACGATTTCAGCAGCCTACAGGTCAATACCTACGAGCTGCAACTTTTTTGGGATATTTTCTGTAATTTTAGGGTTTTCCACAACCACTGTTAAGGATTTCCTGACCTATGTCTCCACCCATATTAGGCCTAGATATCCTTAGTTTTTCTCTTTGAATTAGGAAAAATCCCCTTAGGGTTTCAATATGCTTCCACCTTTATAGGAAGGGTTTAGTTGAGTAGGTAGTCTAAGACTTTGCAGCGCTTTCAACCATTGTTTAGGGTTTGATCTCCCTTTCTTTTAGATCCATTTATATTGGTTATTATCTCATCCAAAAATCCCTCTCGAGTCTTGTTTGACCTTTCCCTGAGGGCCCCTCTTGTTTCCCTTAGGGTTTTAACCTGTCGCCTCCCATTTTGCAGCAGTTTTCTCTGTGGTTTTTTGTTTTTTTCTGCACCTCTTTTCAACAGATATGATTCATTAGATCCCTAACCATTAGAACTTTTATATTTTGGCCACCTTGTGTGTTTTCATTCAATTTATCCCACCTCTTAGAACAATTGTTTGGGAGCCCTTCTTTTTGGGTTGGATTTATGCATCTTTAGATGTTTATTTTACTATCGTATCAATTTTATTTCCAGTTATACAACATTTTTTCTGTTTCTTTATACACAACCGTTTGGGCTTAATTAAAATTAACACACCAATTTCACACACACACACCTAAAGTTAATAGCGCTTGGTTTACATTGTCAAGCCAAGACATAAACATCGTAATTAATTTACTTGCCCCTATGAGCCTTTGTTTATTTATATTCCATCTTATTTGGGTATCTGTGCCTTGTGATCATTGTGCCCCCAAGGCGTTTATCCCAAAGACTCCTAGACCTTCATCCTAAGTTTATGTTAGCAAGAGTTACTCTACCTTTTAGACGTCAAGTTAGTCCTCCACCGAGTCCCCATACCAACTCTGATTCTGATCCAGCGGGCCCTCACTCTGATTCTGAACCCAGTTCTCCTCTATCTCATTCTACTACCATGCCAAGTTCCAATGTAGGTACTGATCCTCAAGCTAGTGGTAGCCTCGTCCCTAAATATGGAGCTTCTAGTAGTGGAACCAATACCGGAACCATTCCGGCTACTCCTTTTCTATCTTTTATGGTAGGATCAAGCCTCCCCGATTTCATCCAGTTAATTAATGACCCTATACACCATGATCCAGGTTGGCTTGTTATGAAAACTAAGCTTCATTATGACATCCCTAAGTTCGAGGGAAATGCTAGAGATGACCCTACTAATCATGTCTTCTCCTTCCACATCTGGTGATTGTCCAATTCTATCACTGATGAATCCATCCGTCTTTGGTTATTTTAGTGTACGCCCACTGGAGACGCTGTAAATTGGTATGTAGACCAAGCCTCTGCCCCTCATTCCACATTTTTCAATCTTGCTAACGTGTTTCTGTCCTACTTCTAGTTACCTCTCCGATATGATACCGGTACCAAGTTGTTGACCGCATTCCATCAAACTTTTGCCACTTGCCTTTCTGACCATGTCCAAGAATGGCGTAGAAGGAGGATCTTATGTCGAGCCCCTACATTTGATGACCGTGTCTATATGGATTTGTTTCTCAGAATTATTTTTCCTTCTATTAGTAAAGATGTCGCATCTCACTTCCCTCAGAAAGAGGAAGAAGCTCTCCAAATTGGGTTGAAATATGACTTGATCTATGCCTAGTCAAGTTATGTTTATACCGTCTTACTGGATCTTCCTAGACCTGGTGGTGCCAACGCACCGGGGGCATCTCACGCTGCTGATGGTATCATTGGATCTCTTTGACATACGTATGCTCATCCTCCTATGAGTTATGGTTTCCCTCAGAGAGGGTCTATCTCCTCTCGCACTTATCCCCCTCTCAGCATCATGTATCCAGGACAAAGCACATTTTCCCCATTGCATAAATTGATGCCAGGGCCTGTGGTCACTCAACATGTTTACCCCAATGTTGGTCAACCTCATTTTTATCCTTATCAACAACCTAGTGCTCCAGCCCCTTCAGAAGTAGCACCCCAACATCATATGCCTTCTCAACCTCTGCCGCAGCAACCACCTCCCCCTCTGAGTGAGGTGTATGCACAGCAGAGCATGAATTGTCCTCCAAATTCCAATAAAAAGAGGAAAGGTAACCAAAAAAAACCCACACAAGGTAATAAAGTGTGCCAAGGGAACCCAACAAACACTAAAAACCAACAACAGGGAAATAAGATCAAGTAGGACAAGCCTCTACATACGAAAAATCATTGTTCTTATTGTGGTGTCCATATCCATTATGCTCATGATTATCCCCTTTTACCCCAAATGCGTCAGTTGTGGGAAGCATAAGCAGCATCTGGAGGAAAACAAGCCATGATTTCGTCTCATCCAAATACTATGCTTGTGGAACTGGATGTTTTTATTGATCCTTTCCCTCAGCAAGGATATGTGGTTGCCCAACCCCCTCAATTTCAGGCCACCCCTCAACAATCACAGTCTGGTACCTCTGATTACCAGATTCTCATGATAAATTCTGAAGTGGTTAATACCGCTGATGTCAACCTTCAAACTCATTCGTGCCAATATAGAAAGCCACCTACTTCGTCTGCATCCAAGTCTCAAACCAAAGTTTCCACAGAGTCCAGTTCGACACCAAATTCCCCTTTACAGATCCCTTATCCATGGGAAGAGGTCATTCCCAAGATCCCAAAAGGACCATTACAGTGAACTGTTGCTTCTGCCAAAGACGCCCACAATTACAGCATAATAGATGACTTAGCTCAATCTTCTGCTGCTATGTCAACACTAGAAGTACTTCAGTTGTGCCCTTCACAACGTAAATTTCTATTATCTGCTATGGGTGCTGTGGATCCTTCATATGATTGTTTGATCATCTTTGATGTTGAAAAGTCAGAACATCCCCCCTTACCTTATTCCATCGCCTTCCAAATATCAATCAATATTCATAATGTCCATGTCTCACGATGTATCATTGACAAGGGTGCATCCACCTGTGTGATGTATGCCTCTATTTGGAATAAAATTGGATCACCTGAGTTAGGCCCATCCACTATCACTTTGCGTGCTTGGGATGGTCACTCTTCTCAGCCCCTTGGAGTGTACCACAATTTTAACATCACTCTTGTGGGAAAGATTGTTTGTATTGACATTTAAGTCATTGATGCCCCCTTGGATTACAACATCCTTTTGGGTCATAGCTACACCTATGCGATGTCTTCTATCGCATCTATGGTTCATCGTAATATGTGATTTCCTCACAATGGAAATATCGTTACCATTGATCAGTTGACATATTATGAACTGAATTCCCAGATCTCCCCCAATTCTATCATATCTTCGGTGGCCGATAAATAAGCAGTCGCACCTCCTACTAGTGTTTCACATGGATTCTATAAATATTCCACCTTACTTGGTGCTTTCCCTGGTCCCCCCCGCTTGTCACAGATCCTGGCTCGTCGAATTTTTGCATGATGAAATTGTATCATACTAGCCACAAGCAGTCTGGTTCAACCACCCAGTAACCTACGCCTCTGCAACCTACTGATGGTCACTCGATAAAGCCTTCATGCCCTTCTTTTGAAGGACCTTCCTCCTTTGATGGTGTCTCTTCCACTCCTTTTCAACCAGGAACAGTTCCCCCCTAGCCTTAACTAGTTGGGATCCATTCTGCCAAGCCATTACCACTCTGGTCAGATACCATTTCTCACTCCCCATTTTGGAGTCTTTTCAGTGCCTGTTATGGCTACAGTGAGCCTTCTCAATTTGAACCTAGGGATCCCACTCTGGTACATCGATCTCCCAGCCGAAACCTCACCTGGTCAGCTCAAACCTTATAACACTTTGACCCCTATCCAACCAGTCGCCACGACTCTTGCTTTTACTTCAGTGCCTCAACCACATCAACGATAGTATACTCCTGTTGCGAAAGCATATAGTCACAGGGGAAAATCCAGAAAGAAGGAACCTAAGGATAAGGCTGCAAAGAACACCTGCTCCTTCTAAGCCTCCAAAGAAGTCACCTTCATGCACTTTGTGTGATGTTGTTGGGAATGCTACCCAAAATTTTTCTAAACTTCCTCTTCTCAAATCTATGGTCAATGAAAAATTTCCTGAATCCGATATCCCAGAGGTCCATGGTACCTTACCTGATTCAGCTTAAAAACTAAAAACGTTGCGCACAAATCACCCTTGTGCTTTGTGTTGTCTTTATGGCCACTATTCTAACCTTTGTCCCCGTCTAAACGATTTCCATGACACCTTTGAGGTTGTTTGCAGAATCAAGGACAAATTTAGTGGATCCTCTACTCCTCTACTCATGTGTTTGGCTCAAGATGAACCAGAGGAAATTTATACACCCATTGTGATACCTCCACCTGATGTCGAGATGATGGAGCCTTCAGCCATTATCCTCTACCTATCATCATCCATGAGATCCTTGGCAGAAAACCCCTCTGGGGAATTCCTTTCTATTTCGACTAAACCTCCTTTGGCAATCACCTCGGGCTCAACACTGGTAGATGTTTCATCCACTAGCTCTTCGTCTACCCTCCGTAAAGATGCTTTTGTGAACCATATCTTTCATGATGATGCGTCAGGTAGCCCCGCCACGTCATGTGGTCTTTATTCTACCAGTCCCCCCATATTTCATTCTGATGAAGACATTATGGAAGTAATTACCACCCCTGACCTCCCTTGGGATGATATGCACCACCATACATACTTCCTTCTGCATCAGTCCCATGTCCAGTATGATGTGGAGTCTAAGGAATTCATCTATGATGAGGTCATTTTGTTTAAAAATCCCATTCCTACACTTGATGCTTTCAAAGAAGGAAATATGGCCAATGTCTCTCCTACCATTAAAATTAACATCTCTGATAAACCGGGGATAGAAGAAAAAATTGCCTTAGGGGCATATTTCACCCTGGAAGAAATTGAGGCTTACACTAAGTTATTCAAGGAATTCCGTGATGTTTTCGCTTGGTCCTATTCACATATTGGAGGACTTGATCCCGCCATTTTCGAACACCATTTCGACACATGGCCCGATGCCTACCCTATCCGTCAAAAGTTGAGACACATTCATCCTTCTCAGCGAGAGGCTCTCAAAATCATAATCAATAAGCTCAAGCAGGATGGTTGTGCCTATCCCATTCTCAAGAAAACAAGCACCATTTGTCTCTGTATGAACTTTCATGACCCAAATAAATATTGTCCCTAAGACATCCTCCCTACACCATGTATTAACCATCTCTTTAACAAGTGTAAGGGGCACAAAAATTTTACCCATAGAATCTCCCATCGAGATGTCTGTTTTATTTCTGTCATGTATTTCAGTAGGTTGCATCATTTTTTTTTGGTGATTTGATACTTCATATTGAAGCCCTTTTTCCAAGAAGGGTCACTTCGTTGTCTCCTAAAATCGAATTTCTACACATGCACCACTTGTACTTGGGGAACTATTTAGCCTTGATAAATGTCGATGTGTGTGTCGATTTTAGTCATGAGTCACCATCGTTTTCTCATTCTTCTATGGTCCCCACCAGGCCTATTATATGTAACAACATCATCGAGTCGTTGTTGATCAGAGCATCCGAGTTAAGTCATCATTGCATTCATGGAGACTATCCCAAGTGTCTTTTGCCTCCTGTTATATTATTCCATCCATTCACACCTTGTACCTCTCTCGTGTAGCCCATTTTTGACTCCAGTCTCACTGTCCCCCTCATCCCCTCAGGACTCGAGTCAATCATTGCCAGGTCATCCATGATTTTTATGCTCTGATAAGGGAATTCATCCATTTTCTACTCAGTATTCCCCATTCCATCATCATCCCTCATGTCAGTCAATCAGTCACTCTACTATGATCTCTCGTGCCTTAGTTGAGGACCCTCAATGCCTCACCTATGGTAGACCTCCTTTCATCGACATTAGCACATTCATTCCAGAAGATAGGTCTAGAGGGTGGTGTATCTTAGTTCCAGCTTCCATTATTGTTCGGTTCCTTAGATCAGGAAAAGGGACTCCTTATTTCCCTTTGAATTGTTTTTTTCTCATCTGCACCACTTCAGCATGATCAATATTCGTGTACTCGATAGTTCGATGATCCGAGATATTGATCCAGTGATTCCTAGGTGTGTGTGAGATGTTTCAGACCTCATGAGGGGGTGGCCCTTCAGGTAGCCCCCCACATTCCTAGATGACTTCATTTTATTATATAGCCTCAGATGCAACTCCGTAGATTTGATGGGTTTGGCCCCAGTCACTTGCAGTGCCTATAGGATGCATGTATCACTTAGATGATCCAGTCATATTTTCGGAGCCCTTTCCTGCTTATCAGGGCTTCTCTAGTTATTATTTTATCTCTTATATTATTGTATTCAGTCCTGGTTGTTGGCCCAGGTGCAGTATCTATCTGTGATCCATTATATTTTTGTCTGGCCCATGTTTATGCCATCATATCATGTACTTTATATTTCAGTCTCATTTTATTGGGCACACCATTATTCTCTGTACTTTGTCATCTTGGTGGACATAGGTATGCCTCCCCTATCTCACTAACAACAGGTACCCAAAAATTAAAGGAGACTTATCTAATTTGTATATTTCACCCCCTTAGGGTTATTATCCTCTCTCGCTTCACCTCGCCTACGTATCTCTCTCTCTCTATGACTCTCCTTCGATGTCTAGTGATTGTGTTCTTACAACATACTTAGGTCATACGAATAGCTCCTAATACTCGCACGTTGGGGGGCAATCCGTTACACAATTTTTTGGTCATATAACCATTGACAATAATAAAAAGATCATTTATTTGTTTATTATTTCCAAATAAAGGGATTTAACCAATTTAAATTCCTTTTCCCTCCAACAAAATATAATAAAATATTCTAAGCAGTTAGATCTAGATCTTGCTTAATAATATTTTATTATGCACCATTATGAAGGATAACTCAATATTTTGTTATAAATAGGAGGGTTTTACATTCATTATTTACCTTTGATCCTTTTATCATGGTCAGACTTTGATCCTCTTATCATTGTCATGCTTTGATTACTTTTATTTTCTTTTTTCTTATTAAGCTCCCTTTGAGTTCTACATGTCTTGGATTTTTCTACACCATTGAGAAAGATAAACTTTGAAGCTGAAGTGTTGAGGACAACCAAGAACCCCTCCCATCAAGGGGGACTGGTAACATAATTCTTTGTTCCCTTCCCAAGTGTTAATATAATGTAAAAAATATTTATAAATATTATATTGTCCATTGTATATTTGGAGAAAAATTTATTTCATTTTACTGTTTAGCTCCCTATACTGCATAGATATGGGTTTTTTTTTCATTTTTTTGACCGTATATTGCAGATCTAAAGAAGTTAGACAACCATATTTGGTCTTAGGGTTGTTTTTCATGTGCATCTAAAGTGATATCTTTTCATACACTTGCGTTAATAATTCATTCTAATAGTAGTGCAGACACAACTGCGATTTTCATTTTTTAGAACATTTTGACTCAGTTTGGGTGCCCTAATATTTTGATGAGCGATCGAGGTATGCACTCTTTCAATGAAACTATTGAAGCTCCGACAGGAGAATTCTAGATTCATCATTAGAAGAGTACTCCATATCATCCACAGGTGAATGGTGCAGTAGAAGATTTTAATAAGATATTGGAGACTGCACTAACTAAGGTCTACAATGCTAATCGAAATGATTGGTATGTGTTCACACCCTCGATTCATTGGGGATATAGAACAATGTGCAAGAGGTCGACAGGAAAGACACCATTCAGGATGGTGTATGGGTAGGAAGTTGTTATGCCGATTGAGTAAATTGTTCCAAGTTTATGAATTGCAACATTCACTAATATGGAACATCAAGATATTATGGAAGAATGGTTGTTGTAGTTGGTCATCCTCGAAGAGGATCAATTCATTGCAGGATTCCATTAACAAGTGTACAAGGCGCATGAAAAGGCTTGGCATGACATGCACATTAGAAAAAAGTATTTAAGGAAGAGGATTTTTTATTTTTGTATGACAGAAAGTTTGTGCACCACCCAGGGAAGTTCAAGATGCATTGGCTCAGACCATATGTTATTAGGGAAATCAAAGATGGAGGTGTGGTACACCTAGCCACATTGAGCAGAGAAAACCTTCTTGGGTATGCCAATGGAACTCAATTGAAACAATACAGGGAATAACCTCTACCTGCGCACACCAAATGACTATATGGCCAGAAATATGGATCTGCGCAGCAATGATGGCAAATGCATAGATACGTGCAACGAGCGTGTAGTAGCTGCATGAGGAGGTTGCCTAGGTCATAGAGGCGCTATAATAGAGCCATTGGAACAGTAAATATGGAAAAGACATCATTATTACCATTTGGAGGAGCATCTAAATTTCATTTAATGAGGATATTATGCCATATTTGGAGTCGTTTTAACATTTATGGTGCTACATTAATGCGCATAAGACCGAAGGGGTCGCATTAGTTCCCTTTTCTTTCTGTGCTATTTTTTCGATGTGTGCTCTCTAATTTCTCAATATTGTTTGAAGCCTATGTCTGGCCTTGATCTACTCTTTAGGGAGGAGCTATGCCACTAAGGTTTGATTTTTCCAAGCATGACTGCCACCAATCCTACCCCTTCTGCGACTCCAGGTGAAGAGACCGCTGCACAGGCTACTGAGACCCCTGCGTCATTAAAAACTAAGAAAGGTCTGTGCTAAGGGTCCAAAAGATCACCCCATTAGAAGACCCCCAAGCTGCGCTCAACTGCTATAGAGTGCCAGAATAAGATCACAACGAACTTACAGGAGACTATAATGGAGGAGGATGTTGTAGAAATCGTTGACCCCATCTCTCGGTTTCTCGCATATATCGCACCGCAAAAAAACTCAATCAAGGTCCCTAAGGATGTTGATAAAGTGTGGTCATATATCAATATGCCACTGCTCCTAGAGAATGTACTTGTTGAAGGTGATATGTTCACAAAAATTTCACTGTTAAGGATGGAGGACTGAGACCTTGAAGATCCAGAGAAATTTCCAGAGCTCACGCTCAGTATGTACTTAGAAAATTTTCCTTATGATAGTGGATTATTGTGCGTTGAGGTGAATCCTTGTACGATGGGCTTCCACAAACTTGGCTTGCTGAACCTATTACATTATAATATCCCCAAAAGGGATTACTCAGCAAGACATTCCTGAAAAATGAATTTTTCAGGGATGTGTGCTTTAGCCATCACAAATGTTTTTTGAAAACACTCAGTAACCAATTCCAAGTACTGTAGAAACCTTTACTCATCTTTTGTTCTCAAAAAGCTGAGGAAAAGCAGCTTTTCATGCCTTAAAATGACTGTATTTAGAAATATGTGCAACAATAATGGTCATGGATCTGGGATACATTATATTAGGTCAGGAGGGATTCACATGCAGAATTTTAGCAAAAAAAAAAGCGTTTTTCTATGTTAAACAGATCCTCCATTCCTGACTAGGCTTAAAATTGCTGATTTCCCATGACTTGGAGTATGCAGAAATTTAATGAAGCATAGGGAGCGTATTTTATAAATGGTTTGGTGAGTTTATGTAGAGATAAAATTATGAAAGGCTGAGAATATGATTCAAATATTTTTCATTAGAAATTACAGATCTATACTTGAAGAAAAGGCCTAAAAACCAAGCTTTATGACACAAGAAGTAGAGGATGAACCAGACAGCGTAATTTTCAGAAATATGAAGCAGTGTTTCATTAAGTTTCAGATATATAAAAAATAAGAGTACAAAAGGACAGATCTAAATGGGATATATATGCAAAAATGACTTTTAAGTATATTCCCCTTAGGGATCTCCGCTAAAAATGAAGGACACTAAATAGATCTGAGATCTACACCATGGATCTACAGTAAAATTCAGAAATTTTTGAATAAAATATCACATAGAATATCAGATCTGAAATAATACATGGATTGGTTGGCCAATCCATGGATCACCTCAGTGAAGGAAAGGAGGCCTTTCACCAGAGATCTCTCCTCCAAACTGCTAGAAAATAAACACTGCCACTCTGCCTGAAAAATGATGGAGTTTCTGTAGCTAACTACGCAGATGAAGTGATGCACACTTTGGACTCATGCCAAGATAAGAATCTAAATCTCAACACAACTATTTCACTCCTGCCAATGATTTAGATGACTTCCCCACTGACAATATGCAATAGAACTCTTCAGATCTGAATAGATTTGATTCTGCTTGCTGTAGCTCTCTAAACAGTGAAACCCTAATCAGGATTTACGCTGTCAAGGGAGGTGAAGCTTTGCCAATGCTAGATAGTGGACCAATGCAACACAATCTCCTCCAAGAGATCCTCAAGGAAGGAGGAGGAATTCCTAAATAGGAAATCCCTCTCTCTAACTAAACAACCAAGAGAGTTTGAGTTGCTCAAGCAATCTCAAAATCAAATTATCATCAATAACCTTTTCCTTGAGTCTTTCCCTTCCTTATATAAGATTAGGGTTTGCAAAACCCTAAACCATCTTCATTCATTTGTCCCCTTTCACATGGAGGACCTCCTCATAGGACTGCGGTGATCATCTAGGAGGTTCATTGTATCTGGACTGCTTTATGATTTGGTCCTGTTGACCCAGTCAAATAGCTTTAACCTGTTTCACATACAAGTGGATTTTATTAAGTAAGCCCTGATTTGACTCTGTTCACATTGGGCATTGATTTATTTTGTTGCTTTTGAGTTTTAGAGTTCCTCCTTTACACTTTTATTCATGAATTAAGAAAATTGAAAATAAAATGCAATATTCCCATTAGCTACAAAAATTGGGAATATTACAGTCTCCCTCGGAAAAACGTTGCTTTCCCTCAAGCAAATCTTATTGTAGATGAAAACCATCTATTCCCCTCCAAATGGCATCCACATAAGGAAGGCTTCCTCCATTTTCTGCAATAGGTTATGTATGTTTGGTTCCATAGTTGTCTTCCACACATGTATGAGATGACTTCCAACTGTAAGGTTAGAGGCCCTCTTCCTATCATGAAGTACAAAATGACAATTACATGATGTCCAATACCATCATAAACACATGAGAGACATAAAATAAGGAACTCCATGCATAAAAGAAAATATTCATCATGCAAAACATTCCTCCATCTATGTTTCATGAACTTGATTAAGCATTGTTATGCTTTCATTCTTAGCCCTGTTGGCCTTGTTGGACCCAAACTCCATCATTCCAGCGTTAGGCAAAAGAAGAAGGTAAGGACTAATATGGGTAGACAAAGATTTCAAACCATATTCTCTTAATAATAACCACTGGAGCAAGGCCCTTTTCTGCCATCCTCCATTTTTTCCATGCAAGATGGACAAGCCAAGCTTCTCAAAAGATGATGTACATGCCTTTCTTTGCTTCCATTTACCTTTGATACATAATGCATGAATAAAAAAATGATGAGCTATGGGGTGGTCACCATACTCATTTAAAAGCAACCAAAGCAACAAGAGGTCTTGCTGCCTTCTTTCCTCCTCATGTGCACCATGAGAAAAAACTATACTAATGGACATATGATATGTCACATCAGCCCAATACAAATGATCTTCATCAATGCACATCATGAAATTATTATGCCAAATTTTACATAATGCAAAACAAATAGACATAGGAGATGTCATGTGGTGGCCATAATTTCTCAAGTGAAACAAAATTATACATGCCTTCTCTTGCTGCAACATATCATTGAAATCCAAGGCATGATTCAGAAAATGATGAGCTATTGGGTAGTAACCATACTCACCCAAGAGCAACCATAGCAATAAGGACTTTTGCAGCCTTCTTGCCTTCTCAACATGTGGATCATGGAGCAACAACACAATGATGGACATGTGAAATATCTCATCAACATAGTACAAGAAAGCTCCCTCATACAACATGATGTGGGAGTCATCCCTCCTCCCAAGCCAAATTTCGTGAAAGAAACATCTCTTCAACAAAAATACATGTGGATAAATGAGACATATTTCAAACATGGGTGAATACATGGACATGAGATTTAACATGTGTTGTCCAAACTCTCATTTTAACAACCACATCAACCATGCTTCCTTTTCATATACTCTATTAATGATGCATAAAGCATGAGATGAGAGAATGAGAATCTTTGGGTAGTGATCATGCTTACCCCAAAGCAGCCAGCATTTCCATGCCTCCTTATTCATTTCATGACCACTCTTCAACGCATAGATCAGAGAAATAGGTGCCTTTGGAGAGTGATAGGAATCTCCCAAGGGAAACCAGCGTAACCAAGCTTGCTGGCCCATATATGTTTGCAAGTGATCATGTGATCTCTTGCTCATAATCCTCATCTACTCACTACAATATGGAATATGAGTGATGTGCTGCATAATCATGGCATCCTCCCTTTGTAGAATACCATATCCTTTGAACCAATGAAGAACCTTGCATTTCATGAAATATTGAAATGCATCTCTGTTGAGATCTCTTAGTGAGACCTTTATCCCATCGATGGCCTTCCAAAACCGATGAGGCTTTGAATCTGCAGTAAGTAGAAGTCTCTCTTTCAGCTATAGCATGCTCATTGAGAGAGTGTCATCTAGAGGGGAGAAAATGCTTCTCATCTCAAGATGTCTACTCTTCATCTTCTTCTTCTCCACTACTTCAAGGTTGAAGCTGCCTCTAGAATGCTCCAAGAGAGCTGAAGCCTCTTTTTCACAGTCACTAAGTGACAACGTTGTAGATCTGCAAATCGATGCATGCACTGTCTCAAAGAATGTCAGATTTCTGATCTCACAATCAGCCATTGAACATAGGATAGTACTAATCCCCCTTTTTGAAACTCTACATCTCAACTCAAGAGGTTGAATGCAGCTCAACAATGATGCATAGGGAATTTTTCCAATCTCCTCCTTGATTAGATCAAGGGTCCTCTACACTGTGATATGTCTTTGCTTCAAATCAGTATTTTGATTTAATCCCTGGCTATGCATTAATCTTGAAACAATATGTGCTGAAATTTCATGCATACCTTGGATCAACTGATATGTGGGAACCTCTTGATAGAACACAAGAGTTCCTCCACCCAGATCAATAATGCCTCCAACGGCTGGCAAGAATGATGGTCTCCTTTCTTCAAGCATACCAGCGCTGGTATCTTCCTTCTCCTCCTCATGCATCTCCTGATTCATGCATGGGACTCCATATTTTAAGAGCTCGAGACTACCTTGCAAAGATGCAAGTGCCTCTTCTCTAGATGCAAGCACCTTAGTAACAGATGGTTAAAATGGAGATCCCTTGCCCCAAGTGACAAGATAGACATTCTCCTTTGTTTCCTTGGGAGATGTCTCTTTGTAGCTCATCTTTTCCCTCTCCTCATCAAACTCCTTGAGATTTTCATCAATACTCTTCAATGTTTGAAAAAGAAGCAATGAGATATCTTCTTCAGTCATTCTCCCTTCTTTGTGATGATAGGAAGTGTATAGTCCCTCCTCTTCATCTTGAAACCCTTTAGGAGTTTCTTTGCATCTCTCTTCTTCATTTCTATACCTCTCACCTTATTCAAAGAAAGTAGGCATAGTGGATCTACGAGGAGATCTAGGACTCTCTGGTATTCTACTTTGATGATAGGAAGTGCTGGGGCTTCCTTCTTCTTCTTGAAACCTCATGCATATTTTACTGCAGCTTGCTTCTTCTTGAAACCCTCTAGGATTCTCGGTGCATCTTCTTTCTCTCTTCTGATTTACCTCTTTGGAGAGGCCCTTCTTAGATCTGAAAAATGATGAGAGTAATCTCATCCTGTCCATAATTCTGATATTTTTTTCTTCTCTTCACTTCTCTGATAGCTTGATCTCACAGGCTGTGCCATACATCATGCTTTGATACCACTGTAATATCCCCAAAAGGGATTACTCAGCAAGACATGCCTGAAAAATGAATTTTTTAGGGATGTGTGTTTAAGCTATCATAAATATGTTTAAAAACACTAAGGAACCAATTCCAAGTACTACATAAACCTTTACTCAGCCTTTGTTCTCAAAAAGGTGAGGTAACACAACTTTTCATGCCCTAAAATGTTTGTATTCAGAAATATGCATAAAAATAATGGTCATGGCTCTGGTATGCGTTATATTAGGTAAATAGGGATTCACATGCAGAATTTCAGCAAAAACAAATGCATTTTTCTATGTTAAACAGATCCCCCATTCCCAACTAGGCTTCAAATTATTGATTTCCCATGACTTGGAGTATGCAGAAATTTACTGAAGCATAGGGAGTGTATTTTCTGAAGGGTTTGGTGAGTTTATGCAGATATAATAGTATGAAAAGATAAGAATATGATTCAAATATTTTTCATTAGAAAATACAGATCTATACTTGAAGAAAAGTCCTCAAAACCAAGATTTATGACACAAGAAGTAGAGGATGAACCAGACAATGTAATTTTCAGAAATATGAAGCAGTGTTTCATTAAGTTTCAGATCTATAATAGATCAGAGTACAAAAGGATAGATATAAATGGGATCTATATTCAAAAATTACTTTTAAGTACATTCCCCTTGGGGATCTCCGCTGAAAATGAAGGACACTGAATAGATCAGAGATATACACCATGGATCTGTAGTAAAATTTAGAAATTTTTGAAGAAAATATCACATAGTAGATCATATCTGAAATAATACATGGATTGGATGGCCAATCCACGGATCACCTCAGTGAAGGAAAGGAGCCCTTTCACCGGAGATCTCTCCTCCAAACTGCAAGTAAATAAACACTGCCACTCTGCCTGCAAACTGACGCAATTTCTGAAGATAACTGTGCAAATGAAGTGATGCACACTTTGGCCTCATGCCAATATAGGAATCTAAAGCTCAACACAGCTATTGCACTCCTACCAATGATTTAGATGACTTCCCCACTGAGAAGATGCAATAGAACTCTTCAGATCTGAATAGATCTGATTCCACTTGCTGCAGCTCTATAAACAGTGAAACCATAATCATGATTTATGCTATCAAGGAAGGTGAAGCTTGGCCAATGCCATATAGTGGACCAATGTAGGACAATCTCCTCCAAGAGACCCTCAAGGAAGGAGGAGGAATTCATAAACAGGAAATCCATCTCTCTAGCTAAAAAACCAAGAGAGGTTAAGTTGCTCAAGAAATCTCAAAATTGAATTATCATCAACAAAAATTTACTTGAGTCTTTCCCTTCCTTATATAAGATTAGGGTTTGCAAAACCCTAAGCCATATTCATTAATATGTCCCTTTTCACATGGATGACCTCCTCATAGGACTGCGGTGATCATCTAGGAGGTTCATTATATCTGGACTGCTTTATGATTTGGTCTGGTTGACCTAGTCAAATAGCTTGAACCTGTTTCACATACAAGTGGATTTTATTAAGTAAGCCCTGATTTGACTCTGTTCACATTGGGCATTGATTTATTTTGTTTCTTTGGAGTTTTAGAGTTCCTCCTTTAAAATTTTATTCATGAGTTAAGAAAACTGAAAATAAAATGCAATATTCCTGTTAGCTGCAAAAATTGGGAATATTACATACATATTCCACACTTTGGGTGCAACCCCATTAATGACATTCATGTCTGACAACTACTCGCACTCATTCATAATGACCAGGGGGCGGACCCAGTGGCGACCTTTGGAGTAAAGGGCGAGGAGAAGAAAGTTTCAGACAAAGTGAAGAAAGACTATAAGGTGTCATGCAACAATCGGGGATTCCTTGTCACCGAAATCAGTGACCCCATAGTGCAATTTGGCACGATCATCCTCACCTGCAAGATGATGAGGAAGTGAAGACCAAAGGAAGTGCCAACCCATCTAATTGATTTAGTTGGGAAATGTGAGAAGGGTGTGCAATACAACTGGGCTAAGTACCTATGCACAAAGGTCTTAGAGAATGTGCATGATGTGTAGGAGGAGGGGAAACATTTTTAATATGCCTGGTTTTTACTCCTGATTGCACTCTTCAGCTCAAAGATGCCGGCAGACACAATTCCCTGAATAGAGCTAGATAATGTGCGAAGCCGCGTGCTACGCAACAATTTGGAGCTCGAATATCCCAGCCAAAGTCACAGAAAATAAGATTTTCTAGGTGATGTTTGACTCTGCGTTGATCCAAGCCATCTAGTCGAAGCCAAGGTTATAAACAACCTCATATGAGAAGTATAATTTGATCATAGACATCAAAGCAATGGTCCACAATATGCACATCCACACGAAGGGAAATATTGAAGGAGTTTGGTATGATTTTCCATACTTGGTCACAGATGATGACCTAGTGCACATCATAGCAGAGTTGTCACCTACTTGGTTAGAGCCACGCACCACTGGGGGTGCCTCTTCATCAGTATTAGAGAATCCAAACAAGCCAAGAACCATGAAAGATATGCAACAGAAGGGAAAATATGAAGAAGAATATCTTGAGCCTACTACAACAGGTGAAACAATTGATTTGGAGAAGGATGAAGCAAAAAAAGATGGTGAAGGCACGGAGGGTCTTGAGATGCAGAGCGTGAAAGGCACTAAGCGTGGTTCTCAGGCCACCGAAGGTCCCCGCAAGAAGAGAAAACGATCAAAATTAGTGAGCATAGAGGACCTCACACTTATGGAAGATGATTTCACTGAGATAGAAAACACAGTCAAATCAGACAAAAAATATATCTGGACAGACATGGAAGCACGGTATAAAGTTGTGCTCGAGGGAGTGTAGTCGGGTATCGAGTAGCTGAAAGTGAAAGCGAGCGAGATTCAGAAGAGTGTAAAGAAAGCAGGCTAGCTTCAGGCAAGCATGAAAAATTCTAGTGCACAACCCATCAATACAGTGCTATCATCTTCTAGGGATAGTTGCCTGCTTCAGATCCCCACACCCACCATCATAGTGGAGCAACCTACTTTTTGCGCGTCCTTGAGAACCCACAGAGAAATTAGCATCGATCTAGTGGTGCTACCAGCTCGAAATATCCATGCGATCCACAACATGATCGTGGAATAATTACTGTATCGAGAGGCCTGTGCTTTCCATGTTGCAAATGAATCTCAACAACAAGTATTGGTGCTACAACAGAAGATGCATATAGCAGAAGAGGCACATCGTTTAGATGAGTATCAGCATGCTACATTGGAGGCTATGATTTATCAAGTGTGCAGTGACCTTCCAGAGTTCACTGTCCCTGCATCAGTTATGCCAACAAAAAAATTAGAGAGCTTGGTCGACGCACTAAAGGCATCACGCACGGAAATTTAGACCGTCTAAGCAGAGTTTGAACAATAGATTTTTGAGCTGCATATGAATATCCAACCTGAGACACCATCATAGGTCAAAGCGCAATGCACCACAGAGGTAAAGGCAGCTACAAACAATGTAGAAATCGCAATAAAATAATGTGGAACCTTATTGGAGGAAGCCATGGTCATTTGGACATCTGTTCAAAATGACCCGATGGTACAGAAGATGAGAAATGAATTGCACATCAAGGGGCACCAATTCAACGAAATCAGGATGGCAGAGACCACATTACTAATTGCACAGAGGCTTGCTTGGCTTCAGGAGGGAAATGCAATTCAGAACTAGATATAAGACCTACACCGTCGAGAGAAATTGGTGGAAAAAAGGATGTAGCCTTGTACTAAGGAAGCCCTGCAGTTGTTGTATAATCCTGATGTTTCCCTTCAAAGCCTCCAACAAACAAAGCGAAGCGTTAATTTTGCAGCTAAGGGGCCAATGACAACATAGTTGGTTGATGAAGAACAGAGTGTTGCCATGCAAAGTGTCGAAATCCTTCTGCCACTTTGAAGCTTTGTCGAAGCACTGAAGATGAAGATGAAGGTGACCACCCCGCAATGACTCAGGGCGAGTCACAAGATTGTGTTGGGGGCCTGTTGGAGCGGGGTCCCATGGGGTAAATTTTTGGGTTAAGTTTTGTATAATTTTTGTTGTGCGCATTGGAAAGAGTAAAAGGGGCTTTGGGGTGGGTCAAAGTCCCTTAATAATCGTAATGGGTTTAAAGGGAAAGCTGAGAATCTCAAACCATGGTATGTGCGCGTCTAGATAGTATAAATATGTAAGGATCGAGTCGAGTAAAATGAATGAAATGATCAGAGATGATTTTTTGTTAATTTTTTGAGCTAAGTTTGGGTTTTTTTGTGTAGAAAGGATCCTATTGGATGTGTGCGCGAAGACTTAAGTCCCATGTGTGAACTTCGCTGGCTGTTGGTGCAGAAGGATTGAATGTACTGAAATTTATATATCTCTTAATAAAGAAGATAGTTTTGGCGAACCTGGACTCTTATGTGACTTGATGTGTTGGTTATCTATTATTTTCTTTAAGATCTGAATTTGTTCTATGTTTTGTATTTACTTATGTTTATGGTTAATTTCATATATGAAAATAATAATTGATGTTACATGAATAGATCTTATTGAAGTACATGTAATTACTATGCGCAAAATATAGTAAAGTATCCCGTGATAATATGCGAAGGGTTTGTTCTGTGACTGTTGGAATGTGCATCTATTATATTATCTGTTATAAGTCTATTTAGGGCCACTACATTAAAAAATTCTTCAGGGTGCGGAAAAATGGTTCTAGCACCCCCCCATACTTCTTTGGGTGAGACTTTGATCTGTGCAAGCAGGTTACTACCGAAAGGGCTAGTAGTTGGAGGCTTTTGTTGGTTGTGCGATAAATCTAAACCTGGTTCAGGACCCCTCAAGCCAACAATGAACCTCCTATAGTAACATTCCAATCCCATGCATGATCTCACCTCATCTACATTCTTAGGAGCTACCCAATCCATGATGTCACTTATCTTCTTTGGATCTATTGCAATTCCTTCCTTAGAGACAACATGTCCATAGTAGTGTACCTCAGTCTGGAGTAAAATGCATTTTTTGAGCTTATCATACAACTGATGCTCTCTCAACAACCTTAGCATTGTTGCCTAATGCTCAACATGCTCTTCCTCGTTTTGAGAATACACCAATATGTCATCAATAAACACAATCACAAACTTGTCCAAATAATTGCACAACATATTGTTCATCAAACACATAAATGTAGCTGGGGCATTAGTCAAGCTGAATGGAACTACAACAAACTCATAATTCTTGTACCTAGTCCTGAATGTGATCTTCTAGATGTCCCGTTCTTTGATGCATACCTAGTTATATCTCAATCTCAAGTCGATCTTAGAGAACATTTTTTCTCCCTCCAGTTGATCAAACAAATCATCAATCCTTGGTAATGGGCACCTGTTCTTGATGATCACTTTTTTCAGCTGCCTGTAGTCAATGCAAAATCTGAGAGTGTTATCCTTCTTCTTCACGAACAACGCAGGTGCACCCCATGGAGATACACTTGGCCTAATGTATCCCTTTTCAAGCATCTCTTTTAGCTCGAAATTTAATTCTACAAACTCGGGTGCTCTAATACTGTAAGGTTATTTTGATGCATGAATTTCCCATGAAACAAAATCAATAGAAAATTCTACCTCCTTGTGAGGTGGAAACTCGGAAATATCAGCTGGAAACACATCCTGAAACTGATGCAAAACTAGATACCTGCTTAAGAATTCTGCATCCTCAACTTCCTTACCTTTTTCACTAGAGATATGAACTGTGAATAACACACACCCTTTCCTGCGACTGCGCTTGGGCCTGCATGGATGTCACCATCCTAACTAATGTCGATTTCTTCTTTCCCTGTAAGAGTCTTGGTTACCCATTGTCATCTAAGCCCTCAATAGTTTTTTCATAGAAATCTACCTTGGTCCTTTGAAGGTATAACCAATCCATACCAAATATCATACTGTAGGGACCCAACAGAAATATTTTCAAGTGCACTATTGTACGCATTTCATATAACTCAAATGCACACGCTCTTACGAAATGGTGAACTTTTTTCTTCGTACCTGTAGCCAACTGCACTAACCAAGATTCTGCATGTATTTAATTACTCAAGCCACACTTATTCATCAATTCAGGACTAACATAGCTATAATTATACCCATTATCAATCAAAATATAAATAATTTGATCACAAAGCTTACTTTCCATCTCAATGATAGATGCCCGATGCTTTTCTTTCCTGCTGTCCACAATTGCAAAAATACGAGGAATTCTCTACCCAACATCCCCAACAATTTGTGCCTCCTTTGCACTATATATCTTAAGCCTACCACCCTAGTTATGTGGAAAATCTCTCCTAAGGTTCTCCTCACCACATGCCCAACACTCCAACTGTCTGGTACGATTGCCTCCATGTTGCTACTGTGATCTGTGTTGTTTTTGTGATACATGTACCTATCTAGCTGCATTAAAATTATTCTGAGGTGCCACATTCTCTTCCTCTTCTGTATTCTGAGGCATTTCTCTCTTAGACTGAAATTTACCTTTAACTTTGTCTTTCCCTTTCCATCCTTGATGAGATTCATTCTTACGTTCTGATTGTTTATAACAATGCTTCAATTTCCCAATAACGTTTTCAAGTGATCGAGGGTCATCATACTTAATGTGATCTCTAAATGCTAATGGGAAACCACTAAAAAATCAATGAAATTTAACCTTCTCATCTTTAAGATATGGAACATACCTCGGTAGCTCTAGGAACCTGGTTGTGTACTCTTCATCTATCAGTGACCCCATATTTAGCTCATAAAATTTTTTGGCCTTACTATCATAGTACCTCCCTGATAACTACTTCTTCTTGAAAATTCTCTTGAACTCATGCCAACTCAAGTCCTCTCTCTTGATATATCTGACCCACTTCACATCTTCCCACCATATGTCTTCATTACCTTTTGGAATAAAGATAACAATTGTGGCCTTCATATTATTTGTGTACTCATGCAACTCAAATAATTTATTTACTCCAAGTATCTAAGCCTCTGCATCATCTTGTTTCTTCAAGTCTCCATCAAAATTAGGTGGTTTTTATTTCTTGAATTCATCAGGCAAGTATCGCCTGTCACTCCTCCTGTAAGGATGATACTGATGATGATCATGATGTCTATCCAAACTAGAACTAGAATGGTACCCATACTCATCACTCCTCTTATCTGGAGTGTCCAACATCCTACCATATCTCACCATATCAGCTCTATCTGACCTGTGTACGCTAGGATACTTACTTCCATATTGCCCATTATTTTTTTCCTCTTATCCCTAGATGATCTGAAGTCACCCTTTCCACTGCAAATATGACAAGCTCTGAAGAAGTATTTCATTCACCTCTGCATGTTTCTCCTATTCTTGTATGATCATGTCATTTCCTTCCTTACAACTCCTTATTTCTTCCTTTAGGCTTCTCAATGTGTCTACCAAATCAGAAGAGTGCCCACCATGCTGCTCATATGAATCATATTGAGATTCCTTGTAGTCTACCATATTTCTATCCATGTTGATATTTCTCCTAAAAGGCATAATATGTCAGCTAAACCAAATAAAAATAAACCAACGTACCTTAGTGTAAGTTGGGGAGGATACCTCATCTACAAGGTCATCCAAATCAACGTGATACATGTATATACATAATCATAACATAATCTAAACTTGTGACACATGGTATATCCACACATAAACATCCTTCTAGTTTGAGTCCAGTCATAGATGCATAACCATAAAAAGTACACTCCATGACCTAATGCATGAAAACCTCAACCATACTAATGCAAAATTGACCACAAAAAATCGCAAGCACAGACCATACGCAAGCATAAGAAACATGTAACTAAGCATGAACGGCCCATGCATGTTCATCATATGACATCATACATGCAAGCATCCATGGAAAATAGACAAGCAATATGTGACCTAACATAAATAAGAAATGCATATTCAACATGTAACAATATGTAAGAAAATGTCCACACACAATACAAAAGAATGAACAACACATAATCAGTCATATACTCATAACAACATGTCGACACAACACCATTAGCCTATTGATGGCGACACCGCTGCCACCATGGCCAACACAAAACAGATGTAACAAATGGATATACAGAAAATTATAAGAGAAACATATGTAACCAATAGAAAATTATGTCCAACACACCGTCCATCTAGTCCATGGGTTGAACCATGCTCTGATACCACTCTGTAACACCCCCTTCCCAAATCTACCCAAGCAACCGACCAACTGAGGTAAATATGGAACGAGAGGTTACTATAATGGGATTAAACCTCCTAGGTGACCTTATGGAAGTGGAACCGATAGAAAAAAAACATACAAACCTTATAAAACAAGAACAAAAACACCCCCAAGAGGTAACCCAACCATTCAACCCTCTTAACTCTGGGTCATACTGACATTTTTACCTCTTTGAGCCATAGCCGCAGGTATAGGCTTGCATTCTTATGTCCAGGAGGCTATATCTATAGGAATATCACTACATGCCAGTAGCCAAGGCCCCAAATACTCATTCCTGTGCCAACCTCCCTGGGATTTGAGCCACCTTTTCAGGACCAGAAACCCAATTCTCTACCCAAAACATCATGAAAAGTTCAGAGATTATAAATAAAAACAAGAAAATGACACGAAAGAAACCACATTAATAAGAACTCATATGGACCCCTCCTACCCATGAACATTAGGGGAATTTTGAGGTCTAAAATGGGCCTCCTAAGAAAAATGTACAACCAAAATAAACTTTATAAAAACCAATAGGATTCAAGATGATGATGTCAACCATGGGGGATGATTCACCATTTTTGGAGTAAAAAAATAAAATATTAAAAAATAATAAAATAATTAAACTAATTTTTCAATTCGTATTTTCAACTTATCTCCCTAATGTTTTACTCAAATTTCGAGTGGGAGTACTTATTGGATGAAAAATTTAATTTCTCATCGAAGGAGTACCTATGTTGCATAGTTTTGATGGACCCTACTACAAGAAAAATAAGAAATACATGAAAAAACGTGATTGCAATCACATTTTTCATGTATTTCTCAGTTTTCATGAAGCAAGGTCCATAGAAAGTATGCAACATGGGCACTCCTTAGATAAGTAATAAAATTCCACATCCAATGAGTGTTTCTGCTCGAAATTTGAGTAAAACCATAGGGAGATAAGTTGAAAATACGAGTTGAAAAAATATTTTTTGTATTTTCCCTCCAAAATTTGATGTAATATAATACTATTTTATTATTTCCACTATTATTTTATAATTTCCATAGGAGGCCCCTTTTCGACCTCAAAATTCCCCTAATGATAATTTTTTCATGTATGTCACATACATGAAAGGTATAGGTATAAACAACCAAATAGAGAAAACAGGTCTCATACTTATCTGAGAATTGCTAAGAATAATTTCTCCCCTACATTATTAGCTAGCATACAATCAATTTGACCATAGATATTGTGTGCATTCATTTAAAAATAAAAACATGGAGAGAACCATATATCATCACTATCAACATACATGTTTATAACTAGCATAATAACCTCAGAGATAGAGTGGATGCAACAATAATAAAATCCACATAATAACCAATATATTTATACATCAATTACCAAAGGAATGAGCTTCTCATTTATAGACATAAAAACCAACCAGAGATGGGACTTCCACATTCCATCCGACCATAGACTGGCTGAGCCAAATCTCTCTTCAACCAATCACCCCCATGCCATATTACAAGCATGAATGTGGGACTCATAAGAAACCAAAAGGAACCAAAAAATCATGAATGCTATTGGGGTTCTCTGCATACACCATGAGGAATTTGAGCTGCTTTTAGTCTCTCAGGATTTAACGTAATCCACAGTTCGAATCAAGGATCACTAGGGCCTAAACCGAGAAATAATATCCAATATTTACGATACATCCCATCCTCAGACTACTAGACCCAACGGGGAGAAACATACCTCTTTCCTTTATTGTATATCTTGCCATTTACCGAAAAATATTCCTAGGCCCACCGAGGCACATATTATGGCTTTACCGCAGCCCACGGTCTCGCTCAGGGGTTACTAGGATAGTGGCTTTACCATGATACACTATCCAATTTAGGGTCCACTAGGCCATGTGTTTGTCATTTCGGAGATCCACCCCGCTTAGCTTGAAATCCATCCGGCAATCTAGCTCCACCAAACTATGAGGAACCCATCTCATCAAAGCTATACAAAAATGGCAAGGCTAGGCTGAAAACATTGTCACACCTGGAAAAACCCATGCCAAGATAAAAAATAACCACATGCAATATCATGCATGCCCGATCTAGTAATGAAATCACATATGCAAATCAATACCTGCAAAGAATCTTGTTGTATTTTCTTGATCCTTCTCTTCCTTTATTTCTTTTTCCTTTCTCGATCCAATGCCAAATTGCTCCAAGAAAAATCTAAGTGTCCAAGAGTGAGAAAAAGAGAGAGAGAATAATGAGAGAGCTCCAAAAATGAACTGAAAAAAGGTACCAACTGATCCTCCAAAGCATTTTTATAGAAGAGGTCTATATTTCTTCATTTTCATCCTCACATGCAACCCATGACCTTTCATCTCCCTTTTCTCCTCATTTCCATTATTTTCATAAATAAATGTGCCAAAATACCTTTTTCCTCTTTAATTCCTTAGCCATATCCTTTTCCAATTTCCTTAGCCATAATAAACCATGCAAACACCCGCACTAGGATGTTTTTCCCAATATTCATCTTGGAACAAGTGTCCCATCAACCATGGTTATTATTTTTACCTTTACTACATGGAATTTTTACCAAGGTTGTTACATCGAGTTTTGTTTTTAGCTAGGTAGCTATTGAGCTCAAGATTTTGGCACTGTTATTTTGAACTTTTATCTAATGTATAAGACTTTTGCTTTATGATAATGAGAAGTTGGTTATTCAGTTACATCTGAGTTAGTTCCAGAGGGTCGAGGCTCTTGGGTTTGGGCCAAACCCAGTGGCTTAGGTCCCTCCCGTGTATTTTTGTTTCTCTTAGCGTCAATTATTTTTTAGTTTCTTGCATTTCAGTAGAGATTAATCCATAAAAACCTTTGGTTGCAGCCTATAAATCACCTCTATTGGGGGAGCATGAGTGGAAGGATTCACAATAATAGTACAAACATATTATGTTTATAATTTCTTGGAAAGAGTTTAGTGTTATGCTTTTATGTTTAAGTATATCATAGCTTTCTTTCATTTTAGTGGGTGTTTAGTTACATAAATTTGTGACTAGAAGCTTCTGCACCACCTATCTTGTGGGATATTGGTTGGAATGATTCATAGTATCAGTAAAAAATACTATTTATGTGATTTCTTGGAAGTAGATGCATGATAGTTTCATTTATTCATATATATATATATTTTTTTGTAGTTGAGAAGCTAGATCTCTGATTTGAGTAATGATTATAAGCATAGAATAGATGTCATTTAAATTAAACTCATCCTTTCCATCATATTCCTTGTTTTTAGTATGTATCTTAATCACAAGCGTACGATAAAACATCACTTTAGCTGTGCATAACAAATAGCCCTAACATCAAAGATGGCTGCAAATTTATTTAGATATGAAATTAGTTGACCAAGATAAATGCTGCAAAATCTAGATCTATGCGGAAAAAGACATTAAGCAGTAAATAAAAGAAAGATTTTCTCCATGCATCCAATAGACAAGACAAGAATATTTTTAAAGAATTTTTGAATTTTTGACACCTGTGAAGGTAACATAGAAATATGTTACCAGTCCAATTCAATGGGATGTGTTCTTGTAAGTCCTCAGCACTTCAGATCTAAAATATCTCTCTCTTGATGGTGTAGAAAACCCAGAAAAAAAATGGAACTCAAAGGGAGCTCACAAGAAAAATGGTACCAAAATATGACAATGATGGAGGATCAAAGTCAGACCAAAAGTATAGATCCAGAGTTATCTTTAGGCAACAAAAGGTAGTGAGTGAAAGGAAAAAATGTTCTATTTATAACAAAATATTGAGTTAGTCTAGATATTGGTGCATAATTAAAATATTATTAACCAAATCAAGATCCAACTTTTATGGAATATTTTTTTATATTTGTTGGAGAGAAAAAGAATTTGACTTTGGTCAAATCCCTTTATTTGTAAATAATAAATAAACAAATGATTTATTTATTATTTTAAGGATGTGTTTGAGTAATAATTAAATAAATAATTATTTATTCAATTATTTATAAATGATTTGGTCAAATTTAACAAGGAATATTATTTAAATAAGGTTTAAATAATTATTCCTAGAAAATAATAAGACAAATAATGATTTATCTAATTAATTTTCCTATTTAGGGTTAAATATGGCCAGGAATATTAATTAAACTTCTATTTAACTAATTATTACTTGAGGAAAATAAAACAAATGTGGATTTATTCAATATTTCCTCATGGGTTCTCCTGTTTAGACCATAAACAACTTAATAAATGTGGTTTACTAAGTTATTTTTCATGGTGTACTTTGGTCCATCTAATAGTAATAGGATAGATGACCAAAAAATGGTGTAGCAGATTGCCCCCTAGCATGTGAGTGTTAGGAGCTAATTGTATGACCGAAGTACATTGTAAGAACTCAATCACTACACATCGAAGGGGAAGTTAGAGAGAGAGAAATATAAGGTAGACGAAAGCACTAGAGAACTAGACCCTGAGGAGGTGAGACTTACAGGTGCGAAAAGTCTCTTTTATGAGTGAGTACCTATGTTGTAGGTGGCGGGGGAGGCATACTTATGCCCGCCGAGACAAAGTATAAGGAATAATGCATCCAGTAAACAAGGGACTGAACTATATAGTACATGCTGGCATAAACATGAGCCAGATAAAAACATGATAATGAATCCCACATACATAGTATGCCTGGGATAACAGCTAAGGCTTACAAAATAATATTTGAGTACATGAGCTATAATACAATCAAAATGCCACTGTAAATAGGAAAGGGATCTAAAAATCTAGCTGATACATGCAAACTAAAAGGCGTTGCAAGCGGCCGAGGCCAACATCATAAAATATCTGGAGCTGCATCGAAGGTTGTAATGAAGAGGTCATCCGGGCATGTGAGGGGCTACCTGAAGGGCCACCCCCTCATGAGGTCTGAAACATCTCACACACACCCGGGAATCACTGGTACAATCTGTTGCATCACTGAACCATCAAGTATACAGATCTCGATCATGTTGTAAGGAGTTGATGCTGAGAAAAAATCAAGTCAAAGGGTAGTAAGGAGTCCCTTTTCCTGATCTGAGGCACCAAACAAGGGTGGAAGCTGGAACCAAGGTACACTGCCCTCTAGACCTATCTTCTAGAAAGAATGAATTGATGTCGACAGAAGGAGGTCCGCCATAGGTGAGGCAATAAGGGGTCCTCAACTAAGGCATGAGAGAAAATAGTAGAGCGACTGATAGACTGACACTAGGGATGATAATGAAATGGCAGGTACTGAGTAGTAGACGGATGACTTCCCTTGTTAGAGCATAAAGGACATGGATGACCTAGCAGCAAATGACACAATATCAAAGGGGATAGGAGACAGTGGGACTGAAGGCCATAATGTGCAACACGAGAGAGGGACTAAGAAATGAAGGATGGATGACTATAGCAGGATACAAAGGGACTCAGGATAGACTCCATGAATGCGATGGTGACTCAACTTAGATGCTCTAAACAAGGGCGACTCGATGATGCTGCCACACAAGAAAGGTATGGTGGGGACGATAAAAGCATGAGTACAAGATGGTTACTCATGACGAAAATCAACATGATCATGGACAAGTATAGAGGCAAAGTGGTGCCCCAAGTACAAGTGTTGCAAGTGAAGAAATTCGATTTTAAGGAGTGGTGAAGTGACCCTTCTTGGAAAAATGTGTCCTGCTGAAGTATCAAATCACAAAAATAATAACAGATACCCATTTGAGATCTCGGTGAGAGATTTCCAACAGTACAGACGGTTTGTCAAATTGAGCTATGGTTTGGCAGCAGCAGGCGAAAGAAAAATCTGGGGTTTCTCTCTTAATAAGGTATTTTCCTCAAAATTCACTCATTTGCAAGTGTAGTTGTGGTGAATGTAGAGAGGAGAGAAGGCCCTAAATATTGCGGCGATCATAGTAGACAAAACGACCATTGGAATTGAGATCCGTTTGTTGAGGTGAGAAGCCTAGCCATACTCTTTCAATTAAGGGGATCAAAATTTTAGTTTAGGTACCCAGAGCTCATGAGAAGGCCAGGTTACACTTTATGGGGTCTTTCCTGCGACCTGGGTAGTAGGTACTAGGCATAAAATTGCGACCTATCCTAGGAGATGACCTAAAAAGTGCGACCTGTCAGAGAAAGGGGGTTTTAGTGCTGTTTTTCGCTGAGATCTGGGATTTTTATGGTTGAGGGGCATAGATGCCCCCAAGCATGTTATGGTCATGCAAAAATGTATTTAGAAAGGGGGAATCTAAACACATTTTTATGATGTGGTGCAAAATTTGTTTTCATTATGGTTATGTAGTTCGAGAAAGGGAATGAAGGATTACCAATCTCCTTTGGTACTACATATATGAAGTAAATGGACTTAAGTCTTTGGGTTGGCATACATCGTGTCACTATCCCAAAGAGAGGATTTGGAGATAATGAACTAGTGCTCTCCTAGAAAATCCACAGGTTGGTATACAACAATGTCTAGGGGACTAGGTTGCTGATGTAAGATGAAGAAATGATGAGGGGTATCATCCCTAGAGTGATCTGAAGTGATATGGGACTCTAGAGGTTCTTCTAAATGGGAAATAATAAGGGTACTAGAGTCGACACGACGGAATACACTAGGAGAGTTGTGGAGAATTTCTTCTCCTGGTCTCTCAAATATGCCTCCTTACCCAAAAATTGGGTGTCAATGTAATGGCCACAAGGTGTATGTGGTTCGAAAATGCATGGGTTCCATGTAAGGGGAGATAGATAAAGTTAGGGGTGGAGATTAATTCCATAATTTCGTCATCGTAATAGAAGATGGGGTGACTGGTGGAAGAAAAACCACTTGACGCGGCGAAGCTACGTAACTCATCATCATGAGAAGAAAGGTTCACATGCACATCATCATGGAGGGTGACGGAAGGACAAGTAGATGAAGGATCCACCGATGTTGAGCCCAAGGTGATCGCTAAAGGGAGGTCAGACGAAACATAAGGGGAAGGCCCAGGGGAGTCTTCCACCGTGGATCTCATAGATGATGACAGGAAGTGGACAGTGGCCGAAGACTCTGTCATTTTGACATCCAGAGGGGGAATTTCTATGGGAGTGGATGTGTCCTCTAGTTATACTAAATAAAAATGGGCAAATAAGGGAGAGATGGACTCGATGCGCTTTGCCTTGAATTGGAAAACTGCCGCTAGAGAGGTGCGGAAGTCCTCGAGGCAGGGACAGAGGTGGGTATAATGGTCGTGGAGATCAAAAAAAGAACAGGGGTGGTTGGTGTGAATACTATTGGGGTTCTTGGCTACATTCGAGGAAGGAACATAAGTTTCTGGGACCATAGAATCAGGGAACGCGACATTAACCATGGGCTTGAGATGAGGCAATTCAGGAGAATTATGGGTGGCATGACCGACAATGTCACACAAAGGATATGGAGGTGTATGCTTTGGCGGCTGAGGAGGAGCATGGTTTGTAGAGGCAACATTTTCTTTAGGTGCCTTATTACAACCTTTTCTCTCTTCACTTGAAGCTGTCACAACAGGGGGAGGTTCCTGTTGAGGTGGCTGAGGCATGGTAGTAGAGGGAGGGGTCATGAGGACCAGTTTAACCGGGGTCAAAGAAAGATAAGGTTTGGGCTGACCAGGTGGGGTAGCGGCTGGGGGATCAATGTACCATATTGGGATCCCCAGGGTCAAGTTAGTAAGGGATAAGGTAGCCATAAAAGGTACTGAAAACACTCCAGTAGGGGGAGATAGGAACGGTATCTGACCGGAGGGGTAATGGCTAGGTGGGATAGTTCCAAGATGGTTAAGGCCAGGCGAAATTGTGCCAATAGGGTAGAGAGGCTCAGGGATACCAGCTACAGGTGAAGGGCTAGGAGGAGGGGGTCCAAAAGGTCGAGTCTAATTGCTAGGAATAAGTTGCGGAGGGCGAGGCTGTTGACTAGCCGAAGTGGGCCACTTAAGGGAAGCCCGAGATGATTGCATCATGCAAACATTCGATGAGCTGGGATCAGAGATAGGAGGAGGAAGACTAGGGAATGAACCAAGCAAAGAGGAGTATTTTTAGACTCTGGGTGAGACAATGGTCAAAGGGTCGATGGTTTTCTTATTTGCCACCAAAGATATGACGGACTCAGGGGAGGTCTGAGACTTCGGTTCTTAATATGTCAACTGGTCAATGGTGACTATATTTCTATTATGGGGAAAGGACATCTTGCGGTGAACCGCAGATGGAACAATAGACATCGCATGAGTGTAGCTACGACCCAATAGAATGTTATAATCTAAGGGGGCATCAATGAATTCTACATCAACGCAAACAGTCTTGCCCGCAAGGGTAATAGGACAATCGCAGAATATGCCAATGGGCTTGGAAGAGTGGCCATCCCACGCTCAGAGGGTGATAGTGGAAGGGTCCAACTCAGGTGATCCGAGTTACTTCCAAATCTAAGTGGACATCACACGGGTGGATGCCCCCTCATCAATGATACAACTGGAAACGTTGGCGTTCCAGATATTGACGGGGATTTGGAAAGAGACAGAAGCAAGAAGGGGTGGATGTTTTGATTGGTTTATATCGAAGATGATAAAATTATTATCTGAAGGATCTACATCACCCATGGTAGATATTATATCTTTTCATTGTGAAGGGCACGACTGGATGAGTTCCAGTGTTGAGACGGCAGCAGGAGATTGTGCCAAATAATCTACGATACTATACGAATGGGAAGCTTTTCTAGAAGTAGTGTTTTAGCATAATATTCCCTTGGGGATATTGGTATGAACCTATGCCTTAGGTGGAGGGATGTGTAAAGGACCATTGGTTGTCGAAAGAAGCTCTATAGAACCTAAAGAAGGAGGCTTGGGGGTAGATGTAGTGAGAGGCTTGGTGTACTAATGGGACCAAGTCTGAAGGTTGAGGTCAACGGTAATGGGTTGGTCAGAGTTCATCATGATAATATGGTAATCAGAGGTACGTGGTGGAGGAGGTTTAGTGGCCACCTTTCCTTCAGGTGGTTGGGTAGCCACAAATCCTTGCTGAGGGAAAGGATTAGTAAACACAGTTGGTTGACTAGGCGCAACATTGGGAGGGATAGAAGGGGAGGCTTGTTGTCCTCGTGATGTTGCTTGAGTGTCCCACATCTGCCGCATCTATATTAAAAGAGGAAAATCATGGGTGTAGTGACCATAAACACCGCAACATGAACAAGGCTTATTCATGCAAACATGCCTGGCTTGCTTGGGCTGAGTGCCCTGTTGCTAGTTAGCAGTTTTAGGAGCATTACCTTGGGGATTTTGTCCAGGATTATGGGGGGGAGATTGATTTTGAGTTCCTTTCATCTTTTTTTTGGAACTAGGAGGATTAGTCGCACCTTTTTGTGCATACACCTACCCCTGAGGGGGCGGTGGCTGCTGTTGCGGGGGTTGAGAAGGCAAGGGAAGCAGGGGTGCTAATGCTGGAGGAGTTGGAGCACGAGGTTGCAAACACAGATAATCAGGAGGTTGGGTAACATTGTGGTAAGCAGGTTGGGAAAAATTAGGAGGCATGCCACATCTTGGATATATGCTACCGGGAGGGGGAAATGTGCTAGAGGTGTTGGCCACTCCCTGAGGTAAACCATAGCCCATGGGAGGCTGAGCGTATGGATGAGAAAGATCTCCAACGATACCGTTGGCGGCAGGGGATGGTCCCGGTGCATTGGCACCACCGAGTCTAGGAAGATCAGGTAGGATGGTATAAACATAACTAGACTGAGCGTAGATAAATTCATATTTTAACGCATTATCAAGAGAATATTCTTTGGTTTGAGGGAAATGTGATGCAACATATTTTCCTATAGTAGTTAAAAGGGATCTGAGGAAACAGTCCATTTAGACATGGTCTTCGAAGGTAGGGGCTCGACATAGGCTATTTCTTCTCCACCATTCCTGGACGTGATTGGATAAGTGGGTTGTAGACGATTGACGAAAAGAAGTTAAAATTTCGGTACCAGTGTCATAATGAAGGGGAAGTTGGAAATGAGACAGAAAATCCTGGGAAAGAGTCGCAAAGGTGGTGTTAGGTCCCTGTAGTTTTGGCAGATTGGTAATGACCAAAAAGACAAGGGTAACATCAAACCAATATTTGGAGTCCTAGGACCTAGCCTTCCTAGACTCAGAGAGGGCTCTCTCTATGTTTATGTAAAGGGTTTAACTTGTTTGATTTTAGAGCTTTGATTTTATGCTAGTTATAGGGATTAGGGTTTTCTTGTTTGTTTATTTACTTGGATAAGTTGTCAAGAAGAATAAGTAGAGTAAGAGAGGATCAATACATTGGGCTATGGAGTCTGCAAAGGTTTCGAAGAGTGAAAAAATATTTCAAGGGTGTTTCATAAGGCATGTAAACAGGGCCAAATGGATATAAGTAGGTTTTAAGTGAGTGAAATGAACATGGAGGTGTGAATATAGTATGTTAAGGGGAAATCAATGATCCTTTAACAAAATAAGAACAAGAAAAAGCTTTCAGCATGATAGCATAGTAAAACTTGAAGAGAAATAAAGGATTCTTCAACCAAAAAATACTAAGCAAACCTTAGAGCAACAGATAAGTAAACTTAGAGAGTAGTTAAGGATTCTCTAAAAATTACTTATAAACGAATATATTTTTAACATAACATCTTAGTAAAACAAAAGAGCACTAAATAATTCCTTAGTTAAACTTCAAGGGAAAAAACATAAAGATCAAAGGATGCAGAAAAAGAACGGTGCCAAAAGACATATCCAACTCTAAAATTTATATCCTATGATCAACAAAACATAATGAGAACTGAAGAAAACAAATACAAAGTTGGAATACATCACAATTCAACAAAGCTTTATGAATCCTAAGAGTGAGCTCAATCCACAGATGTTCAATCCAAATCCATCACAAACCACCAAAGCCAATTTCACCAATAAACTCAGAGTCTATTTCATATTATGCTCATTGACCAAGAAAAAAAATACAATGAGACCTCCATGCCCTATTTATCTATAAAAGTAGGGAAAAAACCCTAATTAGGGTTTTGGAAACCATTAATTACTCATAAATTTCATTTATGTACAAAAAGGCCATGCAAGGCTAAAGGCACATAATATCTATTACAATAAATGAAAGATAACTCAAACATAACTCCTCAAACAACTCTGGATTGATTTTCCTCAAAAATCCCAAAAATATCTTCCAGTGTGTTATGTTGACTTTTTTGCAAAAGCACAGCACAGAGGTCCAAGGGTGCAGTGCCTGCACTGGAAAACTGGGTCACCTTGCAGCTAAATTTTGATGGCCTTCTTGATGTTGGAATGGGCTCCGTGATGGCTCGTTGGAAAGCCTCTCAAGTACAATTTCATAAATTTCCTTTGGTTTTATGATTGGACTCCATTAAACTATTCAAAAATAAAATCTTCCAAGGCTGCTAAAGGCGCAGTGCCAACCTTGAAAACATGGCAAAAAGGTTAAATTTTAGGTGTTGTTGACCCTTTAGGGGGACCATAACTGCTCCAAATGATCTACAATTTTGTGTGGATGATGCACTTTTCCTGATGAATCTAAAAATTTAAAATTTACCTCCAATGGATGCCTGTAGAAATAGCGCAGCGCTAAGGGCACTACGCCCTTGGCCCTCAAAATTAGTCAAAAAACCAAAAATGTCAAAAGCTTACCAAAATTTGCAATTATATTCCTCATGGGGTTTGGGATTCCTGTAGATAAGAATCAAATATGATTTCAATGTTTTATTGGTATTTTTCCTCCTTTAGTGCTTTAATTTTGGCAAGGGCTCTTTCGAGCTTGGCCCTTGCAATTTTATTTCTCAAGGCATAGTGCTTGTCCATCTTTTTCTGTAGGCCAAGGTCCCTTTGTGTCTTCTCTAGCTTATTGTTTTCAACCTTATAATACTTAATGACATAATTTTCCACGGAAATCCTTTTCTGTAGCTCCCTAATCTGTGCATATTTTCTCTGGATTAGCATGTTAGTGGTCCTCTCTTCATTCTCATCCTCTAGGTCAATAAATTCAATTTTTTTTTAGTTTCATGGTTACCTTTCTTTTCTCCAACAGTGACCTTTTTCTTGCCTTTGTGAATCTTTTTTGTTGATGTGGAAGGAATTTCCCCTTGCCTTTTAGAAGCAGCAAACACATGCCTACTTCCTCTTAATTATTGATTGATTGATCATTACCCTCTCCTTCATGCTCAGTTGATTTTTCATTTTCACTTTCCTCATTTCCTGATGCACTGGGAGAGGGTGATTAAGGATGGTTGTCTTGAGGTGAAGGAACATGTGTAGATGGTGAAACATGCTCATCAAGAGATGATGGAGGAGTAAGGATAGGAGGATGATATGATGAGGGCACATTTTTCTGAGGATGGGGTTGTGGGTTTGTGAAGACCTCATGGGAAATGAAAACCTCCCATGGAATACCCTTTTGCTCCAATTGATGCATCACAACCATCTTGATTAGAGAATGGTGAAAGATGCTCTTCATTTGTTGTGAAGGGTCTCTCTTTTGCACAATACAAGACATATTGTCAATACTCCTGTAGAGGTAGTAAGGTAAATGCAGCATCTTAAACCTAGTAAATTGCATGAGCAATATGATATGATAGGAATTCAGCCTAGAGAACCTCCCCTCACATGTCAAGTATTTCATAATGGCCCTCATCATGGGTGCAACATATCAAGCAAATGTGAAAAAGGAAATATATATTTGTTGTATTATTTGTATCTAGGTTAAGGAATGGCTCATAGTGGCTTATGTCTAAGTTGGCCTGTTTGAACCATTTTTCACCAACACTAGGTATCCCAGTGGCAATAGCAATGGCATCCGATGACAGCTCAAAGTTTACCCTTGCAATATTTAATTGTTTCTAATTTAGGTTGAGGATAAATAGCCTAGGTTTCTCAATGCGACTTTGTACTTGTTGCACTCTTTCACAAAAATTAAAACACCTCACATTTTGGAAACATGTGACATTCATAGGAGAGGCATTAAGCTCCATTGTGTTTTGAGGTTCAAACCTATTAATCCTCCCACCTCTGTTGTGATGCCTCCTAGGAACTTCGCATTCTTCACCACTACCATTTCCTCCTTCTCTTGAAATTTTGACACCTCCTGTTTTGAACCAAACCCTAGCTCTACTTGTGAAATGGATGTGGAAGAGGGTAATGAAGTGGTGATGTAAGGAGAAATTATGCAAGTGAAGGATGAGAAAGTGTGTAGGTATAGCGGGCTGTATGAAAGGCTAGGAAAAACTTATTGACCTCCTCTGCTAACTTGTACATAAAAACTTTGCTTGGACACACTTAGCACTTATGTTAAGCTAAAATGAAAGAGGGCAATGTGAGGTCAAACTGTCTGCAATGTGAGGGACAGAGCTATTTTTAGCTTGGATGGATGACCAATTTCAAACCACTGTAACCACCCTATTTCACCCTTGTTTCAATTGGAATTTCTTTGTTTGCAGATGAAAGAGGCTTAATCAATTTTTTAGCGTGAGCTTAGGTTTTCATCCTTAGGTCTTCATTCCCTCAATCAAAAATCACCACAGATGCTTTGAAGAAAGGCTTGACATCCACTTACCTCTTAAAGATGCTTTGAGGACCCTTGATGATTACCTAGAGAAATTTTGAGGGTTTCTGAGTGTTGAAGTGCTGTAGAGGCCTTCTTGGAAAAATGTGCAACATGTGAAAAGGTTGTTAGGTAGGCCAAACACATAGCGCGGGCCGGTGAATGAGGTGTCGGGTGAAGTTTTGTATCGGGCGCACAAAGTTTGTCAGGCCTGTCGGGTCTCTTTGTGTCGGGTGTGCATCATCTGTTGGTTTTTTTCTGGGCCTGTTGGGTCGGTAGAGGTGTCGGGTTAAGTTTTTTTCCAGGCGCGCAATATCTGCTGGTTTTCGGGGTCTATCGAGCCTGTCGGGCAAGGCTTGTAATATCCCAAAATGGGAATACACAGCAAATCCTGTTGAAATAATGCACTCCTTGGATATCTGTGCATTGAAATGAGTTTTCAGCTCATGTATCCCTTAGATCAGTGGATCTAGGGTCTATATCCAAAAGGAGAGAAAAAATAAATCAAACTAGGTGAGGTAAACAGACCTCCCACCACCTAGTTTAGCTAAAAAACATCCAAAGAGAGGGGTTGCAGCTATGTGCAACAAACTGCTTCAGAAATAACGTAGTTTTGAGAGCATGAGCAGGATATTAATGATGAATATTATATTTTCTATAAACAGCAGAAAATTATATCCATGATGAAGCGTTTATAGTATACAACAGAATGTAGGAGACAAAATTGAAGAAACTCCTCAAGAAAGAGGGCTGCAACACATGTATTTACTGCAAAATAGCTTGACAGTGTTATTATAAGACCTGCAGTAGTTGTATATTACACTTCAGATCTAGATCAGATCTGTGTACAAAATATCAGATCCATTTTAGATCTGTACACTAGAAAGGCTCCTTTACAATATCCCCTTGGGGTTTTGTTCAAATCATGCAAAATAGAGAGTAGACCTGAGATTGAAGTAGCAGATTTGCAATATTATTCAGAAATTTTTGAAGATTATTACAATAGAAACATATCAGATTTTTAAAGAACATGGATCAGCAAGCTAATCCATGGATCACCAAAGTGAAGAGAAAAGCCCAGCACCAGAGATCTCCTCTCAAAAAGTGGGTCAAAACACCATGCAATTCCCTCCTTGAAAATAACACAGTCCTGGGAGAGAAAATTCAATGTATCTTGAAGCACTAAGTTTAACTGATGCCAAGATCTGAAATATCAGCTCCAAAAGTCCAAAAATATCTTGCCCATGGGATAGAAGACTTTCCCAGTGAAAAAAGGCCCTGAAATGGCCTAGATCTGAGCAGATCTAGCCTCCACTTGCTGCAGCTTGCAAGGAAAACCAAACCCTCAATAGGATATATGTTGTAGTTGGAAGATGAGCTTGGCCAAATACATAATAGTGGATGATATCAGCAAGACTCTCCTAAGAAATCCTCAATGGAAGAGGTGGGATCCCTGCATAGGAACACCCAAGTGCTAAGCAGTACTATTCTTAGCTAAACAACACAGAATGGTATATGTCTAAACAACACTATGCTCAGAAATATGCACAATCAACAACCTTCTTCTATTTTCCTCCTCTTCCTCTTATAGGATTAAAGTCTTGTCAAACCCTAAACCATCTCAATTATTTAGCTGCATTCACATGAGAAGCGTCCAACTAAAACTGTGCTGTCCCTCAAGGAGATTCACTGTATCTAAATAGTGTTGTTGATTTGGTCCTGGTTGACTTGGTCAAATGCTCCAGTCTCTTTCACACCTAAGTGTGCTTATGTAAATAGCCCATATTTGTCCATGTTCACATGTGGGATTGATTTATTTTGCTGATTAGGGGTTTTATTGATCCTCCTTTACAGTTTTATTCATGAAACAAAATACTGAGACAAAATTGCATATTCCGATTAGCTTGGGCTAATTGGGAATATTACTGTCCTCCCCTCCAAAATGTTGCTTTTCCTCAAGAAATTGATAGGGTGAGTGCTGCAACAATTCTCCTTCTTCATTGGTGACACCATCATAGATCAAGATTTATTATGAGTCAAGTGTTCACCAATCCAAGCCTCTATTCCTCCAAAATCATCATGAGGTACAAAATCCATCGCACAAGGAGTCAATAACTCAATAGAAACAAACATGGTTAGTCTAATAATCTCTCTAAAGCATGTAGCATAAGGTGCATAGAGAGTTTCCATCCCATGTGGTACATACAAACTTCCCATCCTCTCTCCATACAATCCCATGAAAAGTACAACTATATCATCCAAGTATGGAAGCAAAATGACATACATACAAACAAAAAATTGAGCATGAGGAGGTGGGTCAAAGTCCCACATAGGGTGACAACGCAGTGCATCTCCTGCCTACATCAGATCAAGGTATGGCAAGTGGTTTCCTCACCACTTACTTGCTGCACAAGTTATCTCACCATAGCTGAAAGTGTGAGATATGTTTGGTGCCTTTGGGAAGCACCCATCATGAAAAGGAACCTCCCTTTGCATAGCAGGGAAGTGGCCAAGTTTAGAAATTGCAGTGGCCCAAAGTTTTCCATGAGATTCATATGATACAAAAATCCTCTTGGGAGCCATGGCCTACAACATCATGGTGAAAGAATGTATCAAATCAGCAAATAAATCTTGCATTACATGTTCAGATTTTTCACCATCAATGTTTCTTTTATACATGGAATTGTGCACAAATTTTTCTCCCTTTTCAAGAGAAGGAAGAAATGACTAAAATGACTCTTGCATAGAGTACTTTGGATGCCCCAACTCCACATAGCTTTTTCATTCTAGAAAATTCTTATGTAGCTCTCCTCCAAAGCCTTCCCATTCAAAACATCTCATGATAGTGTTGTAGATCTTCATAGAATAGGTAGGGCTGAAATAGAACTCCTTCAGGGCCCTTTCTAACATCCTCTCATTGAGCTTGGAGGCTCTAAGAAATAAGATCTCATCATGGTGATAGATGACCCCCTCATGGATTAGATAACCCTCTTCATGTACTTGGTCATCAAGCATCATACAAGTGTAGAGATCCTTGGAATAATCCACCAACAGCTGGGATTTCCAATATAGATCTACACTCCCCAATAAGGACAACGCTAATGATGCATCAATGAAATTGCCTGCCATGTTGCTGATCTCTTCTTTGAAATTTATTATGCCAAAGGTATAAATAGGAAGGACATACCTCCCCTTTTCCTCCTCCAACAGCGCAAAATTAGAAATGAAGGCAGGTGAGGATTATGAGAGAGGAAAATCCCCTTCTTTCTGGTGTTGCTTAAGCCTCCCAGTGTTGTAGTTGTGTCTTCTAATGCTCACTTTACTCCTAGATCTGATTTTGGAGCATCAAGTAGTGATATATCTCCCACTAAAACTGAATCTGGTGGCCTCCCTAGTGGTTTGCCACTAGATGAGAATGTCCCTTGCAAGAGTCTCATGAACATGAGAGAATGGATAGTGAGTTCCTTGCTTCCACTTCACAAATCCATCTCTGTTTTCTGTGTGGATGTTTTAGGTGAGGGGTAAGAATGCATGCCTTTGATCATGTAAGGTGTACCACTCTTCTTTTCCACCCATTCCATTTGCAAAGCCTCCCATTCATTGGTGACTTTCGCCAATGTAATCAGCCATTGAACACCCAAAATAACATTGGTGTTTGGTATGTCAACTACAAAGAAGTGATCCACCAAAGTGTAGGATCCCATGGTGACTGTAAGTAATGGAAAATAATGCATGCATTGCATTTTTATATCTCCCGGGAATAGAACAAAAAATCCCTCAAAGGTATCAGTGGGTATGGCCCTCGTTTGCACAATATGAGCATCAATAAAGTTGTGGGTGGCCCCATTGTCAATAAGAACAGATGCCCTCTGATTCATGATTGAACCATGAACTCTTAGGGTCAAGTACATCGGTACTCCCCTAAAATATGCAAGTGTTCCTAGAATAGGAGAAGAATCTCCACTCCCATCTCCTGATGGTGATGGATCTCCCTCAACATTGTCAGCGCTGTGACTTCTCCTTGGTTCATCATCTTCTTCTTCCTCCTCAACATATAAGAAGACTTCTATGTAGTGTGCTTTCCCAGCAGCACATATATGTCCTGGTTCCCATGATTCTTGGAAAGTGAAACATAGCCTATTCTTCCTTAGCTCCCTCTGGACTTCAATATCAAGAGGCTTCTTGACTAAGCTCTCCTTGGAAGGATTAGCTTTCTCTTCCTTCCCTTTATAAAGGTAAGAGGGCTTGTTCTGGAAAGTTGCCTTTGCTTTTGGAAAGGCATCTTGAATATCTCTAGCCCTCTCAATGTCATCATGCAATGTGATGGGCTTGGTGGATTTAACCAACCCATGCAAAGGTTCATCCAAGCCATCGATGAACATGTACACCCTCCTTGCTGCGAATAGATCAGGAACCATAACAGATAATCTTAGAAACTCAGAGATATAAGATTCTGCATTACCTGACTGCTTCAACTTTGCAAGGCCCATGAAAGGTGCTTCTGTATCCTTTCTGTCAAACCTCTCCACCAGTCTTCTAGTAAATTTAGAATAGGCAGTCACATTGGCATGGCCCAATGTAGACAACCCATGGAACCACCAGTTGTGTGCTTCACCTTCAAAGTACAGTGCTGCAATCTTGATGGCTTCCATCTTAGGGACTTTGTTCAACTGGAAATAGATATCCGACTTTTCTACCCATGCCTTGGCAAAACTAGTGGATGACCCATCAAACTTGGGTAAAAATAATTTTCCAATAGAGTGATGTCGATCATGATTCTGAGTCAATCCACCATCTCTATACTAATGCCTTTGTCTTCTTTTGTCCTTGAGATGACAAAACTCTTGAAAACTCAGGTGGTCCTTGAATCTCTGATTCTAGGATTCATGCTATAGGGTAAAATGCTTGGTTTATTGGTTATCGTATATCCCTCTTAGGGCTTTCCAGTGCCTGAGGCAGACAGTAAGATTAGCTATACAGTTCACAAAGATGGAATATACATGTTCATATTAACTTAAAACCACTTGATGGAAAAATATAGAAGATTACCTCTTTAATGATCTTGGAGTCCTTTGGAGAGCACTAGGTAGCGAAGCAGTGTTTCTCCTTTACCAGCTCCAAATCTAGGTCCCGCAATCAATTAAAGCACCCATGTAATTTCTAACATAACATACATTTCCTATCAATTAAGCAAATATATAATAAAAATTTAAATTGTGCACATCTAAGCCATTCATCTCATGTTATATAAGTGATTAAATAATAATGACAATATCAATGCATAGAATGGACGAAACAGATACAGTTCTATTGATTTGTACAAAAGGAGGATTACAACCATCGGTTGTACCAAGACCTCCTCAACCTTCCAATCTCTCTATATATCAAAGTGGTGATGTCTTGATCAACAAGTTCTCAATGAACCTCTTTGACCTTTGACCTTCACACTACAACAATGATCTCTAATTCACAAGTATTTAAAAACTTGGCAATCCTTCGACCTTGAACCAAGATCCTTCAACTCCATTTTATAGGATATGGAGAGAGCAATCATTGCGATTCTCTTTCCACCAGTTCTAAATAGAAAAAACCAATATGTTTCCCCAACCTCCATGCTTTTTCCTCCTTTGAGAGTTTAGTTGTTTATGGCAATGCCCAATAAGAGTTAGTGCTTTGCAGTTTCCTTTTTTGTACTGACTCTCTTGTGAGAAAAAACTGGAGATTCAAATCACTCTCCGTGGGTTTTTCCCGTTTCAAACTTAAAACACGGGTAACGCTGCCCTCTAGTGTAAACATAGCATTTCCCTAGCCACTAACGTGGCCCATTCATTGATCAGTTGCGTTATAACGCTCTTGTGTTGTTATAGAGAGGCGTTACCTTGGCAGAAATAGGTTTAATTTAGGTATTTTTATTCCTTCCATATTTGTCTTCTCCTCTGAGCTGATGAGGAGGTATTTTGACTTGTAACAGATGCCCCCTAAAGTGTGAGATCAGAGATGAAGATGATGGCCGAAATACTTTACAAAGTGTGTAGTAGAGATAAAGAGATTGAAAGACTGAGGAAAACCTGAAACAACAACATATGTCAAAAAATATAGTATCTTCCTTGAGTCGGGCATTCCCATGCCTAGTAGCTTAAACAACATGATTTCTCTAGAATAGAGATATGAAGAATCTGTCCACCGATAAGCACAATGTTGAATTTTCTGTCATAAGAGGATCAGGCTGAAGAAGCTGTCTCCATAAACAATATCGCAACTTGGGGAAGGGAACACAACTTTAATGATGTAACCTTTTCCCCAAGGTCTTGACCACTAATTCACTTAAACTTCATATTTCTCAACATGTGAATCAAGGAGCTATCAATGAACATGTGAGAAATCATCTGATTACCAATCGATAATGAAAATTGTTAACAGACGCGAAGGTGGCCACCGATAATGATGATGTTGTCCCTAATATGCACAGTACAATCTAGCGAGTGTGAATAAAATGAGTTGAAGTCGAACACTCGTAGAATCATTCAACCAAGAGCCAATGATGAAGACTCCTGATCAAAAACAAGACTACCTACCACTGATGTCTGCAAGTATCTGGGTACTGATGGGTTTCTGGATCAACTTCATAGATAAGATGCTGAAGTCGATAGGAAGAGATCTATTGAAAGGTAGGCACTGAGGCGTCCTACATCAGTCAACACGAAATGGAAACCAAATGATTTTTTTTATGATTGAGATAATGAAGAGTAAATGGGGATGTCAGATGACAAATAATTTCTGGCATAATGAGCGGTTTGGTTCATAACAGGAGCAGTAAATAGCGAGATTTGTTGGAACAATAGAAGTTACTGTAACAGGGTACTAGGCAGTTGAGGCTTAATGAACACCAAAGAGTCTGTTAGGATTTTACTGGTGCAGGGACACTGGGAGATGAAGGCTAATACTCATAGATGGTAGGGTTCGGCTAACTATGAAAGAGTTTTCTGGGAAGTGCCATGTTCAAGAATTTTTTTGCCAAATCGACCTTTCTGAAATGTAACAGAGGTAGTATCCATTTTGTCCAAATTTTTCCCTGTCTGATTAAGTTTAACGAGTCCAAACGAGTAAACTCGGTGAATTTTTCATGTTTAGAGAGTGTGAAAAATATCATAAAAGCAAAATCCGTGCCCCGTCTGATTAGGTTTAACGAGTCCAGATGGGTAAACTCGGTGAATTTTTCATGTTTCGAGAGTCTGAAAAATATCATAAAAGACGACTCCATTGGGGTACCTTTTTCATGTCTTGATAACCGAGCATGACAAAGGGATAATAGTAAGCCTGAAATAGTTCATTTTCCGTGAGGTAGTCCATCGAAGCCGGAAAAGTGAGAAATCTATGTTTGATGGACGTCTACCTCATTTTGTTATGAGTACGAGGAGATGAAGTAAACTCAATACTCTTTGTGAAATTTTAACGAGTCCAACAAATAAAAACACGATGCCCTCCGTGAAATTTTAACGAGTCACGCAGAGAAAACTCGGTTACTTTTTCGGTTTAAAGAGCTTTGAAAAAGAGGAAAAGAATGGCTCCTTACTCTCTGTTGTGGTAGTTTAACGAGCCCGACAAAGTCAACTCGGGGTTTTTTCAGTTTTATGAGCAAGAAAAAGGTTCTTAAAAAGAAAGCTCAGTGCTTCTTCATGGTTTTAATGAGTCTGAAGAAGAGAACTCTAGGTTTTTTGGATTAATGAGCAAGAAAAAGACCATATAAAAAGAATGCTCGATATCAACTTCATATAATTTTAACGAGTCCGAAGAAGGGAACTCAAGGTTTTTCGGATTAAAGAGCAAGAAAAATATCGTAAAAAGAACGCTCGAGTAAACATGAGTATGTCTGCATATGAATCTTGATCACTCATCAGCACATCAGTACCAAATCTCAAAAGTTACGACACATGTGCAGCAAGAATTCACGACTTTTCTGACTAGCGTAAGAGAGTCATGCCCCAGAATTTTCTATAAGAAGGTCGGAAGACCTTCATTTTCACTGTTTTGAGTGCTGTGAAGGAGCTCTGGGGTGAAAAGGGGTGAAATCTTCAGCTGACGATTACGGTCAATCTAGGAAACGATTTTCCTTCCGCGAGATCCAAGTAAGAGCTTGAACCTCCTTCTATCATTTAATTGTCTTTTTGTTACTTTATGCTGGTTCAAAATGAGAAAGTTGTGAGGCCCTAAAAAAACTGCTTGTGCCTAATGCGGGCCAGTAGTGTTATAGCCGAATTAAACGCATAACCCGTGAAGGGATGCTGCATTTGCGCGCTCTATTTTCTACTATGGCTAGCATTAGGCACACCGTGTTTTTTAGCAACTCATTTTTCATAGTTTTGAAGTGGTCCAGGCAATTTTTGATCTGTTGAAAATGTTGCATTTGCAGGTATTCAGCTGTTAATCATGAGTATCTGGCAAGAGAGAGAACATGAACGGGAAGAACGAGAGATGGCGAAAGATGCTACAAGCTTGATGGCTCTCCACAAATGTGGATTGCTAAAATATGCCCGCTTAGAACTGATGAGGGGTTAAGAGGACCTCTTGAGGTGGCTAATCCAGCAATGGGACGAACGACACCACCTCTTTCAGATTGGGGGCAATGAGCTCTCAATCGAAAATGATGATGTGTACTTTTTGATCGGCCTATCATGTCGTGGGGCGAGGCCCAACTTGACAGGGTCCAGAGATGACCCACATTCCACTACTGATCTGATTCATGCGCATTGCATACGTGACACTCAGGCTGTGAGCAACTGGATACCGATCGCACGGGTGACTTTAAGACCACTACGGTCTATATTATGGATGATTTTTCACTTGGAAGGTGCAAAAAGTCAGCATGTGGCCACCAAGGCCCAAATGCTCCTAGCCTTGGATTGTATGTAGCCTCAGGTTTTTGACTGGTGTGACGGAGTTGTCCGTTGGGTCCGAGCAGAGACTACCGCATGTAAGACCCGTACCCAGAGAGAGTTTGGGTACGGTACACTAATTGTCTCTTTCATACTGGAGTGGATACCACTAATGAGGCCCATGATCGTTACAGTGCCATTGGGCCCATGCGAGCCGAGGCAGGTTCGGTGGGCCGCTTTGCTTCCGCAGACTGGAGAGGGTCCCGTCCGCCACTGTTTTGATGATGGATTTTTTGATTGGTTCAACTCACAGATTATTATGATTGAGGATTATCCCTATGCAGGGATGAAATTCACAGGCGATCCGGAGTTAGTGTTATGCCCTAGCACCCAGTAGGGGATCGATGGTAAGAAGGAAATGATCAGTGTATTTCAAAGAAGTATTTTATTTTTTGTCTTTCGAATGTTTATGCAATTTGTTTTTTGAGAATAGGGTGAAAATTATGTTTGACATGAAGCATTTGTTTGCTTGACACAGATGTGGCACCTGTATGGCCAGTTGGGGCCCCTCGCTATGCACGGCAAGGACTACAGCTACCTAGGGCTGGCGCACTAGCAGAGGATGCGGAAGCCGGTGAGGATGATGATGCCCAAGTTTTACATGAACTCTCCATAAACCTAGAGGGCTTGATTATTGGCATACCACCCCTTCCTATGCGAGAGGTTCCAGTTCGTTTGCAGCGGCATACCGTCGGTGTGCTAGAGAGATACCTGGTGCCTCTGAGGAAGATATCTAGAGCAGTTGTATGCTACCATGATCATCAAGCCTAGCTGGTGGAGCAGATGTATTAGTGTCAGAGCGTGGCTTAGTATAGAAAATTTTTTGTAAAACACCCAAGTTTTGGAAGATTTTTTGATGTAACTATTGTTCTGGACATGACATCTATATATATATATATATATGTATATATATATATATATATTCATACTTTTTGGGTGATTTTGTGTTTTTTAGTTTTTTATGTATTTTCAATGCAATAAAAATATATATACTTATGAGTAAGTCTTTTATAGTAAATGTGACAAATGACAATCTAACACATAGTTTGCCAAAGAATCGGCTAATGCATTAAATTCTCTAGGAACGTGCTCAAATGTAATTGTTTGAAATTGAAGTTCTAAAAGTCGCACTTTTTAAAAAATAACGCAACAAGATTGGATGATGGACACGGTAATGATTGTTTAACTACATAATGACGAGTTGGGAATCTAACCTAACTACTAAATTGGAGATGTCACGAGATGCTGCTTCCATGAGGAGTTGGATCACTGACATGTACTCGGAAACATTATTGGTGTCGCTACCCAGGAAGATTCCCCCAGAACCAAGGAGGTCTGACTCAAGAGTGTAGAGAACCCAAGCAGCTAAAGCAATACATCTAGTGTGACGACTAGCACCGTCTACATATCCGACGTATGATAAAGAGGGTTACAGCATCTGTGTGAAAGAAAAATATTGCATGATAAAAAACACCGCGAAAACCAAAAAAATATCCAGAGACATAAAAAAAATAAGCAAAAGTTATATACATAAAATTACAAAGCATATGCCTAGTGTGAAAATAGGCAAAATACTTATTTAAATAGAGCTCGTTGTGGGGCTCCGCGAGTGGAATTCCATTATAGTCCTGAAGTTGGTAAGCTACCTTTGAGAGGAATTTAGTGACGATGTAAGGACGAAGCCATAATGGTTGGAGCATTCCTTCCCCCAAGAGGTCATGTTTTTTATCATAGAGTAGAACAAGATCGCCCTCTTGGAAAGAACGAGGCTTGACAGATTTGTCGTATTGAGCTTTGACTCGGCGCTGGTGAGCTTCGAGTGCTAGTGTAGCATATTGACAAGTTTTGTCCAAATGATCGAGTGAGAGCAAGCGCTCTTCTGTGGCGGTGGTGCCAGGTAGGATTTCAACGGCAAGTTTGAGTGATGGAATTTCACACTCGATTGGAAGTACTGCCTCCAGGCTGAAAGCAAGTTGGAATGGCGTGAGGCCTATGGCAGCTTTGACTGATGTTTGGTATGCCCATAACTCGTAATACAAACTCTGATGCCATGTGGTTTTATGGTTTCTGACCAATCGAAAAATCATGGTTTTGAGGACGCCATTTACGGCTTCGACTTGTCCATTAGCTTGAGGATAATAAGACGAAGAATGATCTTGACGGAAACCTAGCATGGATGTTAATTCGGTCATCATATGATTCTAGAAGTGGGATCCATGATCTGTGAAAATATATAGGGGTACGCCGAACCGAGAGATTACCTAATTGAACAGGAAGAGAGCGGCAGTTTCGCCATCGGCCTTGAAAGTGGGAAGGGCTTCTGCCCATTTTGTAAAATAGTCGACCGCAACCACGATGTAGTTGTGTCCATTTTACGAAGTGGGATTGCAGGTGACCAAGTCAATTCCCCATTTAGCGAAAGGACCAATGGAGATTTTTAGCCCCCCTTTAAATTTTTGACAAGCAAACGAGGGGCTAAAATGTTTTTGAGCCTTCAAGGAATGCATTTCCCTCTGGAACACATCATCCTTGAAGCCTCTTTATGCCTTTTCCCTTTGATGAAACCCCCTCTGCTGATTCCAGTTATAAAGCCTCTCTGATTGCAAAAAATTGTGCTCCAAAAGGCCTACATTTATCCCTTGTATCCGTGCAAAATATCCCTTTTCAACCTTTTTCCCTTTTTCAAACTTCCCCTTTTTTACCCCCAAAAATCCCTCCCCTAATATTTCTCAATGTTAGGTCCCTATATTACTAGTATAGTCCCTTATTGTTGTTATTGTAACCCCCTTATTGTTATTATTGTACCCTTGTAACCCCCATTTTGTTATTATTTTGCCCTTAAATAATTATTGTTAGGTCGGCTAGGATTACATTGTGGCCCACTAGGATTACATGATGGCCCCATGGACTCCTATATATAGAAAGGAGGTTTTGTAAATTGTATCATCCAAGAATTGTTCATTTATGTAATGTATTGGAGGTTGCCCCCTCGAAGTGGCTTATTTCTAAGGCATTGATATCTCTTTTTTTTTTTTTTTTTGGAGCTGGTTACACAACATTTGGTATAAGAGCTTTGGATTCTAGGGTTTTGCTGCTCTAAATAGGTGATCGTATTATTTTCGCTATAAAAATTTTCCTACGAAGCTTAATTTGAAATTTTGAGTCATGACCAATCTTTGAGAAACATCGTCAAATTTTTTTAGAGTTTGGTTCACAATATTTTCGAAGATATGATCTGTGGGAGTTAGGTCTTTTTTCAAGCTCCTAAACAGGTCATCGTGGAATTTGTGCTATAAATTTCTTTCTACGAAGGTTCAGAATCTGAATTTTTTAGGGTACGAAGCCAAAATCTTGAGGAAACTCAGCAAAAAATTTCAGATCTTGGTTCATAATATTTTCAGAGATATGATCTATGGAATGTAGTGCTTTTCAGGCTCCATAATTTCATCTCAAAGAGGTGATCGTGGGAAAATATTCATAACTCTCTCTCTGAGCATCGGATTGGAGTGCCGTAAAAAGTGGTTGCAATTACACGGATTGCAGTTTCTTGGCTATCAATTTGAGAGCCAAAGGAAAAAATAGTGACACGTGGAAATTCGTACAAGTTCGCTCTACTGAACTAGTCCATAATTAGGTCATTGTGGGAGATTGGACACAAATATGTCTTCGAGAATCCAAATAAGGTCAGACCTGTGGCATTAGAAATATAATTCAAAGGGCTACGTTGGTACCAAAAATAAGATATTGAAGTGCTGCAATCACAAAGATAATCCAATTTCAATATCGAGCTCCTCAAAAGCAAGAAAAAGGTGTGTATTTTTTTTTTTGAATTGCATAAGTCTTGTTTGAAGAATCAATTTGAATTGATTACAAGGGCATATTGTAGAATAGAGATCAGTATTGGGTTCTAAAATATGCCCCGTAAAAATAATTCAACACCCATTAAGCCTTCAGAAGGCTCTACTATGACTCATGAAGATGAAGAATTGCAACATGATCTATCAAAATTACAAGAGCAAGTGCAACAAATTTCACTCTCGCAAAGAGCAACAAAAAATGAAATGGAAGTTTTGAAGAAAGGTATGGAAGCTAAGATGGATGGCATGGAAGTTGGAATGGAAGATAAGAGGGATGACATGAAAGACAACATGGAAAACATGAAGAATGATCTAAAAGCAGACATCGAAGGTTTGACAGAGTTGATACAAGAAATGTTTCCTAATGGTGAAAAGATAGTAGAAGAACCTCATGATGAGAACAAAATAAATGTTAATCGTGATTTCATAAACTATAATGTTGGAAGGAAGAACCACCATATTCCAAAAATAGATATGAGGAAGTTTGATGGAAAGGATCCTGTAACATGGATACTACATATGGAGCAATATTTTGATCTCCATAACGTGCAAAACACACAAAAGGTACGCATTGCAACTTTACATTTAGAACAAAATACATTTGTATGGTATCGATGGCTTTGTTCCCGTAAAAAAATTGTCACTTGGTCAATTTTTACGGAGGAAATGATAGCACATTATGAGGATACAAAGAGCAACACCTTCTTTACCCAATTGATAAATCTCAAACAAAAGGGTTTAGTGGGGCAGCGCATTGAGGACTTCCAAAAATTGAATATAAGGGTAACTGATATTCCAGAGGAACACAGGATTGATCTCTTCATAGGCACTTTAAAGGATAACATTCAACATGAAGTTCGCGTTCTAGAACCTGATTCATTGGAGAAGGAATTCAGGTTGGCAAGAAAAGTTGAATGTAAAATTATGGCAACAAGGAAGCCTACCACTCAATTCTATAAAGAAGGAAGTGTTGCTACGCCTAGATTTCAACAACCTACAAGGTTGACACCACAAAAATTGGAAGAAAAAAGAGCAAAAGGGCTTTGCTACAGTTGTGATAGCAAATACACTAAAGGTCATAAGTGTGCTGTGAAGAAATTATTTTACATAGATTGTGAAGAGGAAGAAGAAAATGAACAAGAAGAGGATATACACCAGGAACCAACCCTAGAAGAGGAAGAAATGAATCCGACCATATCGTGTAATGTTCTGGCAGGAATTACCACTCCTTAAAATCTCAAGATACAAGGACAAATCAAGAAGAAAAAGGTAATAGTGTTGATTGATTCAGGTAGCACCCATAATTTTATTCATTGTAAGGTACCCAAGGAATTAAATTGTTTCCTATACCCAGCACCAGAATGTCAAGTGATGGTTGCAAATGGAGGAACTATAAATTGCTCTGGAAAATGCCATAATATCAAGCTAACCATGGGGGAATATGTATTGACTAGTCCAATGCTTGCCATTCCTATGGGAGGTGTTGATATTGTACTAGGAGTACAATGGTTACAATCTTTGGGGACGGTAGCTTTTAATTTTCAAGAACTTTTCTTGAAATTTTTTTCAGAAGGAAAGGAAGTCGAATTACGGGGTATTGCGGGGAAGCCAGGAAGGATAATAAACTCTAATGTCATGACAAAGCTTCTAAAGAAAGAACAGCGAGGCGTAATTGCACAATTATGCTCACTAGAAGTTCCAACATCAAAATCATCTATTTCTGCAGATCTCAAACAAGTCTTGGACAATCATTCCAAGGTGTTTGAAACTCCCAAAGGACTCCCACCTATTCGTGATCATGATCATGCTATTCATTTGATTCCAGGAAGTGTTCCTCCAAACATCAGGCCTTATAGATATCCTTACTTCCAAGAGAGAGAAATTGAACGTATGATTGCAGAAATGTTAGAGGCGGGTATAATTCAACCTAGTCAAAGTTCTTTCTCTGCTCCTGTAGTATTGGTACACAAGAAGGATGGATCATGGCGAATGTGTCCAGATTATAGGAAGCTCAATAAGCTCACCATTAAAGACAAATTTCCCATTCCTGTGATTGATGAATTATTGGATGAATTACATGGAGCAATTTATTTTACTAAGTTGGATCTTCGTTCAGGATATCATCAAATTAGAATGAAGACTGAAGATATTCCAAAAACAGCATTTCGAACTCATGAGGGTCATTATGAATTTTTGGTCATGCCTTTGGCCTTACCAATGCACCTTCTACATTTCAAGGGTTGATGAATTCCATTTTCAAACCCTTCCTTAGAAAATTTGTGCTAGTATTTTTGATGATATACTAATCTACAGCAGGTCTTGGAAGGATCATGTTGAACATGTTGACAGGGTGCTCAAACTATTGCAGGAGAAACAATTATATTCAAAAACATCCAAATGTTTCTTTGGAGTACAAGAGGTGGAATATCTGGGTCATATTGTATCTCATGAGGGTGTTAAAGTAGACCCTAACAAAATTAAAGCCATTAAGGAATGGAAAGTCCCTAGAACCATAAAGCAGTTGCAAGGATTTCTCGGGTTACAGGGTATTATCGCAAGTTTGTTAAGAATTATGGGAGAATAGCAACACCTCTAACAACATTATTGAATAAACATGCATTTTCATGGACTCTTGAAGCAACTAAGGCCTTTGAACATTTTAAAGAGGCAATGTGCCTAGCACCAGTCTTAGCTACGCCAAACTTCACAAAAACATTTATTGTGGAATGTGATGCCTCAGGAAATGGAATTGGTGCGGTTTTAATGCAGGAAGGAAGACCCATTGCTTTTGAAAGTCATCAAATCAAAGGAAAGTATTTACATAAACCTATTTATGAGAAATAAATGTTAGCAATACTGCATGAACTAAAGAAATGACGAACTTACCTAATTGGAAGACACTTCAAGGTAAAAAATGATCATGATAGTCTTAAACACTTTTTGGAGCAAAGACTATCTTCAGAAGAGCAGCAAAAATGGGTCACAAAGATGTTGGGTTATGACTTTGAAATAATCTACAAAAAAGTAAAGCTTAATGTTGTTGCAGATGCACTCTCAAGAAAGAATGAAGAGGTGGAAGCATTGCCTTGTGACTTTTCTATTATCCAACCAGATTGCATAACTGAAGCAAGAGATGAATGGAAGAAGGAAAAAGATGTATGGACACTCATTCAAAAGTTGCAGCAAGATCCTAGTACATATGATACATTTAGTTGGAAAAATGATTCCTTATTGTAAAAATATCGCTTATATATTTGTAAGAATTCCCAACTAAAACAAAAGATTCTTCTGGAATTGCACACTTCTCCTTTAGGAGGACACTCAGGATTTTTAAAAACTTACCACAGTGTGAAAAAAGAATTTTTTTGGGATGGCCTTAAATCTGATATTCAAAATTTTGTGGCGGAATGTTTGGTTTGCCAGCAGAATAAAGTGGAAACAATTAAGACCCGGGGACTTCTACAACCTTTATCCATTCCAAGTCAACGTTGGGAGGAGATTTCAATGGATTTTATCACAGGTTTACCTAAGTCCGAAGGAAAGAGTGTCATCATGGTGGTAGTTGATAGACTTACCAAGTATGCATACTTTTGTGCATTATCTCATCCATTTAAAGCAAGTACAGTTGCTACTACATTTGTGGACAGAATTCAAAAGCTACATGGAAGCCCAAGGGTTATTGTGAGCGACAGAGATCCCATTTTTACGGGAAATTTTTGGACAGAGTTATTTTATTGTTTGGGTACTAAATTAGCTCATAGCTCATCTTATCATCCTCAATCTGATGGTCAAACTGAGATAGTAAATAAATGTTTGGAAGGATATCTTCGTTGTTTTGTATCTGATAAACAAACGCAATGGGTCAAGTGGTTACCTCTTGCTGAATGGTGGTATAACACTTCCTTCCATACTGCAGCAAAAATGACCCCATTTATGGCACTTTATGGATATCATCCACCATCCATCACATCATCTTTAAGGAAAATTCGAAGGTTCAAGCAGTGGAAGATCACATCGAGCATCAGCAAGAAGTTCTCCAACTCTTAAAGGATAACCTGAATTTGGCACAAAATCGAATGAAACAACAGGCAGATCAACATCGTAGCGCGAGAAGTTTTGATGTAGGAGATTGGGTATTTTTACGGCTACAACCATACAAACAAATGTCCCTCAAGCAAGCAAAGAAGGATAATAAATTATCGCCAAAGTACTATGGTCCTTACAAAGTGTTGCAAAAGATTGGTACTATGGCATACAAATTGGAGCTTCCTGCTTCTTCGCGAGTACATCCAGTTTTCCATGTTTCATGCTTAAAGAAGGTTATAGGTGAAAATATTCCAGTTCAAACAATATTTCTAGAACTTGATGAGGAAGGAAAAATCATATTGGAACCTCAAGTGGTCACGGAAACAAGAACTCGACAACTACGGAATCGATCAATTTCATAGTATCTCATCAAGTGGAAGAACTTACCCACTGAAGATTCTACATGTGGGGATGAGAATTTTATACAGAAGCACCCAGAGCTACTCAAGCATTGAGGACAACAATTTTTTGAAGGAGAGGAGCAAGTTAGGTCCCTATATTACTAGTATAGTCCCTTATTGTTGTTAGTGTAACCCCCTTATTGTTATTATTGTACCCTTGTAACCCCCATTTTGTTATTATTGTGCCCTTAAATTATTATTGTTAGGTCGGCTAGGATTACATTGTGGCCCACTAGGATTACATGATTGCCCCATGGACTCCTATATATAGAAAGGAGGTTTTGTAAATTTTATCATCCAAGAATTGTTCATTTATGTAATGTATTGGAGGTTTCGCCCTCGAAGTGGATTATTTCTAAGGCGTTGATATCTCTTTTCTTCTATTTTTGGAGCTGGTTACACAACACTCAACCTTCCCAAAATCCCCTCTAAACCATACACACACCCCTGGTGTGGTTTAATAACCCCTTCTTCCCTCTATCATTACCCATTTTGGCCTTTAATTTCATTAATAATGTGCCAAAAAACCATATTCTCCATGTATATGGGGCCTAGCCCCATTCGGCCAAGCCCCTGCGCTTTCCCCCTCCACGTGATCCAGGTGCTAGAACCACCCGCTAACCCAAAAGGCATTTACCGCAGAGTAAGTATCAGAAGCATTTTTAACTGTTGATCTAAATAGATCGGACGACGTTCGCTCGCTCCGTCGTGCCTGTGGCTCCCCTCGTTCACCTCTCCGATGGCTGATCCACCGTTCATTTCCCACAGATCTACGGCCCGGAGTCTATCTGTCGTGGTGGTACCCGCCCCACTTTCACTGTCCATAAACCATCCAGTTTCTATCGCACCACCTTTCGGAGGTAGGCGATATTTTCCAATGGGCCAACGATTCCATACAACATCCGATGCGTGGCACCGGTACAACTGGAAAACCGCTATCTCATCATGCTTTATCGTTCGGTACAGGACGCGGAGTGATGTGCATGTAGACTGTCCGATCTGGAGCTCTCCATCCAACGTTCATCGCTCCATGAAGCTGCGCATGCGATAGTCCATGGCCTCCATACCCCTGGCCCACTATCCGTCGCCCTCCGCTGCATTTTCAACCGTCGATCTCCTTTGAGATCTAACGGTCTACATTTTTTCTCCCCCGTTGTTGACTATTCCACCATCGCCCGGTCCCGCCACGTCATCCGTCCACATATCTTCGTCATTTTTCTTGCCCGTCCCCTTTATAATCCATTCAAAGATTAAATTTTAATGTTTTTTACGTTAAAGGTCTGCCTCAACACCTTCCTCTGTTTTTTGCCAACCTTCACCAGAGCATTTCTCCACCATTCCTCTACATTTTTTCGCCATTTCTCCGCAGTCTCACTATCATCCTCACAGTCGTCCACATCATTCCACCCCCATATATGTTTTTCGTAACAGTTTTTCATGTTTTGCAGGTTTATCAGGTGGTAAAACCCGCCATGGTCCATACACACTATTATTAAGGCACAGTGCACAAAAGAAGCTGGATTTAAAGAAAAATGTCCAGAAAGGTGTCTGCATCATAGATTTCATCAAAGGACAGAGTTTAAATTCTGCAAACCCTATCTGGCGCCATTAAAGCTCAAATTGCATAGACAAAGATAGTACAGGAAGCAGCAGAGAGCTCGAGGCAAGAAATAGAATACTTTTGAGCTTCTTCAAGGATTTTAGAAGGAAAGGGTACCAAAATAAAAGACCCCGTGGATCGCGTAGAAGGTCCATAGCACAGAAATCCATACCATCATGGTTTTCATATCAGCAGAACGTTCTTCCATAAAAGGACCAGGTACCCATACATTTCTCATCCTATGCCGTGTTCTAGAGATATTTTCTAGCCTTGACAATAGTCCTATGCTACCAGTGCATTAGTTATACAGTATGGCAGACCGCACAGTTGTTCATACACCTCGGTTTATTCACCAGAATTCTGAAAAAGGCTACGTCAAGTACATCAAAGACATACCTTGAGTAAATTGCAGCCCGACGAAGATCATTTTTCCATCTAAAAATCACAGAAGACAAATTCTCAGAATTAAAACTGAATGGAGCCTCAGCTCTCCTACTGCTTCAGAGTTTTAATACCGCATTCAAGTTTACAAATACCATTGTTATTCTTTCTCCTATAAGAATTTCCGAGAACATATTGTAAAAGGTTGTTGTTCGGCTGCTGCCGTTGTAGTTAGAAGGATTCATTCTGACTGTTAGAACAGTCTTGGGAGGGATTAGCAGAGTAGTTGTTATGTATTGGGTCGGGAGGAGAATTTTGTATTGTAACATCCATTGAGCTTAGTGTATGTGACTGGTTTTGCATCAATTAATCAAAGCACATTTCACAAGATCCTGGTCTATTACTATTGGTGATTTTTTTCTAACTCTGTTTATTACATTTTCATAATGTTCATTTTATGCTGGCTTGCATCAGAAATATGGTATAGGATTTACCCTTGTTAGGTACCATATGCTTCTGCTCTCCTTGCCTTCTATGTTTCTACTTAATGTATTATCTAAGGGTCGTTTTCAGTTAATTTAACCAGTGTAGTAGTTCCTTATGCTGCTAGCTAATGTATGAATTAAATGAATATGTTCTTAGATGTTCTTGTTGGGTTAAGCTGGAATATTTGGGAACATTGGGGATTAGAGTTAGCCCTACCCACTAGGATCCTTGTGCGACCAGCTGGCCTTTCTAAGATCCCTCTGTTAACCTTATCTCTATTTTTCCCTAGAGCATGCTAAAGCAGACCTGGAGTTAAATGACCTCTGGTCCGATCTATAAGCTGCCCCTTTGTCCATCCTTTGAAAGTTTCCTTTGAGTATGCCCAAGCAGGTCTGGAGTTAAATGACCTCTGATCTGATCTATAGTTAGAAATTAGGTTGCTTTCCTTCTTTCACTTTCAATCCTTAACGTTCCATCCCACCATCTAATCTAAAAGATCCTTTAGTATTAGATGACTTGCCCTCTGAAAGCTTTGGCTAGTTGTTGCATGTAATCACCTTTCATGACTCTGTAGCCTAATGGATGGCACTTTCTTGACCTATCCTTTTTGCTGAAACATCCTGCTATTTTTTTCTTTTCTCCCATTGCTTTCTCAGTCTATGATCTCATGACCAACCCAGCAACCAACCAACCAAATCATTTTAAAACCCCCCTTTGTGCTTCATAAATAGCCTAACATCTCATTTGAGCTTTCAAAGATATATCATTCTTTGTTTTATTGGAGAGATCCCTCTCTGAGTCCAGGAGGGCTAGATCCTAGGGCCCCAAAGTGGTTCTAATGTTGTCTCATCTTTTGGTCTTGCCAATCTGGCCAAAACATGGGAACCCAAAAATAATGGCGACTCCGCTAGGGAACTGAGTGCATTTATCTTTCATACTCTTAGGCACTCAAAGGACCCAAGATATCTGGTTAGATTGGCATTAAATTGTTGATGGTGGATATCATCTTGCTTCAAACATTCATATACATCCACCTGGTGACTCCACACTCCCTATGATCCAAAGACCTAATGACTCCACTGTTTGAAGACTCTGAACTGGTTGAGAAGATACAGTGACCTCTTTTTGATTTAAAAACATGCTTCCATGCATACAGAGAAGATATGCCCAATGAGCAGGGACCATATCCCTGGATTCCCACACAAAATGCCTGAAGTGGACTGGTTAAAAAACCTGCCTATCTTTCAGGGTGAAAAAACTGAGGACCCCTTGCTACATCTCATCAATTTTCATATACATGTGTGGAAATTTAAATTTGAATGGCATGAAGACTGCCTAATGAAAATGTTCATGGCAACATTAGAAGGAAAAGCTAGGGTCTGGTATGAATGGTTAGAACCTCGGAGTTTGTTTTCTTTAAGGGAAATGCACCAAGTATTTTACAAGAATTATAAAGGAAGCTCTCCATCCTTATCATGGGATTGTTGTGATCAATATTAGAATATCATACAGTATCTGTTAGGTATTGATGAGGATTTGGTTAATATGCATCCTGGAGATCTATTAACAGCCATTCAAGATTTTCATATGCATACTAGCTATCACAAGAACATAGATGAATCAGCTAAGGAAGAAAATAGTCAAGAGACTGTGGACATTCTTCAAGATATTCCTGAAAACTCAGATGCTGATTTATCATCCCTTATAGTTGATGCTCAAGATGACATCTTGCCTCAAATCCAGTCTTCAGAGGAAACAGAGAGCTACTGCACTTCTACACAAAGGAACACAAGACCATCTTCCCCTTTGACAGAAGAATAAATAGATCATATCATCAATAGACAACCATCCTCTGAATCGTTTTATAGATCAGACATCCTTGCCCATTCATCTGATGAGCTTTGTTGTATAGAGTTGGAAAGCTCACATGTAAACCAGATTGAAGAAAAATCTGCTGATAATCCACTATGTTTGATTGGTAGCATTACTTACATTCATGATTTTCCTATTTTTGATCTATCTAATGATGATGTTCTCCAAACAGAAGATGATCTTGCAGGGTCATCGTTAGTAGATTTATGGTAGGAAAATCAGTTCCATTTACTTCCAGAGAGTAATGAGCGAATGCAGGCTATTTATGATACTGATGAAGAAAGCTTTAAGAGTGCAGAAGAGGGTGAAGAATCTCTAGATCTTGGCTTCACTCCATTACAACTCGTCAGTAATGGTTTTCACATGATTGGAGGTCAGCAGCCATTCATCTCAGAAGATGAAGAGGAAAACAAGGTAGCAATTTTTGAGCAGACTGAAAATAGGGAGTTTTCTCTTGAAGAAGAGGAAGAAATAGATCAAGCCCCTTCTCAAGAATACATGGATATCTTCACAAAGCTCAGCACCTCAGAGCAGAATACATCAGAGCTCCAAGAGGACAAAACTCCCATATATGATGAGTCCTCCAGTTCAGAAAATGAAGAAGATGAGGGAGATTCTCTTTCTCAAGAGAGTCTTATTCTTGATCCAGTGGAAGAAGAGGAAATCCTGGTTGAAGCCTGCCTTCCAGATATTCATAACCAGGTATCATTTCATGATCCTTATGTACATTTCCTGCACACATTTGAAGAATGATCAAAGGTATTTTTAAGCAGCATGTTGCAAACAGAAAGAAAATTTTTCAAAGCTGCTGTTATTGGACAAAAAGAGTGGGAGCTGCCCTACCTATCTAGCGTGCTCAAGGTGTTGAGAAAGAAATACCAGTCATGGGATCATTTGATGGACTGGTTGCATTGGAAGACAATGTTTGTAAGCTAGAATTGTAAATAATATAGTTAGAGTAGGGTAGGTAGGAAAATCTCAAATAAGCTCAGTCTGTGAGCATGTAGTTAGTTGTTTTAATTTCTGCAAGGTCTAGCAAGTCAGATAGTCTAATCTTGGCTTGAATTTTTTCAATTTCTGTCTTAGAATGTAGAGAAGAAATCTGCTAGACAGTCTAATCCTAGCAGATAGTAGTGTAGGTAGAGAAGCATATGAGACCAATAGTATAATCTGGTCTCATGGAGTTATAAGGGTAGAAATAGAATAGGTTTATTTTCTGTTTATGAAATAAATGATGTAAAGGGTCTGCTAGTCCAAATGCACCCTAAAATAAAAATCCTAGGATTGTAGTTTGGGTAGGTAGATTGTTTGGGAATGTTTCTGCTGATATAATGTCTTCAGGATTTGTGGCAGCTGATCTAAAGATAGAAAGGGATGTGCCAAGAAATAGGCACCTAGCCTACACCAAAGATTTATCTTTTGAATTCTTGACTCCTTCAAGAAGAAGCCATCCCCATGTGGAGCCACTGTTAGCCCCCCTTTAAATTTTTGACAAGAAAACGGGGGGCTAAAATGTTTTTGAGCCTTCAAGGAATGCATTTCCCTCTGAAACACATCATCCTTGAAGCCTCTTTATGCCTTTGCCCTTTAATGAAACCCCCTCTACTGATTCCAGTTATAAAGCCTCTCTGATTGCAAAACATTGTGCTCCAAAAGGCCTACATTTATCCCTTGTATCCCTGCAAAATATCCCTTTTCAACCTTTTTCCCTTTGTCAAACTTCCCCTTTGTTTCCCCTAAAAATCCCTCCCCTAATCTTTCTCAACCTTCCCCAAATCCCCTCTAAACCATACACACACCCCTGGTGTGGTTTAATAACCCCTTCTTCCCTCTATTGTTACCCATTTTGGCCTTTAATTTCATTAATAATGTGCCAAAAAACCATATTCTTCATGTATATGGGGCCTAGCCCCTTTCGGCCAAGCCCCTGCACTTGCCCCCTCTGCGTGAACCAGGTGCTAGAACCACTCGCCAGCCCGAAAGGCGTTTACTGCAGAGTATGTATCGAAAGCATTTCTAACTGTTGATCTAAACAGATCGGACGACGTTCGTTGGCTCCGTCGCGCCCGTGGCTTCCCCCGTTCACCTCTCTGATAGCTGATCCACCATTCATTTCCCACAGATCAATGGCCTAGAATTTATCTGTCCCAGTGGTCCCCGCCCCGCTTTCATTATCCATAAACCATCTAGTTTCTATCGCACCACCTTTCGGAGGTAGGCGGTATTTTCCAATGGGCCAGCGATTCCATACAACATCCAACGCGTGGCACCGGTACGGCTAGAAAACCGCTATCTCATCGCGCGTTATCGTTCGGTATAGGACGCGAAGCGATATGCATGTAGACCATCCGATCTGGATCTCTCCATCCAATGGTCATCACTCCACTAAGCTACGCACGCGATAGTCCATGGCCTCTGTACCCCTGGCCCACTGTCCGTCGCCCTCCACTGCATTTTCAACCGTCGATCTCCTTTGAGATCTGACGGTCTAGATTTGTTCTCCCCCACTGTTGACTATTCCGCCATTGCTCGATCCCTCCACATCATCCATCCACGAATATTCATCATTTTTCTCACTCGTCCCCTCTATAATTCATTCAAAGATTAAATTTTAATTTTTTTACGTTAAAGGTCTGCCTCAACACCTTCCTCTATTTTTCGCCAACCTTCACCAGAGCATTTCTCCACCATTCCTCTACATTTTTTTGCCATTTCTTCATAGTCCTACTATCATCCTCACAGTCATCCACATCATTCCACCCCCATACATGTTTTTCTTAACAGGTTTTCATGTTTTGCAGGTTTATCAGGTGGTAAAACCCACCATGGTCCATACGCACTATTATTAAGGCACAGTGCACAGAAGGAGCTGGATTTAGAGCCTGGTTTTACAGAAAAATATCCGGAAAGGTGTCCGCATCATATATTTCATCAAAGGAAAGAGTTTAAACTCTTCAAACCCTATCCAGCACCATTAAAGCTCGAATTGCATAGACAGAGACAGTATGGGAAGCAGCAGCGAGCTCGAGGCAAGAAATAGAAGACTTTTGAGCTTCTTCAGGGATTTTAGAAGGAAAGGGTACCAAAATCAAAGACCCCGTGGATTGTGCAGGAGGTCGATAGCACATAAATCCATACCATTAAGGTTTTCATATCAGCAGAACATTATTCCATAAAAGGACAAGGTACCCATACATTTCTCATCCTATGTCGTGTTCTAAAGAGATTTTCGAGCCTTGACAACAGTCCTATGCTGCCAGTGCATTAGTTATACAGTATGGCAGACCCCACAGTTGTTTATACACCTCGGTTTATCACCAGAATTCTGCAAAAGGCTACGTCAAGTACATCAAAGATATACCTTGAGTAAATTTCAGCCTAATGAAGATCATTTTTCCATCTGAAAAGCGCAAAAGACAAATGCTCAGAATTAAAACCGAATGGAGCCTTGGCTCTCCTACTGCTTTAGATTTTTAATACCACATTCAAGTTTACAACTACCATTTTTATTCTTTCTCCTATAAGAATTCCTGAGAACATATTGTATAAGGTTGTTGTTCGGCTGCTGCCGTTGTAGTTAGAAAGATTCATTCTGACTGTTAGAACAATCTTGGGAGGGATTAGCAGAGTAGTTGTTATGTATTGGGTCGGGAGGAGAATTTTGGATTGTAATAGCCATTGAGCTCAGTGTATGTGACTGGTTTTGCATCAGTTAATCAAAGCAAATTTCACAGGATCCTGGTCTATTACTATTGGTGATGTTTTTCTAACTCTGTTTATTACATTTTCATAATGTTTATTTTCTACTGGCTTGCATCAGAAATATGGTATAGGATTTACCCTTGTTAGGTACCCTATGCTTCTGCTCTCCTTACCTTCTATGTTTTCTGCTTAATGTGTTATCTAAGGGTCGTTTTCAGTTAATTTAACCAGTTTAGTAGTTCCTTATGCTGCTAGCTGATGTATGAATTAAATGAATCTATTCTTAGATGTTCTTGTTGGGTTAAGCTGGAAGATTTGGGAACACTGGGGATTAGAGTTAGCCTTGTCCACTAGGATCCTTGTGCAACTAGCTGGCCTTTCTAAGATCCCTCTGTTAAACTTATCTCTATTTTTCCCTGGAGCATCCTAAATCTGACCTGGAGTTAAATGACCTCTAGTCCGATCTATAAGCTGCCCCTTTGTCCCTCCTTTGAAAGTTGCCTTTGAGTATGCCCAAGCAGGTCTGGAGTTAAATGACCTCTGATCTGATCTATAGTCAGAAATTAGGTTGCTTTCCTTCTTTCACTTTCAATCCTTAATGTTCCATCCCACCATCTAATCTAAAATATCCTTTAGTATTAGATGACTTGCCCTCTGAAAGCTTTGGCTAGTTGTTGCATGTAATCACCTTTCATGACTCCGTAGCCCAATGGATGGCACTTTCTTGACCTATCCTTTTTGCTAAAACATCCTGTTGTTTTTTTATTTTCTCCCATTGCTTTCTCAGTCTATGATATCATGACCAACCCAAAAACCAACCAAGAAAATCATTTTAAAACCCCCCTTTATGCTTCATAACTAGCCTAACATCTCATTTGAGCTTTCAAAGACATATCATTCTTTGTTTTATTGGAGAGATCCCTCTCCGGGTCCAGGAGGGCTAGATCCTAGGGCCCCAAATTGGTTCTAATGTTTTCTCATCTTTTGGTCTTGCCAATCTAGCCAAAACATGGGAACCCTAACAGAGATAACCAGATGAAGGGGGGCAGGATGAGCTCACATTTTCTTTGTGAAAATTTGACATGGATGGCACTTCTGGACCACTGCAATGTAGTCTTTAAACAAAGTGGGCCAATAGTAACTTGCATGCAAGATTTTTTGGGCAGTAGCTATGCCCAAAAGATGACCACCGCATGCCCCTCCGTGGAAGTCATTCAAAACGTGTTCCGCCTCATCGAAAGTGAGACAATGTCAGAGAATAGTATCAACACCGCGACGATATAGTGTATCATTTAGCATGAGGTAATGCTTTACTTGGTGGCAGATACGACGATGGTCGCCAGATGTGAGAGTTGGGCAAAAGGGTTGGGTTTGTAGGTAGACCAAAATGTCTCCATACCATGGGTCCGAACAATTGACCAAGTATACAGATTCATCAGGTAATGGATCATGAGCTACTTCTCCTGGGTCGATTCGGGGAAGATCCGATAATAATTCGGTGAAGACGAGGGATTTATTTGCTTTGGCAGACGTGAAGACCAAATTAAATTGCTGGAGGATTACGATCCATTTGGAATATTTTCCTCCAATAATTTTTCCAGACAAGATATGTCGCATGGGATTCTCCAAAGCAATAACCGTAGTCTGTCGCAGCAATATATAGTGTCGGAGTCGGGTGACGGAAAAAAATACCACTAGAGAAAGTTTCTCCACATGTGAATAACGTAATTCCAGTCCGATTAGACTTTTGGACAAATAGTTTATCACATGTTCACTGTCGTCACTGTGAACTTGAACCAGAACCATTCCAAGTGAGGATGGTGAGGCTGCCAGGTAGAGGAGAAAGTCGCATGAATAGTCAGGGGCACTAAGGAGTGGGGTTGAAACAAGTGCATGTTTTAAAGCGTCAAATGACCGTTGAGCTTGGTCATCCCACAAGTATAGTGTTCCTTTCTTCAATAATCACATAAATCCTTTCATCATCTCAGCATAGTTAACGATGAATCGACGTAAAAAGTTTCCATTCCCTTGCAAATGTTGGATTTGAAGGATGGATTGTGGTGCCGTCAATTGAAAAATAGCCTTAACCTTATCAGGATAAACCCTAATCCCATTCTTGGAGACAATGAAACCGAACAGATGTCCAAACTCGACCATAAATACACACTTATGAGGATTCATATATATATTGTAGAATCTACACCTAGCAAAAATTTCTTTTAGATGAGCAAGGTGATCATGTCGTTTCTTGGAATGGGCCAGAACGTCATCCAAGTAAGCCTGTACAATATGTCGAATGTCATGAAAAGCGTAGTCCATAGCCCGCTGAAAAGTTGCTCCAACATTCTTCAGTTCGAATGGGAGTTTTTGATACACAAATGTGCCCCAAGGACAGATGAAGGAAGTTTTATGTGGTCATATTTTTTAATTTCAATTTGGTTATAGCCCAAGAATCCATCCATGAAGGAAAAATATTTGCATCCGGCACAATCGTCGAGAATCTGATCAATGAACGGTGTAGGATAATTGTCTTTGGGACAAGCGGTGTTCAGATCGTGATAGTCGACGCAAACTCGAATGGTGCCTTGTTTTTTATCGACGGGAACCGGGTTGGAAACCCATTCCATTAAAGGAATGGGATAAATGAAACTAGCTTTTAAAAGTTTTTCTACCTCAATCTTGATGGCGGTTGCTTTGCGTGGGTGGACAGGTCTGAGTCGTTGCCGAACTGGTTTGGCATTGTTATAAATCTTGATTTTGCGCTCGACGATAGATGGCTCTATGCCGGGAATTTTTTCATAAGACCAAGCAAACACATCGAGGAATTCCTTGAAAGGGGATGTGAAGCATGCAATTTCCTCAGGATTGCAGTCGGCTCCAATTTGAATATTTTCCACGATACCCGTTTTGACCGAGATATCAATGAGCATTGTCTTAGAAATATTACCCATGTTACCTTCTGAATCAAGAGTTTGAACAGTCGTGTAAGCAGAGGGAACTATCTCAGGTGGGTCAAAGGATGGGATTTCAGTTTTTATCGCGTCCGAGTAAATCATCGAAGCGCGATGGTGAAACTCTCCCCAAGGTCATTCTTCTAGAGTCATGATCTCTTGAATAGCTTCGTCTGTAGGTAAAACTTCATTGAGGATCTTTAGAGAGAACTGTGATGGGTGGGAGGTTTTTACCTTTGGTCGAAACCATAGCAGTGGAGGGTTCAGATTTTATTTGGATCGCTTGATAAGCCAACTCGACTGGTGAGAGCGACATCTGATCTCTATAGGAATCAATGTCTGAAGGTGCCAGAATGATCCATGGGTCAATAGAGCCATCCAAAGTGGTGGATATCATTGCAACCGTGTTTGGGATCTATGGCAGCGGGAGAGGAAAACAACCCAGTAGGGAAGATTCCTTCAGAAGACCGGTACTGATACTGACGTAAGAGTCAAGAAATCCTCCTATTAGGGGTACAATGCTACTTGGTAACGTGGCATAATTAGGGGTGCAAAAGGATAGCTAATCCACCGTGACTATTTTCCCATCCAATGGAAATAGGATGAGTTGGAAGACCAAAGACACAATGGTAGTCATGGCATCAGAACAACTGCGACCAAGAAATATATTATAGTCTAGATGGCGCTCTATGACTTCAACATCCACGTTTATCGTTTTGCCACTCAGAGTGATGGGAAAGCTAGCAAGGTATCCTTTTGGGAGGAACGTGTGGCCATCGAAAGCTTTGAGGGAATTCAATGGCGGGGTGAGGGTAGGAGAACCTAAATTGAGCCAGCAAGCTTGTGACATAACGCAGGTCGAAGCACCTTCGTCTATGACAGTGTGATGGATTGGTCTCCCTTTTGACACAACCTGCACCTGGAATGCAAGTTGGTGTGAGAGGCAACGTTTAGAATTTTCCATATCAAAGATAGCTAGCATAGAATCCTGGGGGTCTATTCCACCAATGGCCGAAAGCAAGGCTTTCCTTTGTGCTGGACAGGTTTGTAATACTTCTAGAGCAGACATAGCTGACGGTGCCTGTGCCAAATCTTCTACAATGTTGTAGTTTTGGGCTGCACGTGCAGAGGTGTTATGAGTCATGTGTAGAAGTGTCCCTTTAGGGGGATGAATCACGGGTTCAGCAGTAGGCCGTTCGATATACAAATCGTTGGGCGGCGGTGGATTTGAACTAGTACCAGGTTCTTGAGCATGTATGGTAGGATTTCGATAAATCTTGGCTCGAGTTTGAAGTTCAACACTCTCAATGCCATAAATGGTGGATGGTCCTTCGCCGGAAGGATGTGAACCACCATTGCCCCGTTGATGGGGTTGTGGCGGATTGTCAACCATGTGTTGATGTTGTTGCTGATGATTAGGGAAAGGATTATGAAGAACGATAGGTGTTCACCCAGAATCCTTGTTGGCAATAAAATCGGTGTATTCCTGCAGCCGAGGACATTTGTATGTCAAGTGGTCCTCCACACAAATCTTGCAAGGAAATTTCATGGGTTTATCCTTCCCTTTGTCATTTTTGGCAATGTTTTTCTGATTAGGGTTATTCTGATTATCCGACTGCTCTTCCGAAGAAGATGTATTTTTCTTGTTCTTCTTATTTTTCCCGATAGATTTTTGTGAGGTTTGCACAGAATTTACCTCAGCGGTAGGAAGAGTAGTCATTTGGTGAGGGGCGGTGGCAGCCAAAGATGGCTGGGAGGCTTGCCCCCGAGACTGTTTTTTGGCCACACCGGATATTGTGCCAACGATACCGTCGGCATGTGCTCCAGTTTTCTGAGTGGCCAGAGGATTTAGGTTACCAGGGGCATGGGGGAGTAGATCGTATAGCATGCTAGATTGTGAATAGATTAAATCCAAATGCTGGGCATGACGAATGCATTGATCTTCTGTAACCGCACCAGAAAGGCCAATGTCTTTAGAGATGTGGGGTAAAAGAGACTTGAAAAACCAATTGGCTAAGACATGATCCGGGATTGGCGCTTTGACGAGCCTCCTCCTATGTCTCCATTCATGAATATGATCGAAGATGTGGGTGGCGGTGTCTTGGCGTAGCGAGGTTAACAGTTCCGTTCCGATTTCAAATCTGATTGGTAATTGGAAGTTCTTTAGAAACTCCATCACTAAAGCGCTAAAAGTATTGATGGTGGCGCGTGGTAATTTAATGTACCACTTGGCGGCATTGCTTGTAACGGTGCGGGGAAACAGTCAAAGTCAGACACTATCATCCACCATGGAATTTGATATATACCATAGATGAAAGGTAGTGATGTGTGCGGCTGGGTCGTCCCCTTGTTTCCCATCGAACTTCGGGATGTCAGAAGGAATCTTATGCAGTACTGGAGGCCAGAGCGGGTTGTGATTGATGGGGTCCTTAGTCAGTTTATGGATATTAGGGATGTCCAAAGCTGCCAAAAATGGAAATTGTGGATTTGCCCCCGAATCTAACCAAGGCAGTCTGGGCTAACTACTTAGACCATATGGTCCACCCATCAATGTGTTACTAGGAGGATAAGTAGGACTTTGATAAAAACTTCCTATAGGTGGAGGAGTAGGGACATACTATTTTTGTCCATAGGGCATATTGTATTGCGGGGCGAACGGTTGGTTGCCCCCAATATAAAAGTGCCCTCCCATTCCAGATGGAGGTTGGGGTTGGTTAGTCCAAATAGAGATTCTAGGAGGCTTGCTACTACTTGCATAGTTTGGCAACGGCATGGACCCTACACCTATATTTGAACCACTTAAGGGAAAAGTATTGACAATAGGTTGTCCCATTTGTACTAAGGATTGTAGGGGAAGTGAAATGTTTCCTGCTACCTGTGTGCTGGTGACACTGCCCCCTGGTATAGTGGGTAAGGGGTTTGAACTCAGCAGAGGGTTCCAACCAAAAGGGTTGCTAAAAGGCACCGAAGTAGTCATAATCGTGGGAGGAGCTACCGTGGGTCCCAACATGGTCATGGTAGGATTAGATGCCGAAGGATTCAGTGAGCTACTGACAGTTGTGATGACCGTAGGGTTGGGATTAGGTATATGTTTACTACTAGGTTTACCAAGTGATGGAATAGATTTGACCACCGGCAGGGAGGATGGTGGCGAAACTGGGATGGTTTCCATTGGCATCGACCCTGTGGATGCTGGTGGTGAAAAGGATTTTTGTGTGGCTGAAGACATATCTTGGTGTGGTGGAATCTGAATTATCACAGGCCCCAACGAATCAGTGAGCGGAGGATTATAATGAGGTACAACCCTTTCAATGAAAGGGTCCTCCAGAAATTCCGAATGATATGAGGCTATGTGAAAATCTAGATTAGTCAGTGGAGACTACTCTTCCGTAGAAGGCATGGGTTCACCAAGGTTCAGTTCTTCCTCAATAGTTAGAGGAGGTAGACCTTGTTTTTTTCGAGATAGACGACGTGGGTCGGAGGACGCCACGGTGACCTGTTTATTTTTTAACAATTTTTAATGAATTGTGATGTATTATAAAGTCTCAATGACAGTAACCACACACCTAAAAAAGAAAAAAGGACTCTCTAGAATCAATCAGCAAGCAGCCAGAATAGGGTGCCCTGTATGAGTACTACCATTTGCTGGTGATGAAATCTAGTATCACAATAGTATACAGAGAGGGTTGGTTGAAAGTATAGTTACAGTCACTCTAGAGCTTCGCTTGAACCTTAGACGATAGGTGTAACAACTCTCGTGAAGACGATTACCCTCCTAAAGACTGAAGACAGAGTGGGTCCGTCTGTTTCAGGTACTAGGATAGCCCGTCCCAGTCACCTTGTGTAAGTCCCTAAAAATTATGGCCACTAAAGATACCTCAAATCACAGACATCATCAGGGGGGTCCACAGTCAAGGATAGTATGCTATATGGGAAAAATACCTAGATCCCAAATCTATTTTCAACATCCCCAAATGGAACCCCAATATATAACACACCCACTGGATGCAGTCGAAGGCAGGCTACCTTCTTGTGCACCCAAGTGTTGTCTCGCGCTAAGCTCTGGTAAAGGAATGGTCCCGATAATATGAGTGCAGTAGGATTTCGCTTGGTAATGACTCTAGTTTCAAGTTTTGAGATCTTGGGTGATTTTCTCACTTTTCCTAACCCAAGATCCTAGCCTGAACTATTGTTTGTGTGAGCTCAAAAAAGAGTAATGTGATTGATTTTATTATTGCTTGATTCTTATTTTACTTGATTATTAGTCTTGCGGAGGGGGAGTGGACGTATGAAATGTAATGAGACTCTGACTCAAGAAACCATGCAAAATATGCTCTAAATATTCAATTCGATGAAGATTATTTCTACAAGGAGAGGTTTCTTTTCAACATCCATGCACTAACATGCAAATAAAACAGTTCAACTTTAAAGATTCAGACTTCTATCTACCTCTTCTTAACAGTCTATGAACTGAAATTTTCAGAATTAACTCAGCTAGATGCAGAAAAACTAAAAAAAAAAATCTTCTCTAAAAAGTAAATGCTTTTGACACTAAATTTTCAAGCAAGAGCAAACAAACAGAAATGCCAGCTTAGTAAACAAGCATAGGGATTTAGTCAAGGAGATATACTGATGGCCAAAAAACTCTGCAACTAAAACACGATCACAGCAGTGAACAACAAGTTTTTGGTTGAGTAACGCACTGTCTCTGAGTAAAGACAACGTTAATCTAGAGACTAACACACTGTATTTAAGCAGAGCTAGTGTTATAATGCACTGGAAAACCTACAGGGGTAGCGTTAGCCAGGGTAAAGTTCTTCAGATGGTCAAACAGAAATAGGATTGAACTCTGCGAGCTTTTGAAATGTCTACTGGGCATAAATACTGGTCAGAAGGATATGTGAATAGAGGAGAGAAGAAAGGAGGAAAGAAATAGTCCAGAAACTATGGGGAAACTCCCCAACGAAGTCGCCAATTCTGCTATAGGGTAAAATGCTTGGTTTTTTGGTTATCGTATATCCCTCTCAGGGCTTTCCAGTGCACGAGGCAGACAATAAGATTAGTTGTACAGTTCACAAAGATGACATATACATGTTCATATTAACTTAAAACTACTTGATGGAAAAAGATAGAATATTACCTCTTTAATGATCTTGGAGTCCTTTGGAGAGCACTAGGTAGCGAAGCGGTGTTTCTCCTTTACCAGCTCCAAATCTAGGTCCTGCAATCAATTAAAGCACCCGTGTAATTTCTAACATAACATACATTTCCTATCAATTAAGACAATATATAATAAACATTTAAATTGTGCACATATAAGCCATTCATCTCATGCTATATAAGTGATTAAATAATAATGACAATATCAATGCATAGAATGGAAAAAACAGATACAGTTCTATTGATTTGTAAAAAAGGAGGATTACAACCGTCGGTTGTACCAAGCCCTCCTCAGCCTTCCAATCTCTCTATCTCTCAAAGTGGTGATGTCTTGATCAACAAGTTCTCAATGAACCTCTTTGACCTTTGACCTTCACACTACAACAATGATCTCTACTTCACAAGTATTCAAAAGTTTGACAATCCTTCGACCTTGAACCAAGAGCCTTCAACTCGATTTTATAGGAGATGGAGAGAGCAATCATTGCCCTTCTCTTTCCACCAGTTCTAAATAGAAAAAACTATGATGTTTCCCCAACCTCCATGCTTTTTCCTCCTTTGAGAGTTTAGTTGTTTATGGAAATGCCCAATAAGAGTTAGTGCTTTGCAGTTTCCTTTTTTGTAGTGACTCTCTTCTGAGAAAAAGCTGGAGATTCAAATCATTCTCCGCAGGTTTTTCCCGTTTCAAACTTAAAACATGGGTAACGCTACCCTCTAGTGTAAACAGAGCATTACCCTAGCCACTAACGTGGCCCATTCACTGATCAACTGCGTTATAACGCTCTTGTGTTATTATAGAGAGGCGTTACCTTGGCAGAAATAGGTTTAATTTAGGTCTTTGTATTCCTTCCATATTTGTCTTCTCCTCTAAGCTAATGAAGAGGTATTTTGACCTGTAATAATTCATACTCTTCAAAATATTCTTCAAGGGATGCTTGCTCATGAGGTCCTTCATTCTCCACAGCTAAGAAGGTAGGCATAGTAGAACTTTTTGGAGCTTGTGGCTGGTTCACTGGTTGATCATTCCAGTGGTGAGACATGCCAGAGCTTTCATCGAGATGAAACTTCCTAGGAGACTCCTTAAGCCTGTCTAGTATCATATCTTTTATCTCTCTAGCAAGATCTTGCATGGCTACCAAACGAGTTCTTGCAAACTCTTCTCCTTCTTTATCACTTCCAGTTTCAGGGGCTTTACCCTTGTCTTTATCATCATTGGTGTAATCAAATTTCTTGTGGCTTATATTCTGATACCTCTTCTCCTTTTCAGTAAGAGGCTTATCTTATTTTGAATTCATGTTGGCTTTGGCTCTCCAATTAAATCACAGGCCGTTCCATGATATTTGCTCTGATACCACTGTAATATCCAAAAATGGGAATACACAGCAAAGCCTGTTGAAATAACACACTCCTTCGATATCTGTGCATTGAAATGAGTTTGCAGCTCCTGGATCGCTTAGATCAGTGGATCTAGGGTCTAGACCCAAATAGAGAGAAAAAAAAATTCAAACTAGGTGAGGTAAACAGACCTCCCACCACCTAGTCTACCTGAAAAACACCCAAAGAGAGGGGTTGCAGCTATGTGCAACAAACTGCTTCAGAAATAACACAGTTTTTAGAGAATGAGTAGGATATTAATGATGAAGATCATATTTTATATAAACAACAGCAAATCAGATCCATGATGAAGCCTTTACAGTATACAATAGAATGTAGTAGACAAAATAGAAGAAAATCCTCAAGAAAGAGGGCTGCAACACATGTATTTACTGCAAAATAGCTTGACAATGTTATTATAAGACCTACAGCAGTTGTATATTACACTTAATATCTAGAGAAGATCTGTGTACAAAATATCAGATCCCCTTGGGGTTTTGATCAAATCATGCAAAACAGAGAGTAGATCTGAGACTGAAGTAGCAGATCTGCAATATTATTCAGAAATTTCTGAAGATGCTTACAATAGAAACAGATCATATCTATAAACAACATGGATCAGCAAGCTAATCCATGGATCACCAAAGTGAAGAGAAAAGCCCAACACTAGAGATCTCCTCTCAAAAAGTGGGTCAAAACACCCTGCAATTCCCTCCTTGAAAATAACGCAGCCCTGGGAGAGAAACTGTACTGTAGCTTGAAGCACTGAGTTGGCTTGATGCCAATATCTGAAATATCAGCTCCAAAAGTCCAGAACTCTCTTGCCCATGGGATAGAATACTTTCCTAGTGAAAAGAGGCCCTAAAATGGCATATATCTGAGCAGATCTAGCCTCCACTTGTTGCAGCTTGCAAGGACAAACAAACCCTCAATAGGATCTATGTTGTAGTTGGAAGATGAGCTTGGCCAAATGCCTGATAGTGGATGAGATCAGAAAGACTCTCCCAAGAAATCCTCAATGGAAGAGGTGGGATCCCTGCATAGGAACACCCAAGTGCTAAGTAGCACTATTCTCAGCTAAACAACAGAGAATGGTATATGTATAAACAAACAATATACTCATAAATATGCACAATCAACAACCTTCTTTTGTTGTCCTCCTCTTCCTCTTATAGGATGAAAGTCTTGTCATCCCCTAAACCATCTCAATGATTTAGTTGCATTCACATGAGAAGCCTCCAACTAAAACTGTGTTGTCCCTGTAGGAAATTCACTGTATCTAGACAACGTTGTTGATTTTCTGCTGGTTGACTTGGTCAAATGCTCCAATCTCTTTCACACCTAAGTGTGCTTATGTAAATAGCCCAGATTTGTCCATGTTCACATGTGGAATTGATTTATTTTGCTGATTAGGGGTTTTATTGATCCTCCTTTATCGTTTTATTCATGAAACAAAATACTGAGACAAAATTTCATATTTCCATTAGCTTGGGCTAATTGGGAATATTACAACGTTGCACATAGCACTGTGTGTCGGGCGCGCAGCACCGGAGTGCTTTTGCCCAGTCTGTTGGGTGTGTCGGGTGAATGTGTAGCGTGTAATCAGAGGTGCATAGTGCTATGTAGATTTGAATGGGGAAACTACCTAGGTGCACAGTGGATGACTTGAAGCGTGCAACGCTGTCCTGAATGCGCAACGCCGGGTATATTTTCCTGAAATCAACCTGAAATTCATAGTTTCTCTGTTGGGTGCCTTTGATGATTTTTTCAAGTAAAAAATAAGTCATATGAGGAAAAAAATGACCTTTTATAGTCTTAGGAAAATAAACTTAAACTTAGTAGACCCACTTTCTAATGTTTTTAGTCCCTTTGTCACTCTTTTCACTAATGTTGCTTTGACCTTCTTGTTTTCCACGTGACTCGAACCATGAAGTTAAATCTCCTTTTTGCTTATTGATGTCTTTCAACATTTTACTTTGCAGGTGACATAAAATACATTGAAGTGGTTCCCTTTCTGCTCTTTGATATTTGACATGTTCATCTTGACATAGCCATAGCTTAAACAAAAACTTCTCTGTCTGCATCATGATATTTAATTTGATCATTTAATCATTTTTAGGCATGACAACTCTCTTTTGGAATCTTCTCATAGTAACAATTCCAACATTTCTCTCATTTCTATTATGAGGTCTAACTCAACTCCTTACCTTCTTTGAATAACCTTTTACACCGCCTGTAGGTAGGTTTTCTTGAATGATGAGTTTGACTCCTTCTTTAATGCTGGGGGCTTGATGTGTTTTCTTTTGACACCTTTGAGATTGAAACATAAGGCAACACCTTCAAAGCTCTCTCTTGCTTGCATCATGAATTTCTCAACATGTTTTTACCCTTTGGCCACTTCTGATTTGCAAGTGCCTTGAAAACAGTGATTTCACCTCTCTTACTGGCACTTGAGGCATGATATGCTGATGTAATATTCCTACTTAGCCTAAGCTAAAGGGAATATTCATTTTTGTTTTATGTTCTGTTGCATGAATAAATGAATAAAGGAGGACATGAAAACTCCTAAAAAGACTGAATAAATGAATGTCCATGTGAACACAAATAAATCAGGGCCATGTAAATAATCACTTGCAGGTGTGAAAGGGGTTTGAGCTGTGAGATTGGGTCAACCTTGAACAAATCTACAATGTTGTCTAAGTTCAATGCATCTCCTAAAGGGACAGCGCAGTTTTAGAAGGAGGCCCCTCATGTGAAAAGAGATAGCTCATCAAGTTAGTTTAGGGTTTGAAAAGGCTCTCATCTTATAAAAGGAAAGGGAAGGCAACAAGAGAGGGTTGTTGATTGATCATATTTCTGATTATTTTTTTCTGCTTAGACAAATACTATTCTCTATTTTTTAGTGGAGGATTGTGCTTGGAGTTCCTATGCAGGGATTTCACCTCTTCCTTTGAGGATTCTTGGAGGAGTATTTTCTGAATTGATCCACTATCAGGCTTAAGGTCAAGCTCTACTTACAATTTTAGCACTAATCCATTGAGTTTTTTGCTACTCTTACAAGTTGCAGCAAGTGGGATTCTAGATCTGCAGAGCTCTAGCTTGTTTTGGGAGCCTCTTCTCATGGAGTGTGTCTTTTAACCTCCTGGAAGAGTGCCTGTCATGTTTATACTTCAGATCTGTAACTTGGTAGTGGCCATCCATGTCATTTTGAGATACAACGTTGTTTCTATTGATGGACTGTGTTATTTTGATATGAGGTTCTTTATGGTGTTTTGATTCCAGTTTTGATCAGAGATCTCTGGTGCTAGGCTTTTCCTTTCACTTTGGTGATCCATGGATTAGCTTGTTGATCCATGTTCTGTTCAGATCTAATATTTTGTAATGTAATTTTGTATTTAGAAATTACTGCAGCATTTTATAGATTTGCAACTTGTATCTCAGATCTACTCTTATTTATGCATGATTTGGTCAAAACCCCAAGGGGATCTTGTAAAGAAAACTATCTAGTTTCCAGATCTGAAATAGATCTGATGTTTTGTCCATAGATCTTTCCTAGATATTATTTGTAATATGCAGCTTCTATAGCTCCTAAAAATAACACTGTTGAGCCATTTCTGCCGATATATATATATGTTGCATCTCTCTTTCCTGAAGATATCTTGCTCTCTTGTCTCATGTAATCTACTGTATATTGAAAGAGATTCACTTTACTTCTGATTTGCTGCTACAAATTCATTTATTAATCATATTTTATGGCCTTATGGTCCAAGACTGCATTATTATTGAAGTAGTTTTTTTTGCATAGCTGCAGCCCCTCTTGCAGGGTGTTTTCCAGCTAGACAAGGTTGTGGGAGACCTCTTTACCACACCTAGTTTGATTTGTTTTTTATCCCATTTTGGATTTAGACTTCAGATCTATTGATATAATGGATCCAAGGGCTGTAAACTCATATCTATACATCAATCTCCCAAGGAGTGCGTTATTTTTCCAAGCTTGCTGTGCAATCCCAATTTGGGAACATTACAGTGGTATCAGAGCTCCTTTCTTGGCACAGCCTTTGCTTGCCTTGGAGCACCAGACATGTTGTATTTAGAAGAATATGATCTGCATAATTAGAGGGAGAAGAGGTATCAGAATAGAAGTCATAAGAAGTATGAATATACTACTGAAGATCAATACAAGGGTAAAGCCCCTGAAACTACTAGTGATAAAGAAGGAGAAGAGTTTGCAAGAACTCTATTTGTGGCCATGCAAGATCTTGCCAAGGAGATCAAGGAGATGAGGGTGGACATAATGAGGGAATCTCTTGGAGGATTCCATCAAGGATAAAGCTCTGACATGTCTCATCATGGGACTGGTCAACCAGTGAACCTGCCACAAGCTCCACAAGCCTCACAACGCTCCACTATGCCTACCTTCTTGGCTGTGGAGAATGAAGGACCACAAAAGAAAGCCTCCCTTGAAGGTTACTTTGTGGAGTATGAATCTCAAAGTCAGATATTCAAGGATAACTTGAGTTTCCAAGACTTTTGTCACCTCAAGGACCAAAGGAGACCAGTGCAGCAGTATAGAGATGGTGGATTCTTTCATGGTAGACACCACACTATGGGCAGATTAGTTTTTCCCAAGTTTGATGGATCATCCTCTAGCTCTGCCAATGCATGGGTAGAAAATTTGGATATCTATTTTCAGTTGAACAAAGTCCCTGAAGTTGAATCCTTCAAGATTGCAACACTTCACTTTGAAGGTGAAGCACACAATTGGTGGTTCCATGGGTTGTCTACATTGGGACACATAAATGTGACTACCTATGCTGAGTTCACTAGAATACTAGTGGAGAGGTTTGATAGGAAGGATCCTGAAGCACCCTTCATAAGCCTTTCAAAGCTGAAACAGTCAGGAGATGCAAATACTTATATCTCTGAGTTTCTAAGATTATCAGTCATGGTCCCTGATCTATCTGTAGCAAGGAGAGTCTAAATGTTCATCGATGGCCTAGAGGAACATTTGCATGGGTTGGTTAAATCTACCAAGCCCATCACTTTGCATGATGCCATTGAAAGGGCTAGAGATCTCCAAGATGCCTTGCCAAAATCAAAGGCAACTTTCCAAAGCAAGGCCCCTCACTTTTCTAAGGGGAAGGAAGGAAAAGCTACTCCTCCCAAGGAGAGCTCTTTGAAGAAACCTCTTGATATTGATCTCAGGAGGGAATTGAGGAAGAAGAGACTGTGCTTCACTTGCCAAGATTCATAGTCACCAGGACACAGATTTGTTTCTAGAAAAGCACACTACATAGAAGTCTTCTCAGATTTTGAGGAGGAAGATGAAGGTGATGAACCTAGGAGGGGTCACAGTGCTGATGATGAAGATGAGGGAGATAAAACACCATCCAGAGATGGAAAGGGAGCCTTTTCTCCAACAAGTGGGAATCTTTCCTCTTTGAGGGGAGTGCCTAAGTACTTGACCCTAAGAGTTCAAGGTTTAGTCATGAATCAGAGAGTATCTGTCCTGATTGACAGTGGGACAACCCACAAATTTATTGATGCTCACCTTGTACAAAGAAGAGGAATCCCCACTAATACTTTTGAGGGATTTTCTATTTTGGTCCTAGGAGATAGGACCATGCAACGCATGCAATATGTCCCCTCACTCTCTGTCACTATGGGATCCTACACTTTGGTAGATCACTTCTTTGTAGTTGATATTCCAGACACCAACATCATTTTGGGTGTCCAGTGGTTAATTACCTTAGGTAAGGTTTCCATTGATTGGAAAGCTTTGCAGATGGAATGGGTGGACTTGAAGAGTGGGAAACCACAAATGATTCAAGGCATGAACACTTATCCTTCACCTAATGTTTCCACACAAACAACAAATATGGATTTGCACAGTGGAAGTAGAGATCTCACAGTTCCTTCTCTCATGTTCATGAGGATGCTACAAGGGACATTATTATCTCATGGCAAGCCACCTGGAATGGCATCAGATTTAGATCTTGCGGGGAATGCCTCACAAAGTGCTGCTCCAAATCTAGATCCAGGGAGGATTGGAGCAATGGAAGATCAAGCTACAACGTTGTGGGAGGAAAGGAATGGGAGGATCAACCTTCCAACCAACCATTTTGGCATATGTAATGCAAAAATACAATCAGCAGCAAGGCAAGCACTCCCATGGATGTATCAACAATGCTGTCATTATTGAGTAGTGTGGATCTTTATTGGAAATCTCAACTACTGGTAGAGTATTCCAAAGATCTCCACACATGTATGATACTAGATGGCATGAAGCAAGAAGAGGGCTACTTAGTCGAAGGGGGAGCCATCTATTATCATGGTGAGGTCTTCTTGGCTAGAGCCTCCAAGCTCAAGAAGAAGATCCTACAAGGATCATATGAAGAATTCTTCCTCAGCCATATGTATTCAATGAAGATATACTCCCTGATCATGAAGAGTTTTGATTCAGAAGGCATGAGAGAGGACTTACATCAGCACTTTCAAGAGTGCAATAGCCATGGAGGATTGGGGTAGCCAATGGACTCTTCGCAAGAGTCATCTCATCCAGCTCTTTCTTTGCTTGAGAGGAAGGGAATGTTCATGCACAACTCCATGTGTGTGAAGGACTATGATAGTAAAGGATTTGATCATGATAAGAAAGTTGTATTTTCTGATCCATTGAATTCCTTTGCCATTTTTTTGTAGGAAAAGACTCCAAAAGGGGGTGAGAGATCATATTGATCTCATAGTTTGTTGGGGGCCAATGGAAATTCTGAACTTGGCCACTCCCTTGATGTGCAAAGGGAGACTCCTTTTCATGATGGGTGCTTCCCAAAGGCACCACACTTATGTAACACCTTCAGCCATGTTAAGATGACTCATGCATCAAAAGTGTGGTGGGAATGCCACTTGCCACACCTAGATCTAATGAAGAAAAGAGGTGCACTACACTAGCATCACATGTGGGATTGTGACCCACCTCCTCAAGTGAAAATTTCAGTTTGCATATATGTAGTCTTGCTTCCATACTTGGATGATATAGTTGTATTATTTATGGGGTTGTATGGATAGAGGATGAGCAGTGTGTATATACCACATGGTTTGGAACTTCTACCTGTACTTCAGGATACATGTTTCAGATGTAGAATTGCTTCAACCATGTTTATTTATATTGATTTTTTCACTCCTAAAGGGATGGATGATGCACATATTATGTTCACCTTGGAGGAAAAATACATGATGCATTGGCTTGTTGAGCACTTGCCTTATGATGAGGAATTGATCCTTGATGATGCCATCAATGGAGGAGGAGAAGAACTATAGCTCTTACCCTATCAGTTGCTTGAGGACAAGCAACATTTTGGAGGGGAGGACTGTAATATTCCTACTTATCCTAAGCTAAGGGGAATATTCATTTTTGTTTTATTTTCTATTGCATGAATAAATGAATAAAGGAGGACATGTAAAACTCCTAAAAATACTGAATAAATCAACGCTCATGTGAAAACAGATAAATCAGGGCCATGTAAATAATCACTTGCAGGTGTGAAAGGGGTTTGAGCTATGAGATTGGGTCAACCTTGACCAAATCTACAACACTATCTAGGTTCAATGAATCTCCTAAAGGGACAACACAGTTTTAGAAGGAGGCCCCTCATGTGAAAAGAGCTAACTCATCAAGGTGGTTTAGGGTTTGCAAAGGCTCTCATCTTATAAAAGGAAAGAGTAGGAAACAAGAGAGGGTTGTTTATTGATCATATTTCTGAGTATTTTTTCTCCTTAGACAAATACTATTCTCTATTTTTTAGTGGAGGATTGTGATTGGAGTTCCTATGTAGGGATTCACCTTTTCCTTTGAGGATTCTTGGAGGAGTATTTTCTGAATTGATCCACTATCAGGCTTAAGGCCAAGCTCTACTTACAATTGCAACATTGATCCATTGAGGTTTTTTTTTCTCTTGCAAGCTGTAGTAAGTGGGATTCTAGATCTGCAGAGATCTAGCTTGTTTTGGGAGTCTCTTCTCATGAAGTGTGTCTTTTAACCTCCTGGAAGAGTGCCCCTCCTATTTATACTTTAGACCTATAACTTGGTAGTGGCCATCCATTTAATTTTTAGCTACAACGCTATTTCCATTAATGGACTACATTATTTTGATATAAGGTTCTTTACGGTGTTTTGATTCCAGTTTTGATCAGAGATCTCTGGTGCTGGGCTTTGCCTTTCACTTTGATGATCCATGGATTAGCTTGCTAATAGATGTTCTGTTTATATTTGATATTTTGTAATGTAATTTTATATTCATAAATTACTCTAGCATTTTATAGATATGCAACTTGTATCTCAGATCTACTCTTATTTATGCATGATTTGGTCAAAACACCAAGGGGATCTTGTAAAGAAAACTATCTAGTTTCCAAATCTAAAATAGATCTGATGTTTTGTCCTCAGATCTATCCTAGATCTGAGTTGTAATATGCTGCTTCTATAGCTCCTGAAAATAACGTTGTTGAGCCATTTCTGCTGATATATATATCTGTTGCAGCTCTCTTTCCTGAAGATATCTTGCTCTCTCGTCTCATGTAATCTACTATATATTGAAAGAGCTTCGCTTTACTTCTGATTTGTTGTTGTAAATTCATTTATTAATCATATTTTATTGCCTCCTTCTCATATGGTCCAAGATTGCATTATTCTTGAAGCATTTTGTTGTGCATAGCTGCAGCCCCTCTTACAGGGTGTTTTCCAGCTAGACTAGGTTGTGGGAGACTTGTTTACCACACCTAGTTTGATTTTTTTTTGCTCCCCTTTTGGATTTAGACTCCAGATCTGTTGATCTAAGGGATCCAAGGGCTGAAAAATAATTTCTGTACAGCAATCTCCCAAATATTGCGTTATTTTTCCAAGCCCGCTGTGCAATCCCAATTTGGGAACATTACAGTTGAGCTTGGAAACTTTTAGGATGCTTCCATACATTAGCTTCAAAAACTTCGTTTACCTGTACCATGGAGCTCAAAACTTCCTTTGTTCTTTTGAAAAGACAAAACTCCCTTTGGACAAATTTCGGATCCTTACACATAGTGACATCTTCAGAAACCCTTCTCTACTATCATCATGGATTTTAAACCATGCCTTGTATGAATTAACAGAGAAGAAAGATTAAATAAATTCACACACAACATAAAAATGGAGAAAACATTTAACATGGTTCACCCAAACAATCTGGGCAAAATCCACCAAACAAAGGTATCAACTTTCTTATTATTCAACAGCAGATTACAACAACAGATTTCTCACATCTGCACTTCCTCTTCCTCTCATCCCTCATACTATCTATTCTGCCTCTACAGGCTTACAATTTATGGATGTAGTGAAGAAACTGAATAATAAATTAAATTTCATCCTATCACAACAAAATAGGATTAATTATCTCCTCTTTAAGATTTGATGCCATCAGTTTTGCAACAAAACCTATTGTTGGCATTATCCAAGAGATTTGTGCCAAAATAATACGGAAAATCTCAACAATCTCCACCTTGACAACAATTAGCCTGATACCTTGTTTCTTTATTATATTATTTTTTTCTGCAAGCCAAGAGAAGCCACACACCATCGTAACTTCTCTAATAAAACTAGTTTCGTGAACATGTCTGCACAATTTTCCTTTGTATGCACTTTTTCAAGAGAGACTCCTCGTTCAGCGATAACCTGTCTTAAAAAATGGTACTTTATAGGTATATGCTTTGATTTACTATGATAGGCTGCATTTTTAGCCAAATGAATTGCACTTTGACTATCACAAAATAACTTTATGTTGTCCTACAACCTACCAAACTCACCAAACAAACCTTTCAACCAAACCGCTTCTTTGCAAGCATGTGAAGCAGCTATGTATTCTACTTCTGTAGTGAATAAAGAAAAAATGTTTTGTAGCTTTGACATCTAGCTAATAGCTCCACCTTCAAGAGTAAAGACATATCCTGAAGTTGACCTTCTTTTATCCAAATCACCTGCGAAATCGGAATCAACATATTCACAAAAAAATTCACTACTTCTATTATAAGTGATACAATAATCACTTGTACCTCTTAGATACCAAAGCACCCATTTCACTGCTGCCTAGTGTTCTTTCCTTGGATTTTCCATATACCTACTGACAACCCCAACTGCATGTGAAATATCTCGTCGTGTACAAACCATCACATGCATCAAGCTTCCTACTGCATTAGCATATGGTATTCGAGACATATATTCATTTTCTTCATTTTTATTACTTGAAGAAAGCTTAAAATGGGAAGCTAAAGGGACTGAAACTGCCTTCACATTGTTCATACCAAACCTTAAGAGTATTTTCTCAATATACTTCTGTTGTGATAACCACAACTTACCATTGCTCCTCTCTCTGAAAATCTCCATGCCCAAAATCTGTCTTGCTGCTCCTAGATCTTTCATATCAAACGTCCTAGCCATCTAAGCCTTTAACCTGTTGATCTTAGTTATGATTTTGCTTGATAAAATCATATCGTCAACATATAATACTAAGATAATGAACATGCCATTACTTAATTTCTTAAAGTAAACACAATGATCATATTCACTTATATAATTTTGACTCATCATGAAAGAATCAAATTTCTTGTACCATTGTCTCGGCGACTGCTTCAGACCATGCAATGATTTCTTGAGCCTACAGACAAATTTCTTGTTGCGATTTTGAACAAACCCTTCAGGTTCTTCCATATAAATCTCTTCATCTAAATCTCCATGTAAGAATGCTAATTCTAAATCAAGTAAAGCAACTAATGCTAAGACAATCTGAATTGAAACAATTTTAACAATTGGTGAAAATATCTCATGAAAGTCAATTCCTGCTTTCTGAGAAAAACCTTTCGCAACCAGCCTCGCTTTGTACCTATCTCATTTATCATCAGCACCCTTTTTTAATTTGTAAACCCATTTACATCCTACATTTTTTCTGTCTTTAGGAAGTTCTACCAGGTCCCATGTGGCATTCTCGTCTAATGCCTTCATCTCATCCTTCATATCTTCTTACCACTTATCATTGTTAGAACCTTCTACAGCTTCCTGATAGCATAAAGGTTCATCATCATTAGCGGTTAAATCAACTAAACTAACATAATCATCATACATTTTAGGAGGATGTCTGATTCTTGTGGACCTTCTTAAAGATGTTTATGGTTCTTCCACAATTTGCTGATTATTATCTGTAGGAACTTCTTCATGATCTTCATCTAAAACTTGTTCATCTTTACTATCTTCAGTATTTGAACTGGTTTCAAACTGAATATGTTGAAACTTAGGTACATTTTCCTGTTTCAATTTAATATCTACATCTGGATTATCGAGTGAAGATTCATTGAATTTAATATCTCTATTAATGATGATCTTGTGAGTAGTAGGATTCCACAACCTGTATCCCTTAATCCCATCACCATATCCAAAAAATATACATCTTTTTTATTTAGGATATAATTTAGAACGTTGATGTTTCGGAATCAGAGCATATGCATCACAACCAAAAACTTTCGGTTTAGAAAAATCACAAGGATGACCCTTCCATACCTCTTGAGTAATTTTTCATCCTATTGTAGTTGATGGTGATCGATTTATCAAATAGCAAGCCGTAGATATTGCTTCTGTCCATAATTCCTTCTGTAAATTGGTGTTACTTAGCATACTTCTTGCTCTTTCTAAGAGAGTCATGTTCATGCGTTCAGCAGCACCATTTTGCTGAGGAGAATAAGTAGTAGTTCTATGTCTTTTGATCCCAACTTCCTTGCAATAATTATCAAATGCCTTTGAAGTAAACTCACCACCATTGTCAGTTCTTAAACATTTAATGGTTCTTCCAGTGATATTTTCTACTAATGCTCTAAACTGTTTGAAAACTGTAAATACATCAGACTTTATTTTTAACATGTAGACCCATACTTTTCTAGAGAAATCATCTACAAAAGATACAAAATATGATGATCCTCCATATGAGGTTGTAGGAGATGGACCCCAAACATCATAATGGATATAATCAAGGATTCCTTTGCTAGTATGTTTTCCAGTTTTAAATTTCTACTTGCTTTGTTTCCCATAAATACAATGTTTGCAGAAATCTAACTTAGAAGATTTTAAACTAGGAAGTAACATATGGTCAGATAAAATTTTTAATCCTCTTTCGCTCATATGGCCCAACCGTTGATGCCATAGTAGAATAGAGTCACTGTCATTTTTAGATATAGTTGAAGCATAATATGACTCTATTCTTCCTTCTAACTAAAAAATATTTCCAACCTTATTTTATTTCATTAGTAATAGGATTCCTTTGCAAATTTTCATCACTCCACCTTGAATAAAAGTTTTATATCCATTTGTGTCTAACACTCCTAGAGAAATAAGTTTTTTTCTGAGTTCAGGGACATGTCTTACATCAGTTAAGATTTTAATTGTCCCATCAAACATTTTAATATGGATGCTCCCAATTCCCACAACATTACATG